>CM043703.1:8260879-8860879 GCA_023935145.1 Bretschneidera sinensis | reverse complement strand
GGGTTTCTCTTACTATGATAGTAAAAAGCACTGTTGCTTTGGATTTTGAAGCTTTTATCCATGGCGTCTCTTTCATGTTAGTAATTGATTCTGCCAAAGTTGGTCTTAAAGCCACTTCCCTTCTTATTAAGTACATCTCTTTAACAACCCATAAGTACACAACACTCTAATATTTTCCTTGGAAAATTTCTGGGCTAATTGAGACTGAAAAACTCTACTGTTTTTGATTTGGAATGTACTTTGCTTTGCGTGGGGTACCAGAGACAATGAGCATTGGGAAGCGAGCAAACTAAAGTTTCATAGTATTTGAATTTAATGACCAAAATACCCTGCGTGCATTTTTTAGTTACTGCAACATACCCTTTGAACATGCAGAGCCAAACTGTTTAATTCCGGGCTGATAAGAATTACTCTTACCAGGAATCGTAAGATACTGTCTGTAATAGCCAGCTGAACTGTACGGAAAGACTGCTTAATATGGAAAAAATATATGAGGTTGCTTTTGTAACTTTACATTTCAATGGCCATCGCAAAACTAAGAATGGAATTATGGAAATTTTATTTCAATGTAAAGACTTATGCTTATTATTCAGGAGGGAACTTATGCTTGCAACAATTTGTTATTTATTGGACTTACAATGCCTATAATTATTGAGAAATGCTTTTGATCATGACCATTTTAGAGCTCCTTGCTTTGGTTTCTCTTTTGTCTTTTTAAAATATATATATATATATATATATATATATATATATAATACCTTTTTCTTTAAATTTTTATGGCTTATTAAAAAAACCTTGCTTTCACTTTATGCAGATCAAGAGATTAAGATCTATTGGAATCTTAATTGGTAATTTTTGATAATTTTATTGATAATATTCACCGATAATGTTAACGAACATTACTAATTGATGTAGGAGAAATTCTCTTTCCAATGATATCACAATACGTGACAACTTCTAAAAACAAATGGTAATTTAGTAGCTTAGACAAATAAGCCAATTAAATCACCACACGTGGCAAGGGACATAATCATAATTTCACATCAATCTCCCATTACTATAACACTCAGTCCTAATCGGATCTATGGGAATTCTATTCCTATCATAATATTTAGTGATCAATCACTCTCTTAATTGGATTCAGCTTCAACAAATTGTATAGTGGACTCTCACTATTAAATGTACACAACAAACACAACTTACAATTACAGCTTTATTATTCTCCTATTATCCTTCCAAACGACTCATTTGGGAACCTTCTAGTTTACGTGTCTTTCATGTGCGCACATCTGATAGATTTTCGATATCAACACTAATAAAGTTTCCAAAAATTACAAATTAAATTTTTAACCAATACACTTGATGAAACCAAGAATTTCTCCATAAATAAAAGCTTAGTTGATATTTGATCAAGAACAGTGTCGTTTGCTATGATATGTTGCATTATTCCGATGAAATGAAACAGTGCCTTGGTTGCATAGAGTAAATCGTATATTCGATTACTTGCCTTATTTAGGCAACTACGATAGTGGAGACTCAAGCCCATTTAATGGAAAAAAATTTATCGTGTTAGGTGTGAGATATATGGTATAAGAATCCATATTATTTTTAAATGAAAATAAAAATATATATTTTTTTTTCTTTTCTCATACTATTTAATGATAAGATGGATTCTTATGTTATCTCTTATAGCACTGTTGCTGACAATAACTTTTCCATTTAAAGCCTTCTTCAATTGTCGTGATAAAATATCCAAAATCTCTCGACATCATTACTTTCTTAAAGTTTATAAATTACAAAGTACTGTAATTCCCGTGATTAACAGTAAAATTATCAGGTTCCGTGGTAACTCTCACGGAACTGAGCCCATGGGGAACAAAACTCTAAAAATTCATTCGTTGAACACATCAACAAAAAGTTTATGCATCATTTGACAATGAGTACTTAGTTTCATTCACTATTGCTACATCAATACGTGTACGTGACAAATTAATTTAATAAAAAAATAGGTTAATACATGGACATGCGATACATGCATGTTGAGGTGTTAATAAAAAGAGATAAGTTGAATTTTTTTAATGGATAACACATGAGTTCATTTGCAAAAAAAAAAAAATCAAATAAAAATATAAAAAAATAAACTTATTAAAAACATGTATTTTTAAATCATATCCAGCTAACCCACAATCTACGATGAGTTGCTTGCGCTCGATCCTACCAGCGCCGGTTGTCCGCCTATGCTTGAAAGCTGAAATTATTGATTTAGAAAGAAACAAATTTTTTGTTCCATAATGTTGACGAGATATCAAATAAGAAGTCCACTGGGGACCGAGAGTATGGGGCATGCATACAGTGTAATAGTAGAGTCTGGGTCTTGAGAGTTGGGCTCTGACAAATTGATGATTACTGTCTTTACCTGAAATTAGGAGAATTTTGAGTGTTGATTTTGAGTGATATTTTTTTATGTAAAAATAATAATAATTATTGATTAAATTTTAAATAAGATGATATATTATCTCGTAACGAGTTGAACCAGTCATAACAAATTCTAAATGCAGAATATTTTAATCCAATAATTAATAGCATTCATCTGAACAAAAAAATAAAAACTAATTAAATTTTGTCACACACAGTCATTTTTTTTTTAATTTAAGTAAAAGAATGAACCTTTAGAAAAAAAGTAAAAGAATGAAAAATATTCAAAGAATGATTATATTTTTAATTTATTTATTTAATTTATAATGATGATTTAATCTAATTTTTAATTTTTTCCGATAATTTTTTTATCTATAAAAAAAATTTATTTAATTGAGAATCGAACTTAAAAGACTTCAAAACACTCAAGCACCTGTTGTAATAATTATTAGGTTAGAGGCCACTGGTTACAACTTAAATGGCTTGCGCAGCATGTTCAAGTTTCCGTACTGTAGTAAGCTCTCAAGAAATTTTTAGAAATTCTATGAATTTGAACTTTACACTAAGTTGGAAATCAAATAAAAATAATCATTTAAAAATAATTTAAAATAAAATAATTCATTTAGAAATGAATTGCTTTATATTTGACTTTCTTATGGTTAGAAGTGGATTCGAGCTAAGTTAAGTTCAACCTCGGCTCGTGAGTAAAAATCTTATTCGAGTCAAACCTGAGTTAAAAAAATTGGACTCGAACTCGACTTGTAATGTGAAATTCAGTCTCGAGCTTGGTTTGCGAGCCAGCTCAAACTGAGTTTTTCGAAATAAAATAATAAATATATATGTTTTTCAAAATAAATAAATAAATAAATTTTAAATTTATATTTTTGAAATAAAATAAATAAATATACTTTTTTATAACATATATTAAATAAATGTAATATATATAATATTTATTTAATTTATTAATTAAATCGAGATGACTCACGAGCCTAACGAGTCGAGTTTAACAAAACTCGAGCTTAGCTCGATAAGTTAATCGAGCCAAAAGCACAGCTCAAGCTCAAGCTCGAGCTCAGATTCGATTTAATCTAGTTTCGAGCCGAAACTCTTGAGTGAACCGAGCTACTCGATTCAGTTCAACCTCTGCTTATAGTATTAAATTGTAAAATTCTATTGAATTTTTATATTTAAAATGTTTATAATAAATGAACAGTTCAAAAGAGGAGAGAGAAAGAGGAAATGGTGAGGAAAAGGAAACGAAGAGAGGGAAAATAAGTGTATTTTGGTCAACGAATTTTTTTTACTTTTTATTTTATGGAATTGATCTATAAATTCTATTAATTTTGATAAAATTTATAATAAATTAAGTAAATCTTACAGTAAATTCATTTCAAAATAAGTTTTTATTTTTATTTTAAAAGTAATAATTATAGAATTACAAATAAATTTTATAAAATTTATAAGGTTTATAAGATGAAAGTAGACGCTGAGTACCGGAAAGAATTAGAGAGGGCTCGACAAGACCTTCACGTTCTTATCTCGAGAGAAAAATGTGCTCCTCTCATGCTTCGCTTAGCGTAAATTAATCCTTTTTTTTTTCTTTTTTCTTGTTGGGTTTTGTATTCTCTGCATTTTCTGTTTGGCTGTTTACTATATTGCTCAGTTTACTAAAACAGAATAATCATTTCTAGAACTTGACGTTCTGTTTATTTAGTTAAAGGGTTTCGTGAGTGTAAAATTTAGTTCAAGGGTTTTATATTCACCATCTCCTTGGGTTAGGCTTAAACATTGCAATTGAAACAAACATAAAATAAAATTTGCTAACCTTTTGGATCCAATTATTTTGTAAGGGAGAAGTTTTTACTAGTACAGTGACACAAAGGTTAATTATGTCATTAAATGACATGAAAAAAAAATATTTTATTTTTATTTAAGAATGATAAATGTACATGTGACATGTATATTTCATAGTCCCGAGCCAAATAATAATTTTGATGGATGAGATACCTATTGGTCAGGAGATAATTGAATTCTTTCTTCTCTCTTTTTTATTCGCCCTTTTGAAGGTGGCACGACGCTGGAACTTATGATGCTAAAACTAGGACAGGAGGGCCTAACGGCTCCATCAGGTTTGTACAAGAGTACAAGCGTCCTGTAAATATGGGTTTGGAGAAAGCAGTTGTTCTTTGTGGTGAGACATTGCTTCTTAACATCTGCATGTTTTGTTAATCCGTCCTTTTTATTTTGAGAAGTTAGAATGAGTTTTCAATAAATAGTTCAAGCACTGAAGTTTGGACCAATTGACCATTAACCTCATCTTCACTATGATTGGATGTTTTAAGGGAGAGGAAAGAAGAGGATTTGGATGATTAGTCCTTCCTCTTGTTTGGATGTTTTATATAAAGGAGAGGAGAGGAAATTAAAGTTATGTACCTTTTCTTGTTTGGATGGTACCCTTTCCATCCATATTCTGAGTTGGAGGAATTGATAAAAAAGGGGTTTTGAGGGATTTTACGGGGTAACCTCTCCACTCATTTTGAAAAAAATTCCCAAACAAAGGGAAGGAGGGTACACCCCTTAACCTCTACTCTCCCCTCATCCAAACATACTTGATGGGTCACATATTTTCAGAGCTTACCCAAGCTTCTTTGCATCTCAGTATTTCATGAAATAATTGATTGGAAATGTTGTATTTGCCTCAACTTATAACCGTTTCTGGTTTTGTTTTAATTTCAGAAGAAGTCAAGGCGAAACATCCAATAATTTCATATGCTGACCTTTACCAGGTAATAGATTATGTGTTGAGAAAGAATTCTACCAAGCTTTTGAAGGGGGTATCTTCTTTGTTTACGATGGCTATTTTGTGATAACAAGTGGATCATTGACACTGATATTAGACAAGCTAGTAGCTCTCTCTGTATGAGAATAAAATTGACAAATTTTTCATGTTCAAGATGTGGATTAAGTTTTTTTTTTTCTTTTAATCTTATTTCTTTTTGTTGGATTTTCAGCTTGCTGGAGTTGTCGCAGTTGAGGTCACTGGAGGCCCTACAATTGACCTTGTTCCCGGCAGGAAGGTATTTTCGTAGGGAAATTTCTTGATCCCCTTCACATTTGTCCTCGGTAACCCCTCCTTTATCTGTGAATCAGGATGCATACTGTTCCGATGAAGGGGAACTTCCAGATGCCAATCAAGGTTTGTTATTAACTGTAATGAGTTAATTTTTGTCTTGTGTAGCTTCCACAAGTTGGGTCTATTATAACTTAAGTTGCCACCAAGATATGTTGACAAGTGCACATCAAGAAGATCAGTCCAATACAAGTATAGGATTTTTGAAGGATTTCATTATCACTGAGCATTTTCAAGATTCATGCCCATAAGCACAAACTAATGGAACTTGATAAATTATAGTAATAGTTATCTCTTTCAATTTTTCTGCAGATGCGTCGCATCTAAAGAACATCTTCTATCGGATGGGTCTATCTGACAAGGACATAATGTTAAAAATAATTAATTGTAACAAATTAATGATTTGTGGCAATTAAGTGAAGACAATTATGCTCCACTAAGAATTAATTGTGGCCAATTAATTCAATTATTTTTAGTGCATTTCTCTTATAAATAGGATAACCATAGCGCATATGAAAAGTTAGAGTGTTAGAGAGAAAACACAGAGTGTATGCTTAAGGTATGTTGGTTCATATTCTCAATGGTTGTATTGAGAGTATAAGGTATATGTAACCAACCTATATATGGTCCATGTTTAACCCTTTGGCTATCCATTGATTGTGGTAACAAGTGTATGGAATACGGACGGACGTTCTTGATGGAAAAACATATATAAATACAGGTTTGGTCCCTAGACTCGGTACTACTCATTTTTCTTTCATACACCATCAAATTGAAGAGAGTTATGAGAGTCTAGAAGAACCAATATCGAGAGAATAGCGGATTGTGTAAGTGAAAAACTTCAATGACCGGAGGTATATTTACTGTCTTTATAATTCCGCATTTAATCTATATGCTATTTAAATTGTTTAACATGTTTAGATTATATTTAAGTTCTTATATTTGGTATCAGAGCATTGTTTGCCTCTACCTTGAAGTATTAAGCAATCTGTAATACTTTCGATTTATACCCGAAAAATAATTTGATTTCAAAGTTTGTTTTTCGAGTATTTTTTGATAGAAAATAATGTTAGAAATCATTAGGAAATTTGATTTCTAGTATTTCTGAGTTTTAAAATCTTGCCTTGGTATCTTGAAAGCCAAGATTTAGTTGGGTTTTGAAAACAAGTTAAAAGCGACCCTGCTGAAGGTTGAAGACCATTGGATTAGGAAAATATCTTGCAGTTTCCAAATTCGGTAATTTTTCAAAAATTCTATATATATATGTGGAAGTTCAGATTTTGACCTATTTTTTTGGATTTTCACAATTTTGCACATGATTTATAATTATTTGCAAAAATAATATTAATGAATCCCCCGGGGTAACCTAATGGTAAAGGCGAATTTGAGACTATGTGGTAGGCACACGGTCTTGGGTTCGATTCCCCATGAGATCAAACTTTTGATTATTTTGCTCAATTAAGATTATGCATATATACTATTTATGTTAGTACTATATATATGCAATTTGATTAAGTGCTCATATTTAGCATGATTTTCAATTCATACTTTTAGAATGAGTTTATTTTATGAAATGAATTAAATTAAGTGCATAATATTATGTTTGATTATGCAATTTATGTTTATGAGAATTTTATTTACATATGATAACATATTATTAAGTTTAGATATTGTTAGATTATCTAAGCTTTGGTTATTCTCATAAAACTTAATTTGTGCATAGCACATTAAGGTTCATAATATATTAGTATGAACAATTAAGTTAAAAATTATGAATAATTCATAAACAATTTGTAGTTGGCATAAGACAGCATGATCTAGGACAATATTCTATCTAAGGATTCTGGTTTTTAATGAAGCTTTGTCCCGACCAATTATCCTGGGAGCACTCTTAGTGATTGCCTATTATGTTACTGTGTAATTGCTTTTAGGCATTAAGTAGAGCCTAAAATATAGTAAATATAAATGTCTAGTGAACCATATAATTTTAAATATTTAAAGAGTAGTCATAGCATATTTAATTATATAAAAATTATATATTAAGTGGATTAGGATCACATAATGGACATTAATTGTGATTAATTATATAAATATAATGATTTTACCCCACAAGGATTTTGTTATACTTATATAATTAATTAGGATAATATATTAAAATTAGTTTTTCTTAATTTACCCACAGGAGTTAAGAAGAATTAATTTAATAGTTTTATCATAAAGTTTAAAGATAGAAAAACATCAAACTGTAATCATAATATACATTATGAATTTAGTAAAAATAGTTTAATAAAATCTATCATAAAGTATAAAGAATCTTATTGAATTAAAAATTTAGCCCGCATGTAATTTTTAATGAAATTAGGTTCAATTTCAGCGTGTTTTTACATTGGTAAAACATGTAATTTAGAAAATAAGACCTCAAATCTTGATATAAGCTTTTGAACTTTATGCAGTTTCTCAACACACTAGTTTCTCTGATATCCGTTATGACATACCCGAACTTAGGGGAGAAAACTATAAGGTATGGAAGGAGAGGATTCTCCTCCATCTAGGTTGGATGGACATAGATTATGCTATTAGGAAGGACAAACCATCGGCCATCGCCGATAACAGCACTCCAACTGCCGTCATGCTATATGAGCGATGGGAGCGATTCAATCTGCTCAGTGTGATGTTTATCAAGACTAAGATAATTGCTGGTATACGTGGTTCTGTCGACCAGCATGTGAAAGTCCGTGATTTGCTGAAAGCCATTGACGATCAATTCATCACTTCAGAAAAGGCATTAGCAAGCACCCTGATAATGAGATTATCATCCCTCAGACTCACCAGCGTAAAAGATGTGCGCGAGCACATAATGCAAATGCATGACATTATAACTCAACTTAAGAAACTCGAGGTTGATATGTCAGAGTCCTTCCTGGTGCAATACATTCTGAACACCCTTCCAACTTAGTACAGGCCTTTTAAAATCTCGTACAACACACATAAAGACAAATGGTCAATCAATGAATTAATGACCATGTGTGTTCAAGAAGAAGAGAGGCTTGTGATGAAACTGGGTGAGAGTTCAATGCTGGCTACTACCTGTGGGAAGGACATATTAGAACCAACCTCATTTGTTTGTTATGAATCTAATATGGTTAATGTTAATATTAACACCTGGTGGATTGATTCTGGATCTACAATCCATATTGCAAACTCCTTGCAGGGTATGCAAAACCTAAGGAAGTTAGTGGGAAGTGAGCAAAACATCTTATCAGGTAACAAGATGGGCTCACATGTGGAGGCGATTGGAACTTGCATTTTAACTTTAAGTAGTGGCTTTATTTTAAAATTAGAAATGACCTTTTATGTACCAAGTTTCTCACGAAACTTGATTTCTGTTTCCAGACTTATACCATTTGGATATTCCTTTAATTTTCAAGACATATCTTTCAGTTTATTTTATAAAACTGATTGTGTTGGGCATAGTATTTTGTCTGATGGTCTTTATTTACAAAATGATGCCACTTATAGTTTAATGCATGTTCACACTGGCGTTAAAAGGTGTAATATTAACGAAGACTCCTCTATGTTATGGCACCGGAGATTAGGACATATCTTCATAGAAAGAATTAAAAGATTAGTGAATGAAGGGGTACTTAATACTCTAGATTATACTGATTTTGAGACTTGTGTGGACTGCATTAAGGGAAAGCAGAACAATAAGTCTAAGAAATGTGCTAATAGGAGTTTGGACATATTAGAAATCATTCATACTGATATATATTGTCCAGATATAGACGCACATAGTCAAAAATATTTCGTCACTTTTATCGATGATTACTCACGATATATGTATATCTATTTGCTACATAAGAAAAATGAAGAATTGAATGCCTTCAAAGTATTTAAGGTTGAAGTTGAGAACCAATGCGGAAAGCAAATACAAATTGTGAGATCCGATAGAGGTGGAGAATATTATAGTAGATACACAGAAAGTGGACAAGCACCTGACATTTTTGCTAAGTTTTTTCAAGAACATGGGATTGTTGCCCAATACACTATGCCTGGTTCCCCGGACCAGAATGGTGTTGCAGAAAGAAGAAACCGAACATTGATGGACATGGTGCGGAGTATGCTTAGCAACTCCAACATTTCTACATCCTTCTGGACTGAAGCACTAAAGACGGCCTTTCTACATCCTTCTGGACTGAAGCACTAAAGACGGCTGTGTATATATTAAACCGAGTTCCAACCAAGGCTGTTCCCAAAACACCATTTGAATTATGGAAAGGTTGGAAACCGAGTTTGCGACATATGCGCGTTTGGAGATGTCTGTCTGAAGTGAGGATTTATAACCCACAAGAGAAGAAACTGGGTCTGAGGACCGTTAGTGGGTATTTCGTTGGATATGCCAAAAGGTCTAAGGGTTACATGTTTTATTATCCAACTCATACTACTAGGATTGTGGAATCAAGAAACACTAAGTTTCTAGAGAACGACATGATCAGTGGGGGGATCGGTTCAGGAACTTAGTTCCTGCACATGATCATACAGAACCTGCACATGATCATACAGAATCTCAACCTTCATCAAATGATAGATTAGTTATAGTTCATAACACGCCTTAAGTACAAGCTCGTGTTGACCAATCGATCATTGAGATTCCACAAGCTGCTAACAACATTCTAATAGATCAAGTAGTTCAGGAAATACCATAAGTTCCTGAACAACCAGTTGAACCACAAGCTCCCCTAGGAGACATTGGTACAACATTAAGAAAATCTACTAGAGTCAGGAGATCAGCAATTCCAAGTGATTACATTGTGTATCTGCAAGAATCTGACTATAATTTTGGAGTCGAAAATGATCCTGAAACCTTTTCATAGGCCATGAGTTGCAAAGAGTCAACCTTGTGGCACGATGCCATGAAGGAAGAGACGAATTCCATAAAAAGCAACGGAGTCTGGGATCTTGTTGAGTTGCCTAATGGAACGAAGGCCATTGGTTGAAAATGAGTCTTTAAGACCAAGAAAGATTCATTAGGCAACATTAGGAAGACCAAGAAAGATTCATTAAGCAACATTGAGAGAAACAAAGCGAGACTCGTTGCTAAGGGATTTACTCAAAAAGAAAAAATCGATTACACGGAGACTTTCTCTCCTGTATCTAAGAAAGATTCTCTTCGTATTATTTTGGCATTAGTTGCTCATTTTGACCTTGAGCTACAACAAATGGATGTGAAAACTGCATTTCTTAATGGAGATCTAGAGGATGAGGTTTATATGAAACAACCTGAAGGTTTCTCCTCTAATGATGGTGAACATTTGGTTTGCAAGCTTAAGAAATCCATATATGGTTTAAAACAAGCCTCCCGTCAATGGTATTTTAAATTCCATGAAGTAATTTCTTCATTTGGTTTTGTTGAAAACCCCATGGATCAATGTATATACCAGAAGGTCAGTGGAAGTAAAATTTGTTTTCTTGTTTTATATGTGGATGGTATTTTACTTGCAACCAATGATAAGGGCTTGCTGCATTAGGTGAAACAATTTCTCTCTAAAATTTTCGATATGAAAGATATGGGTGAGACATCTTATATCATTGGCATTGAAATCCATAGAGATAGACCTCGAGGTGTTTTAGGTCTGTCACAAGAAACCTATATCAACAAAGTTTTAGAGAGATTTTCGATGATAGATTGTTCACCAAGTGTAGCTCCCATTGTGAAGGGTGATAGGTTCAATTTGAACCAATGCCCGAAGAACGATTTTGAGAGGGAATCCATGAAGAACATTCCATATGCTTCTGCAGTCAGAAGCCTTATGTATGCTCATGTCTGCACTAGACCTGACATTGTATTTGTTGTAGGGACACTAGGACGATATCAGAGCAACCCAGGTATGGACCGCTGGAGAGCTGCAAAGAAAGTAATGAAGCATCTTCAAGGAACTAAAGACTACAAGCTTACATATAGACCGACGGACAATCTGGATATGATTGGCTACTCTGATTCAGACTTTGCTGGCTGTGTTAATTCACATAAATCAACATCAGGGTACATTTTTCTAATGGCCGGTGGAGTTGTTTCTTGGAGAAGTGTCAAGCAGACATTGACTGCTATTTCTACTATGGAAGCCGAGTTCGTCTCCTGTTTTGAGGCCACTTCACATGGTGTATGGCTTAGGAGTTTTATTTGTGGGCTTAGAATCATAGATTCAATATCTAGGCCATTGAGAATTTTTTGCGATAATTCAGCTGTTGTCTTTATGGCTAAGAACAATAAAAGTGGAAGTCGAAGTAAACACATCGACATTAAGTATTTAGCCATAAGAGAACGTGTAAAAGAAAAAAAAAGTGGTCATTGAACACATTAGCACTGAATTGATGATCGTTGATCCTTTGACTAAAAGCATGCAACCTCTAAAATTCAAGGATCATTAGAGAAAATAGGACTTGGTTCCACTTTGTAAGTGTATACATACAGTTTATTAATGAAACTCTTACATATTTAGATGTTTTCTCATATTCATGTGCACCTTAATTTCTTTAAGAAAATTCATCTGTAAAGGATCAAGAATAAACATAGGGTTTATTCATTAAGAAATGTTACCACATGAAGAATAATACTTGAGGAACTAAATGCATCGTAATACATGGAAGGTAATACTCACTTTTAGAGGACTTATCGCCATGATTCATGTATTTACTTCTTAAAAATATATCAATGGGTTTAAGTTAGGTTAAACATATGGATCAAGTGGGAAAATGTAATAAATTCATGATGACCATTAAGTGGAGGCCATTTCAATATGGTGGAGTCAATTGTGGCCAATAAGTAAAGGCCATTAAGCTCCACAAAGAATTAATTGTGGCCAAATAAATTCAAGCATTAATTGTGGCAATTAAGTGGAGGTAGATGTAATAAATTCAAGCATTAATTGTGGCAATTAAATGGAGATAGATGTAATAAATTCAAGCATTAATTGTGGCAATTAAGTGGGGGCAATTATGCTCCACTAAGAATTAATTGTGGCCAATTAATTCAATTATTCTTAGTGCATTTCTCCTATAAATAGGATAGCCATAGAGCATATGAAAAGTTAGAGTGTTAGAGAGAAAATACAAGGTGTATACTTAAGGTATGTTGGTTCATATTCTCAATGGTTGTATTGAGAGTATAAGGTATATGTAACCAACCTATATATGGTCCATGTTTAACCCTTTGGCCATCCATTGATTGTGGTAACAAGCGTATGGAATACGGACGAACGTTCTTGATGGAAGAACATGTATAAATACAGGTTTGGTCCTTAGACTCGGTACTACTCATTTTTCTTTCATACACCATCAAATTGAAGAGAGTTATGAGAGTCTAGAAGAACCAATATCGAGAGAATAGCGGATTGTGTAAGTGAAAAGCTTCAATGGCCGGAGGTATTTTACGGTCTTTACAATTCTGCAATTAATCTATATGCTATTTAAATTGTTTAGCATGTTTAGATTATATTCAAGTTCTTACATGATGGTCCCTGGACAAACGACCCTCTGAAGTTTGACAACTTATACTTTGTGTAAGATAAAATCTTGATAAACTTTTTTATAATCATAGTACAAATGAATTGTAATTGTATATGTTATTTACGCATAAATTGATGATCAATGTTGTGATCAGAGAGCTTTTGAAAGGGGATTCGGGTAAGCTGCTAAAACCTCCATCAGACATTAAGGATCTTGCAGTATGTCCGCCGACTATGAAGGAGGAGACGCAGGTGCCACAGAAGCAGCTGGCTATGCGGGAGACTAAGATGGAGGCGACAATATTATAATCCATTTCAGAATCCACCAAGGAAATACGTTCAATAGACAAGGCTCTAGTAGAGAATCCCGAGTTCCACCAATATGTTGAACTATATGCGAAGGTAGTATGCTTTGATGTTGAAGAATTTGTATATTTATATATATGGAACTCAGGTAAAGTCAGTGCGGAATGCTCTAAGTTCACAGTATTATAATTATATATTTGGTGGAAATTTTGCTTAATTTGTCATGCTTAGTTACTGCTTGTGGTTCTTTTAGTATCTAGGATGAAAATTTGCTACATTCCATCCTCTAATGGTTCATTTTCATAATTGACTGAAAGCTTTTTTTCATATATATATATATGGCAGGATGAGGATGTATTCTTCACTGATTATGCGGTATCACACAAGAAACTCTCAGAATTAGGCTTTGCTCCACCATCGAAGTTTGCCACAATACTAGCACAAGGTGCACGGGAGCCATTGCTGCTGCAGCTGCGGTGAGATCCTGAGTTTTGCTTTGAACTTTCGCAGAAGAGGCAAAAGGCTTTAAAAAAAACAAGCAAGTTTCAGGTTTAGCACACTCAAATAGTTGCAACTTATACGGGAGTCTTGATTGGGACAATAAGTCTGAAGACATTTAAAACTTTCATCTACTTCGATCATAAACGTGACTGTTTGCATGATAAGGTTCAAATGGATCAACTTAAATGTATATATAAATTTGCCGCATAACTGTGCGTTCTTTCTCATAAAATTTTCAGTACAGAAAATGAGAGATCAATTATTATTGAGATGTGCCTTTATTTGAGGCAAAGATTACATAATCAAATAGTGAATGTGCTTCTTGTTTAGTAGTTAAGACAGGTTGCTTACTGCCACAGTTGACCTTACTCCCTCTATGGGAGCTGGAGTCAAGGAGAACAAGTTTATCTCCAACCTAAAGTTACATAGCATAAAACAAATTGAAATAGTTAAGGCAGTAGTAAAAGACTTGGTTAGATCAGGCTCTTGGACTCAAAGAGAGTAATATCTTGGTTAGTCAAGGAGACTTGCTTGCTGCCACAGTTGAACTTAATCCCTCTATAGGAACCGGAGTCAAGGAGAACAAGTTTATCTCCAACCTGAAGTTACATAGCATAAAACAAATTGAAATAGTTAAGGTAGTAGTAAAAGACTTGGTTAGATCAGGCTCTAGGACTCAAAGAGACAGTAATATCTTGGAAAACCTTAAGCCTCCTTTCGACCTTCCTCTGAGAGATCCCTATATTGTTGCCAGTCTCCTTAGCCTTCCCTGATTCATTTGACGGGCCTAGAACCGCAGCAATAATGGCCTCTTCAAAGTCCTTGTTATCAGGCAACAACGCCTGTGTTAACTTGTCTCCATTTTCTTCAGATGACAGCCTTCTTCTTGTCTTCACTTCTGGTTTTTCTGGTTCTGCATATGGCTTCCTAAATTCTCCCATTTCACTCAGTCTCATACCATTTGCAGCATTCCCGGATCTTGTTCGCTTGAGGGTCTCATGAAATTGATTCCCAGTTGGGTCTTGCACAAGTTTAGATGAATAGAATGGGGGTGCATCAATGTTCAGTGAGTTCCCAAAAGGAGTAAATTGTTTCACATTTTTGTGTTGAAGAGGCACCAATCGATTTGTCTTTATATTCAAATCAGTATTTTCATCGGCATAATTATCACGAGATTTGATTGCATTTGTTGCTGGAAAACCAGTGTGATCCTTGCAAGGCTGGGGCTGCCAAATCGATGAAGAACCAAGGAAGGCATCAAAAAGCCTGCTCTGTTCAACATGATCCCCTCCCTTGTTCATCATTTCAGATTCAAGGTCCTTGAGCATCTGTTGTGCCCTTTCATATGCCTTGAGATGGGAATCTACGCCTCTTGGCCCTTCTGCAACTGCTGGTTTCACCAGACGAAGAGTCTCTTTAGCTGCAGATATTCTCCCTTGTTTCATCAAGCAGATACCCAGATTGCACATTTTGTTATTATCAGGTGCAATTGAGAGTGCTCGACGATAAGCATCTTCTGCTTCAATGTAGTTGTTCTGCTGCATCAATGCCCATCCCAAATTCCCCTGAAACAAACAACTAATTACACTTAATTCCCATTTTATATATTTAAGAGAAACGTAAGAGGTAAATGGGCAAAAAGATGTAAAATTTCTTACCAGTAATCGAGTTGCTTCTTGTTCCACAGAGACCTGGAACTTCTTCCCTTGAGATCTGGCTGTCTTGGTGCGCTTCCCATTGAAAGCCAGCCCTTGTTGAATCAAGAACAACTTGCGCTTCAAAAGCACAATTTGGTCATCTAATCTTCCACATCTCTATAGAATAAATATCCAACCAAGAAATAAATCAGAATAAATACTCTGTAAATCTAAATAACCAGAATTAAAAAACAAAAGTAGCACTTGTTTAAGACCTTGTAAAGATCCAGAAGGATATTATCAAGAGATTCCTGGGCTTGATCTGAACACCGATGTCGCAGAGACTTGATGGCTTCAATGGCTTCTTCAGCCCGATTTTGTTGTTTCATCACAATAGCCATATCCTTCAAAGCACTATCCACTCTATCCCCAGCATTAATGGCTGCCCAAAACAAAGGAATCGCCTTCTCTGGATCCTTCTCCACCAACTGATCAAAATCAAACAAAACAAGAAATACCCATCAAACAAACTGCTAATCAAACCAAGAAAAAGAGAAGAAACAACTTTAAATCTTTTTTTATTATAAAAAAACCCAGAATCTTAACCTGAACATTCTTGGCCCTAACATAAGGAGTGTCACCAACTGGTACTTTGTGCATAGCATGGAAGGACTCGGATCGAGTTCTTGAGACCCCAAGAGGCTTTGCTGGTGAAGTTGGGGCCGATTTTGTGGGCCTGAAACCAGGAGGTGCATTCCACATATCTTGCAACATCTTTGAAAAAAGAGGGTTAATGTGTTTCTTTTTTCTTTTTGAACAGCAGCGTTTAAAGATGAACAAGAGAGTGAAGAAGAGAAAGTTTTAGAGGGAGAGAGGATGGAAAGAGTGAAGAAGGAACGATGAAATTTAGAGAGAATTTAGGAGAGAATATTTGAATTTTTCGACCGTTGAAGTTACCGTTTTTGGTACTAGCCGTTGGGGTGGACTCTTCAATAATTAATTTACTCCCTTATTTAGCGAAAATGAGTGTTTGCATCTGAATCCCTGGGGTAATCATAATTATGGTTTGATCCCAATGATTTTTCCTCTTGGAGGAGACAAGAGATTACAACTTAGAAAAATGAAGGATTTCTTTTTCTTTTAAAAAATATTTCAATCTATATATGAATAATATAGTGATTTTTCCTGTTTTGTTTTTTTTTTTTAAAAGTTTTGTACGAAAAATATTTCAAAGAAGTTGATGGTGCAATTATAACAAAGTTGGAACCTTTTTTTTTTATAAAAAAAATTGTTTTTCAGATCAAATTGATGCCACATTGCATAATGGAATTATGGAAATGCTTTAAAACTATTCTTTAGCTTTTTTATTTGAGAGAAAAAATTAATTTAATATCATAATATCATTTAAGAGTTATTAAAAAAAGAAAAAAAATAGTGCACATAAATTTACTAAATTGATTATATAGCTCCAATTTAAAAAAAAGATTGATAATATACAAATGTTGAGAAAAGTATACATTAAGAAAGGGATTTGGCTTCCCTTCTTTTTATATTCTATAGTTTGAGAAAATAATATAATAAATTATTGCGAGATATGTGAGACTCACAAATTCATAAAAATAGTTATTATTGATAATAGATAAACGAACGTTACATTATTTTCTCAGGTGATAGGAAAAAAAGTTAAACTTAGACTTTTAAACATGTATCCACTCGCAGACATCTTTCCTAGTGGGGTATATCTCGAGTTCACAACTATTGTCATCATCACAATGTTTAAAAAACCAATAAGCAATCGGTCTTAATTTGTGTATATATTTACAATTTATTTTCATATTATAAAAAATTATACTATCCATGAATTTTATTTATTTTGAGGAGAAATAATTTTATTTGATTGTAAAAAATATTACGACAAATTAATTACACAGCACTATCTCCAAGTTAACTGAAATGACACTAATATACCAAACATTTTTAAAAATCACGATTCATCCCAAAATATCAATTTTCACCATCAAATAGCCTCAAAATATTTTTTTTTCTTCAAATAATCAAAATTTTAACTGGATATTACTTTTCATGATAATTAAAGTACCATTAGTGTTAAAATATCTCCAAGTGATTATGATAAGTTTAATAATTCTATTTATCAATTGTTTATCTCAAAATTGTTTATAACATAAAATTTTAAATTATTTGAATTCATGTTTTTCTATAAAAAAATAAAAACATGTGGTATAATTTTAAATTTTAAAATAGAAAAGTTTGTCTTTGATTTTTTTTTATGATGTCTTTGAGATTAATTTATTTGAGATGTTAGACTATTTAATTTTATAAAAAAAAACGTATCAACAAACTTTCAATTTAAAATATTTAATTTTCTTTTATGACGGTCTTTGATTTTAATTTATTTGATGATGCGATAGCCAATGATATCATAATATTTTTTAAAATATAAAATATATGAAGTAAAATTTGTTTTATATCATATAATAGAATATAAATCCATTTAAAATATACTTTTAACAATTTTTGAAAAAGAATGATAAGATTTTTTTTATAAAAAAAAGCTTTAAAAAATTCATTGTTAAATATATTTCTTCCTTAATACTTCTATTTTTTTAAAAAAGTAACTTTTATGATACCTAAGGTTATTTTGATCATCATGAAAAGTAATATCCAGTTAAAATTTTGATTCTTCAAAGAACTCGGTTTTGGGACTGCTTGACGGTGAAAATTTGTGTTTTAGAATGAACAGTGGATTTTAAAAAGGTTTAGTATGTTAGTGTCATTTTAACAAATTTGAAAGTAGTACAGTGCAATTTGCTCAAAGTGTTAATACTTTTTTTTTGTTCATAAAAAGGATTGTCAATAATTTGTTATTTAATTTATCATGAATAAGATTTGTCATACTCAACATGAGGATATTATTATTGAGTTATTGTATTTAAGATTAAAACTATTCGTATCATTTGAATTTTTGTGTAGTCATAGTGATATAATAATGCTATATGTATTTGAAATTGAATCAATTGCTATTGTTAAACCACACCATTCATTTTAATTCATGAATCACATCTAACTAAAATAAATAACACAATGCAAGCATAATCATAGAGTAAATTTAAATGAGGTGATCTACTATTTTGTATGAACAACACCAACTGCATAAAATTCCAAATGCATAGGATCTAATTCTTGTAATATATATATATATATATATATATATATATATATATATATATATATATATATAAAATATGCTTCTAAACTTGAATCTTACTACATTTCTTATCACACATCGTATCTTTATTTAGCTAGTAATCGACAATTTTGGCACACATGATAATAATTAAGGATGGCATTGGGGCGGATCAATAATTTGACTAAAGTCTTCAACTCTACTATTTTTTTTTTGGTTAAATCGGGTCTAAGGCCCGAAATTTCATTGGTAATTTTTAAAAACTTCACATGTAATGTTAGTATATATTATTTATGAAATTTTTTAAAATTACTAATGAAGTTTCAGACGAATCTAAAACATTATCCCAAAATTCCTCCGACTCTACCCCTCTTAATTCATCAGTTTCATCGGTTCCATCCTTGCATTGGGGGGAATTTAAATTATTAGTTTTAGACTCATCCAAAGCTTATTGGTAATTTAAAAGAACTTCATTTGTAGTGTCAATATAGATGTGAAACAAAAAAAAAATAATATTACTAATGAAATTTCTTAAAATTATCAGTAAAGTTTAAAATAGGTCTTAAACATTAGCTTTAGACTCGATCAAACTAAATATTCCTCATCACCAACACATCAAAATTCTGTTTTAAAAAAAAATCATAAAATTACAAATCTACATAGCCAACAACCCTACCCCTATCCTCCCTTTGTTTCTTCATCCTCACTCTCTATCTTCTTTATCTCATATCTGCGATCAAATCTGTTCGCGACAACATCGCCATGCTTTGACCAAACTAGGAGAGAGAAACAGAGAGATCATAAATGGAGAACAAAACCTTGAAACTCAGGAAGTATATATCTTGTAAAAAGATGTAAATAACGGAATGTGATAAAGATAAAATGGTATTTTCATAAGTGGGATGGGATGTGCAAGGCGGGAACCACTCAAGCCGTCCTGCTTACTCTCTTATCTTTGTTTAAAAAAATCAATAGTAATAAAACTTTTATTACAGTGAAAGCAAAAAGAATTTATTGGGACAAATTCATAAAAAAAAAAGTATGAGAATGAAACTTTGAAATTTGATGACGATGGCTTAGTGAAAAAGCTTGTGATTTTATAGTGTATGGTTTCAAGTTCGATATTTTATATATTTTTTGTGATCATTATAAAATATTTAATTAAATAATTTGGATTTTTAGTATGTGAAGTGTGAGAAATCATACATCCGAAACTTAAGATCCAAAGTGAAATTCGACTGACAATTTTAGAAAAATCAAATGATAATTTTAAAAAAATCAAATAATAACACGAAAGGATTTAAAATAAAATTTCAATTTCACGCATGCGTAACATATTTTCATTGGTTCATAATTGAAATGTATACTTGAGTTGTAGGTTTATCTTTACTCTTTGATGATTCATTATATTATTGGAAAGTGAAGAATGAAAAGAAAATTCCACCAAAAAAATAAAAGAAAACAGATGGAAGAAGTGAGTTGAGACGGTGGGTAAAGAAAATAAAAAAAAATGATAATGTTATTAGAAAAATATAAATGATATATTTAAACCTAAGTACTCGGCCTACGGCCAAAATCTAAGGAATAAGGATCCTGGATCGAGAGCGAACCGGCTGGAAAATTCACGGATTCTCTACTATCAATTCGCGGATTCTCACGTTTTAGTTTGTAGTTTTTTATTACTATTATTTTTAGCCGCATTGCAACTTTTTTACTGGAAGGATGGGATAAAAATGACATGAAATAAATGTCAGATTATTCTGAATTTTATTTTTATGGAGATAGACTCCATATCAAGCCTCTTAACTTAAATAAATATAGTTCTCCTCTCCATCCAATACCAAATTGTCACTTTGGAAAAGTTGGACCAACTTAATGATTTTTCCAAAGTGAACTTTGTATCCAACTTAGCGATCTGAATTTTACAGTTCTTATTGTGAGAAATGCAAACTCACAATAAGAACTGTAATTATTAGTGTGATTCCTTTCATGAAGGGTGATTCCATGGTCATGGTTTTGTGATAATTATCACGGACTCAAAAAAATTCATTAATAATTATATTGAGATAAAATAATAATTTCGATATATAATAATTTTTTTGTTGTAATTAGTACTCTATCTCAATGTGGTTACTAGTGAACTTCCATAAATTCATGATAGTTACCATGAACCGAATATGTGTGATCACCACTCTAGTTTACCTATCAAATATGCTACTATTATATGATAAAAGTTACTACATATGTGATAATTGTGTAATATTTCATAGTAAACTTGTATCAATTCGAGATTAACGATATAAAATTACGGATTGCAAACATTAAAAGGACCCTACCTAGTCCAAATTACGGTACATATTAGTGTCAATTCCAATAGCAATCTCTTACCTCAACCTTGATCCAAACATAAAGGGGTGTGGTGGATGGATTTGAATTCTCTTCGTTAGAAAATTGAAATAGAATCAAGTTTATGGTGAAATTAAATACCATATAGAGAATATTCAAATCCAAGCTTGTCATGATGGTATTCAATCTCACCATGAGCTTGACCTCTATTTCAATTCTCAAAATGGAGAGAATTTAAATTTTTGATGGACAAGATGAGTACAAGATAAAATGATTTTTATCTTATAAGTGTATTTAATGGATAAGATAAGAAGAGAGATATGATCTTTTATATAGTCATAATAAGATAAAATCATCATGATTTGAGGATATTTTATTTTTTTAATATTTGTTTATCTTGTCTACCAAAACGCATTCTTGGTTGATTGTATTTGTCCAAACATCTAAATATTGGGGTATTTATAGTGTGCTTTGGGTTGGTGGGGTTGTGGGGATTCACCCTACAAAAACATTAATTCTTGTGACATATATCTTGAAGCAAGAGTGTTGAAACCTAGCAAACTAGCCAAAATTATATGCCCTTTTTTTTTGGGTTAATCAATGAAAATCTATGCTCAAAATCCTATTATAAAAAGCACAGCTTAATTCCTTAAAAACGCTTTAGCTAAACACAGCTGCTCTACATAAGCACATGGGCAGGTCTCCGTGTTGTGAGAAAGGTCACACCAACAAGGGAGCATGGAGCAGAGAAGAAGATGAGAGACTCGTAGCCTACATTCAAGCTAATGGTGAAGGTTGCTGGAGATCTCTCCCTAAAGCCGCTGGTCTTCTTCGTTGTGGCAAAAGTTGCCGTCTCCGTTGGATTAACTATCTACGCCCTGATCTTAAGAGAGGTAATTTCACCCATGAAGAAGATGAGCTCATAATCAAGCTGCACAGCCTTGTTGGTAACAAGTGAGTAGCTTTTCATGACTTTTTTAGCTACTAGTTTCAATAAAAGAAGTCATGATTATAGGGTACTGTATTTTGTGTGAAGATGGTCTCTTATAGCAAGAAGGTTACCTGGAAGAACAGATAATGAGATCAAGAATTACTGGAACACCCATATTAGGAAAAAGCTACTGAGCGGAGGAATTGGCCCATTAACTCATCAGCCGATCGACGAGGGTGCAGCTACAATTCATGGTGCCAGAGTCTCAATTGGTACAGCTTTGGAAGAAGTGAATATCGGTAATGGATTTAGGATCCAAAACCAGAAGAACCCAAATGAAGAAAAGTGCCAAGAATTAAATCTTGAGCTTAAAATGAGCCTACCATATCAACACCCACCTCAACCATTGGAGAACACAGGGAGAAAAGTCCCTTGCTTTTGCTGCAGCTTGGGATTGCAAAACAGTTAGGGGTGCACTTGCTGCAGTACTGGTAGCAGCAGAGGCAAAATCTTGGAATTGAAGATTAATGGTGCTCTGGATCATAGAAACTTGGAGATGAAGTGAGATTACATAGAGGAAAACAGAAACTAGTTATCATTATCAAAATCTCTCTAGCTTCTTTCCTCTCTGGTTTCTTTATGTACTTTGTTCGTGCTTTATGAACTCTCTAACTTGCAGAATGTTTAAAAACATAGAGTTATTGTTCAATTTTCCTTTCCTTTTCATATTATTATGGATTGATTGTAATGTTACATTGTTCCCCTTTTCTTTTGTTTACTTCTTCCATCTTGTTTTGGAGTAATGGATAAAGCTGTGAGAAGAGGAGAAGGAAATATGAAGATTCAAGAGTAGGTAAGCTATCTCAGTCACGCATAAAAGAAGAGAGAGAGAGATGGGTTGCATTTAACATTCATTGCCAGCAACCATCTTACATAGTTCCTACCAACCAAATAATAATTGTGCCAAATTGACAACAAATACCAACAAAAACTCATTTCATAACATGTTGGTTCTACTTCGATCTTTGTGCTACTTTTGATCAAACTCCCCACTCTCTTATTCATATCTTGATTCACTGTATTATATGACAAAAAAGCTTAACTAAAATTAACTTGTACTACTTAGCTATCTTTAGTTGTTACATTTTGTCTATGAAAAGATTGATGGAAGTTATCCATATCTGCACCGGAACACCATTTAGCATATGGTCATAAAGTGCAAAGGGGCTTAAGAGAAAGAAGTATATGGCTGAGTGAGCGGCACCACCAATTGAACTAAAAAACATCAATTATTTTATTTTTTCTCTATTTTTTCCCTATTTTTTCCTATTCTTTTCCACTGATCAGAGTCTCAAATGGAAACATTTTACTTGCATCCTAAAATTGTATTCAAGCTGCAAATCTAGAGGGCATACGCAGAGATTTGGAGGATTTGGTGGTCCATCGAGTTGAAATGAAATGAAATGCTAAGGCAACATGTACTTGAGGCACATAAATTAAATGATAAGACTGTGATTTGGAAAAAGAAAAATTCTTATTTAGACCTAATTTATAGAATTTTCTTGGATCAAAGCAGTTTTCCACCGCCAGATAGAGAGACTAGATAATTTTTTTTTTTTTTTGATGTGATGATGAAAAAAATCTTTCAGAAAATCTTATAAAAGCAAGTCTAGGTAAGAATCTATCCGGCTAAAGACCCAAGCACAATGTCCATCAGCAAGATAATTACCGACCCTCATGGGGACATGCTTGTCTAATCACCTTTTTTCTTCCCTGATGGTGCATTGACAACTTGAATGTTACTAAGATGCGAAGAACATGGTTAGCAATGACTTTTAACTAACCTCCTTTGGAGCTTATCAGAATTTCAAGGACTTACGGGTTCTAGAATAGGTAAAAAAGAAGCATAACCTGCTGAAAACAATGAGGCTTGCTGTTAAGATCATATCAACGAGAAGGGTTTCAATTGCCTTAGTTTTCAAGAAGTGTTTTAGTGCAACTTTTAAGACTTCTAGGAAATGACCAGTTTCCGTCGTTTTCTCTGGGTGGAGCGGAAGTCCTTTGATTTGTTGTTGAAGGCAGAGGTGGTGATTGGCTTAGAATCACCGAAAAGGGTCTTGGCAAGAGGATTTCACTTTTCCTGGAGAGGAAAGAGATTGAATGGTTGCTGGACTCTTGGTTTGAGTTTTGGTATGAAAAAGGGGGTCAAGTCTGGTTCCGGAGATTCAGAAGGGCCAACAAGGCGTCTTGGGGTTGCACAGTAACAGGCAAGGCAGATTCCTCTGCCTCTCAGAAATCTCTCGAAATGGTTTTCAGATGGTGATCTTTCCTGAAGGAGCTGCAGCAGCGGGTTGGTGGAGGATTTATGGTGCCATTAAAGATGTTGTTGCTACCTTCTTGCCGGAGAAGAAGACCCCGCCGTCCTCTGGATGTCTCACGGCAGAGGTTAGCCCTTGGACTAATCTTTTTTTGTCGAAGGCAAAGGGGGAGGATATTTCTTTTCGAGGAAACTGCCCTCATTGCGGCCATGGTTTGAATGGCAGTGTTCAGAAGAACAACTCCAATGGCTCCAAGCAGCCGTGGCCGTTGCTGGAAGAGAGGGAGCCTGGGGCGAGTAAGATCATGCGCTTGCCCAAAGGTGGGCTATCTAAAGCTATGGAGATTAGTGGGGGACAGCTGGCTTGCATTTCAAATTCAAATTTAGACTCCCCTCTTGCTGTCCCATGCACAGATAAAGTTAGAGTGGGCTTGGATGGGGTTTCAAAAGCCTCTGATAAAGGAAAAGAAATAGCAGGCTTCGGCCCGGTTGGAGAGACCTTGATTGTGAACAAGAATTTGGACCAGAAGGGACTCATTTACTCTCCTGCGGACACGCAAGCTGGGCTGAGTTGCTTTTATGGGCTTGAGTCCTCTCTCAAGTCTCCAGTTGGAGCTCAAAAAGAATGGGCTTGGGTCGAAATTTTCTAGAAAAGCCTCCAAAAAGTGGAAATCTAAAAACCCAAGTGGGCTCGCTTCTCCAAAGCCCCTGCTGCTACTTCTGAGTCCACGCAGAGGTGGGTAGCAACCCGCTTTGGGCCACCAATCACCACAGGTCACCAATTGACGGCAGAGGCGGCGAGGATGGCGTCAGTCGGAGCAATTCTCACCGGCGATGCAGGTCCGGTGGTGGTAGAGGCTGGGCAACTGGATTCTAGGCCGGATTTGCTGTTCTTGAACTCTTCTGGATCTGATCCTGGGCTTTCCTTGGATATCTGTCAACGGGTTGAGGCAGCCTTTGCTGGAAAGCCATCGCCTACCTTAGACGACCCAATTTGTGAGGTTTTTGTGGTATCAAGATGTCTGATCCTCGTCATATTTTCCAAGTTCTTTCTGTTGAAGAATTGGGGGGCTTTTCCCCTTCTTCTCACTTTGGGTCTTTGGGTTTAGATAAGGATATTGCAGTGAGATGCTTGCCCGTGGGTTTTCTGGACTACTTGTCTACTGTCAAGTCTGAAGGGGGTTCAGTTTTAGAACAGATAGTTTCGACACATCTTGGGTTGGAAATTGAAAACAGTTTAGTGGAGGGAGAGGTTTCAGTTCGGGATGTCTGTGAGGGATCACTTTTTGGAAACGCGTTGGTCACTAGTGGACCAGAGGTTAGTGAAGATGTGGGGCATGATGACAGTTTGGCTCTTGTTGTGTGTGCTGATCACCAAGATGACTGGCTGGTTAATGAGTAGAGTGATGTTGAAAAGCTGAAATTGATTGCTTCTGATTGGGTTTTGAGTCGGGTTAAGAAATTGCACAAGTTGGTGGGGGTTTCTCTCGACAGAGTGGAAGAGCAAGCAATTAAATGTTTGAGGAAATAAAGAAGATTAGGTTGGAGGAAGGTAAATCGAAAAGTAGAAAGCTCCTTGGGATTAGAAAACACAAAGGGGAGACCAACTGAGAACTCAAGAGATTGGTATTTGGTGTTAATTATGAGAAGCGGGTTCCAATGTGGTCTTGGGGGTAGAGGAGGAGATGGATGACACTATCAATCAATGAAATTGAAATTATCTCTTGGAATGTGAGGGGTTTGAATGATTTGAATAAAAGGGCTATTGTGAAGCATTTTCTAAGAGATTATAAAGGGGATGTGGTATGTCTTCAAGAGTCTAAAATGAACTCGATCGATGATGTAATCATTCGAAGTCCATGGGGTATTAGGTCGTGTGATTGGAAAGCTTTACCAGCGGTAGGAGCTTCAGGTGGTGTTGTGGTTATGTGGAATAAACAAATGCTGGATTTAGTTGACTTTCAAATAGGGCTCTTCTCATTTTCTTGTGTGTTTAAGGGACCCATATTGCGTGGTGAGTGGTTGTTGATAGGAGTCTATAGTCCGACACCTAGTAGCCAGAGGGGTCTATTTTGGGGTGAACTTGCTAATGTTAGAACCTAATGGGATCTCCCTTGGGTGGTGGCGAGAGATTTCAATGCTATCCTTTATCCGTTTGAGAGAGTTGGGTGTTCGTTTGAGGATAGCTCCATGAGGGATTTTCTGACTTTTGTTAGGGGGCAGGAGCTCATCAATTTGCCTTTATCGGGAGGGTCCTTCACTTGGTCGAATTTTAGAGAATCTCCCTCTTTCTCTAGAATTGATCGGTTTTTAGTCACCGACAGTTGGGAAGCTCTTTTTCCTAATCTTGTTCAAAAGTTCTTGCCTCAACCCACCTCGGACCATCATCCTATTGTCCTTGAAGCGGGGGGCTGCATTGGGGTGCGACTCCGTTCCGGTTTGAGAACATGTGGCTTAAGGTAGAAGGTTTTCAGGATCTCATCAGAGGTTGGTGGCATGGTCAGGATGTGAAAGGCTTTGCTAGTTTCGTGGTGGCTTCAAAATCGAAACATCTGAAAGGATGGAACCTTGAGAATGTCAACTCCTAAATTAATGCGTTAATGGGGGAGGTGATTGGGCTTGATAAGAAGGAGATCTCATTGGGTCTGTCGGGGGAGGACAGAGAAAGAAGGCTGTGGGTTAAGAAAGAATTGTCCAAGCTTATTTTGATGGAAGAAATCTTGTGGAGACAAAAATCTAGGGAAATTTGGCTTAGCGAAAGCGATAGGAACACTAAATTCTTCCACTGAATGGCAAATGTCCACAGGAGACTCAACTTTATTGCCTCTATTAAGGTAGAGGATTCGTTGTTTGAGGAGGAGAGTATGAAGGAGGTTATTTGGTCTTTTTACAAGTTTCTCTACAAGGAGACATGCGTTTCTAGGCCGAACTTGGATGGCTTGGAGTTCTCTAGTATTGACAGTGGGGATGCAATTTGGGTTGACCGCCCTTTTGAAGAGGAGGAGATTCTTTGTGCTTATAGGGAATGTGATGGGGACAAAGCATCGGGGCCCGTTGGCTTTTCCATGGCATTCATTAAGCATAATTGGGAAGTCCTTAAAGAGGATATTCTTCGTCTCTTTGAAGAGTTCCATCTAACGGGTGAATTTGTGAATAGTCTCAACTCCACCTCTATTGTCCTTATTCCAAAAAAAGTGGGAGCTTTCAATATCAAAGATTTTCGTCCAATTAGCCTTGTGGGGTGTATCTATAAATTCCTTTCAAAGATCCTTACTTATAGTCTGAAGAAAGTTATCTCTAAAGTAGTTAGCCCCTTCCAAAATGCTTTTGTAGAGGGTAGACAAATTTTGGATGCCGTTTTGATTGCTAGTGAAGTGGTGGATGCTCACTTAAAAGATGGAGGGTGAGGGGTGATTTGCAAGCTTGACATGGAGAAGGCTTTTGATTGTGTATGCTGGAGTTTTGTGATTTAACTCTTGAAGAAAATTAGTTTTGGTGAAAAATGGTGCAAGTGGATATTCAAATGTCTTTCTTCTGCCTCCTTTTCGATCCTCATTAATGGTTGTTCTTCTGGTTACTTTAAAGCCTCGAGGTGTCTCAGGCAAGGTGACTCTTTATCTCATTTTCTATTCACTTTAGTTATGGAGGCTTTGAGCAAAATGTTAGTGAAGACAGTCGATGCAAGGCTTTTGAGTGACTTCAAGGTGGGGAGAGAAGGGAGTTTTGTTAGAGTGTCACATCTCCTTTTTGCAGATGACACAATTATCTTTTGTGGAGCAGATTCTAAACAAATCTTACACCTTTGATGTATTCTTCTCTGTTTTGAGGCGGTCTCGGGGCTCAAAGTCAATCTTAGTAAAAGTGATTTAATTCCACTTGGTGGAAACATTAATGGTCCTCTTCTTGCTAGTCTGTTGGGGTGCAATGTAGGATCTCTTCCCATTACTTATCTTGGTCTCCCTCTTGGAGACAAGTTTAAAGATGTAAGCGTGTGGAATCCAATTGTGGAGAGTTTTGAAAAACAGTTAGCTGGGTGGAAGAATCGCCCTCTCTCTAAAGGAGGAAGACTTATTCTCATTAAAACGACTCTTTCGAGTCTACCTATTTATTTCATGTCTCTATTTCCTATCCTTAGTGTTATGGCTAAAAGGTTAGAGGATATTCAGAGGAGATTCCTATGGGGTAATACATGGGAGGAGTATAAATATCATTTGGTGAGATGGGAAGTGGTTAAGCAGCCAATGGAAAGAGGGGGTCTTGGTTTGAAGTCTCTCGCCTTAGTCAATAAAGCTCTCTTAGGGAAATGACCATGGAGATTTCTTGGGGAAAGGATCACTTCTGGAGAAAGGTGGTGGAAGCTAAGTTCGAGATGGATTCTTACGAGTGGATGACAAAAAAAAGGAGAGGGGCTTCTAGTGTAGAGGTCTAGAAATGGATAAGAAAGGGTTGGGAAAGACTAACGACCTTGTCTCTTAGTGTTGGTGGGTAATGGGAGGAAAACTAGGCTTTGGCATGATTCTTGGTTTGGGAACACTCTCTTAAAGATCGGTTTCCGGAGATTTTCGTAATTGGTTGGACAAAGAAGCTCTTATTTCATCGTGTATCTTGGTGTCTAATGGTATTATTTCGTGGGACGTTCCTTTGATCTGTAATGTTCAAGATTGGGAGGTTAAGAGGGTGAAAAGTTTATTGGAAAATCTGTATACCTATAGTTGAGTTGTAATCTAGGGTTTAGGTTAAATATGAGAGAGAGAAAGAGAGAAGAAGATGGAGAAGAAAGGTTTAGGGTTTATTCACTTAACCCTTCACCTGCTAACATATTATTTATATATGAGATAGATAAGTCCAAGTACAAAACTAACCTTCAGGAAAAAATATAGGAAATAAAAATAATAACTATAACACTCACCCTCAAGTTGGAGCATACAAATCAAACATGCCCAGCTTGGAAGACAGTTGCTGGAATGATGTACGAGCAAGAGGCTTTGTGAGAATATCACCAAGTTGATCACCCGAACGAACATATGGAGTAATAAGCTCCTTCCGGAGCAACAAGTCCCGAATAAAGTGACAATCCACTTCAATATACTTGGTACGTTCATGAAAGACGGGATTATTAGCAATTAAAATAGCAGCCTGATTATCACAATACATCTCCAGAGGAACAAAAACATCAATACCAAAGTCACGAAGGAGAGCACGAACCCACAACATTTCAGAAGTCGTATGAGCCATAGCTCGATACTCAGCCTCAACACTAGAACGAGCAACAACATTTTGCTTCTTACTCCTCCAAGTAACCAAATTCCCACCAACAAAGGTACAATAATCGGACGTAGACCGTCGATCAGAACGAGAACCAGCGCAGTCAGCATCACTAAAGCCAGTGATAGAAAAAGAAGTACAGGGTTTATACAACAAGCCTATACCAGGGGTACTCTTCAGATAATGGAGAATACGACAAACAACATCAAAATGAGGTTGTTGAGGAGCATGCACGTACTGACTAATGACGCCAACGACATAGGTAATGTCAGGGCGAGTAACAGTAAGATAGATTAACTTTCCAACCAACCGATGATATCGACCAACATCAACAAACAGATCACCTTGTTCACTATCAAGTTTTGCGGCAGAGTCCATAGAAGTATCCACAGGGTGTGAGCCTAAGAGACCGGTTTCAGACAAAAGGTCAAGGACATATTTCCGTTAGGAAAGGAAAAGACCCCAAGAAGAGTGAGCAACTTCAATCCCAAGAAAATATCGAAGAGTACCCAAGTCCTTAGTATGGAACTGCTGGCCCAAATAGCACTTCAAATCAGCAATGCCAGTTGAATCACTCCCAGAAACAATAATGTCATCCACATAAACAATCAAACAATGGTGCTAGCAGTGAAATGACGAACAAAGACGGAATGATCAGAGGTAGAATGTTGGAACCCATATACAAAAACAACAACACTGAATCGATCAAACCAAGCTCGAGGAGACTGTTTCAAACCATACAAGGCCTTCTTTAGACGACATACAAGATGGCCATTCCCAGCAACAACATATCCTAGTGGTTGGTCCATATACACTTCCTCTTGAAGATCACCATGAAGGAATGCATTCTTGATATCAAGTTGATACAAAGGCCAAGAACGACTAACAGCCACTGAGAGCAAGATGCGAACAAAGTTTAGGCGAGCAACAAGGGAAAAGGTCTCCAAGTAGTCAACACCATAGGTTTGGGTATAGCCTTTCGCAACCAACCACGCTTTAAGACGTTCAATAGAACCATTAGGAAGATACTTAACAGTATAAACCCAACGACAACCCACTGTCTGTTTTCCTGGAGGAAGGGGAGTAAGCTCCCAGGTGTGGTTCTTGTGAAGAGCGCTCATTTCCTCATCCATAGCTTGTTTCCAACCAGAAGAAGATAGTGACTGCTTATAGGATGAAGGAACAGAAATAGAGGAAAAAGAATAAGCAAAAGACTGCAAACAAGGTGAAAGACGACTATAAGACGAGAAATGAGCAATAGGATGTTGTGTACAAGTTCTTTTTACCTCGGCATAGAGCAATGGGTAAATCATCGGTGTTCGAGGAAGGAGACAAAACAGGATCCTCAGACCTTGAAGTTGTAAGAACAGGGCCATAAGAAATAACATGCTTATCTTGAGATCGGAGGTATACCTGCAACGGAAGGTTAGAAGGAGCTGAGGAAACTGGAGAAGTGACCATAGGTGGAGACATGGGCATCAGAAGAGTAGGAGAGGGAAAATAACGCTCATTCTCACGACAAGATATGAGATTTGAAAATAAATTCTCACCTTAGGAGGAAAAGAATGAAGTAGACTCAAAAAATATGACATCAGCACGCACAAAGTAGCGACAAGAATCAGGACTGTAACAACGATAGCTTTTTTGAGTACGGGAATACCCAAGGAAGGCACATTTCCGAGTGCGAGGAGATAATTTATCCTGAACCAAATCAAGCACATGAACAAAAGCAACACAACCAAAAACCAGAGGAGTGAGGGAGAAAGGAGGCTGAGCAGGATAAACAAGAGAAAAAGGGGACTTATGATTCAAAACAGTAGAAGGCATGCGATTAATGAGATAACAAGCAGTTAAAACAGCATCGCCCCAAAAACGTTTAGGTACCTTCATATTGAACATTAAAGTGCAAGCAATATCAAGTAAATGGCGGTGTTTCCACTCAGCCACACCATTTTGCTGGGAAGTGTGAGAACAACTAGTCTGATGAATAATGCCTTTATCAATGCAAAATGAACTCATAATGGTCTGGGTATACTCTAAGGCATTATCAGATCGAAAAATCTTAATACACTTATTAAATTGAACAAGAATTTCATTATAAAATTGAAGAACAATTCTAGGCAATTCATACCTCTCTTTCATTAAAAACAACCAAGTCATTCGGGAATAATCATCAATAAAAACAACAAAATAACGAAAATCACTCAAAGTAGCAGTTCGAGATGGACCCCAAATATCTGTATGAACCAAAGCAAATGACTCAAACTGACGATCATGAGTACTACTAGGAAAAGAACTACGGTGATGCTTCCCTAGCTGACATGCCTCACACTCTAATTTAGACAAAGGACTCGAGAAGGGAATATCAGTCTTCAATTTAGCCAAAAATGGATGACCCAAGCGGAAGTGCCACTGAAAAGGAGAAACTGTAGCAGACAAAGCGGATGAACTGAGAGATAGGAATTCACCGGGATGCAAAAGATAAAGACTGTCCTTCTCATGCCCTGAACCAATCTTCTTCTTGGTCTTGAGGTCCTGAAAAATACAAGAAGTAGGAGTGAAAAGAATTTCACACTGTAACACTTTTGTTAACTGACTAACAGAGAGTAAATTAAAGGGAAAATTACGAATATAAAAACTAGAAGGTTAGGAGAGAGAGGTTGTAGGATGGAGAACACCTTGTCCATAAATAGGCCGAGAAGAGCCATCAGCTAACACGACATGATGATTAGCAGGTGTTAAATCAGAAAAACAAGATGATAAACTAGAGATATTTTTGGTAGCACCAGAATCAATAATCTATGAAGAGGGAGAAGCTGCGACACATGCAATATTACCTGAATTGGCTAAGGTAGCAGTAGAGGAGGAAGAAGGCTGTAAAGAAGGAAGTGCAATGCGTAAGTACTGGACGAGAAGCTCGCCAAGTTGAGTACTGAACGTATCACGAGAACCAAAACTAAAAGAAGCAGATCCAATGGAGGTGGGTTGTGACTATACCATACTTGGAGACTGTGCTACACCATCACTGACTTGATTCACATAATTCGGCTTACCATATTTCTGAAAGCAATAAGATTCAGTGTGATTTGTACCCCCACAATAATTGCACTTCCTGTCACTACGTCCACCAACGCGACCACCACCACCACGAGAACCACAACGAAAATTACGACCTCCACAGCCACCGCAGAAACCACCACGAAATCCTCCACGGCCTCCACTGTTAGAGACCAAGGCAGTAGTCTCTGAAGAAGTAACAGGGGAACTAATCAAGGGAGAATGCTGTCCTAGGGAAGAGCACAAAAGCCAGGAATAGGCATTAGCAGCCGTAAGCAAGGTCTCACTTGCAAGGATCTAATCTTTAAAGCCACGAAGATCAGAGTCCAAACCAGACAATAAGCTAGCAATCATAAACTCCTCCCATTGCTTCTTTTGCTGCTCTAAATTAGTGGTAAAAGGCCTATGCTGCAATAATTGATCCCACAAATTCTTAAGTGTGCTATAATACTCAGTTAAAGGTTTCCCAGACAGTTTGGTGATGAAAATTTTCTCATAGAGCTCATACACACAAGAAACATTACTCTGATGAGAAAATAAATCTGCAATTGAGTCTCAAATTTTCTTGGAGGAGTCACAAAATTCAAAGGTGGTAGCAATATCGGGATCCATACTATGCCATAGCAATCCCATAACAGCGGAGTCCTCACAAATCCAATCTTCATAAGTTGGATCACTAGCATTAGGAGGATTGTAAGTCAAATACTTCAACTTTCGATGTGCACGGAAATAAACTCTAACCGCATGTGCCCAATTCATGTAATTTAGACCATTCAACTTTTTCGAAGTGATAGATTTAGGCAAATCATTGTTAACACTAAAAATGGGGAGTTTGTCTTCAGTCTTAGTGCTAGATTTCTCTTCTGTCATCTCAAACACAAGGTTCAAACAACAAAAACATATACTAAACGAACAGACTCTTAAATCAGTCAAAGAAGCAGTAACATACTTGAGAAAAAGGCAAACCTCCCAAAACACTTGAGAAATCCACAAGAAGATCAACAAACTGATAGAAAGGCGCATAAACAGCCCTCTTTACACAGCAAAATGAATTAGAGCAAGACTACAACCACCATACCAAAGCAACGAAAGCAGGAAACCAGGAAAGCAGAGGCCAAACTTCAAGAAAAAACACAGCCAACTCTTCAAATCATATAAAAAACAACCAATTGTGATCCAAACATCAAAACAACACCAAAGCCACTCAAGAATAACCTAGTTGGCACCCATAGAGACTACCCTAAGCAACAAAGTCGATCCAAAGTCCAAAAAACTGGAATTTTTAAAAATCGCACAAAAATCTGGAAAAATGGAAGAAAAATTCGAAAACCATACCAAACGACCTCAGATCGCGACGAAACTTCACCAAAAATTTTCTCTGGGTGAGTCGACCAGATTGGGGGGATCAACTTACCTTGCTGATGTCATATGTTGACGTCAGCATCTACGTTGATGACGTCAGCAGACATGTGTTGATGATTTCTTGATGTACTCCTCGTCTATTCTTCACATTTGTCACACAAGGATCGATTAGGAGGCTCTGATACCAAGTTGAGTTGTAATCTAGGGTTTAGGTTAGATATGAGAGAGAGAAAGAGAGAAGAAGATGGAGAAGAAAGGTTTAGGGTTTATTCAATTAACCTTTCACCTGCTAACATATTATTTATATATGAGATAGATAAGTCCAAGTACAAAACTACCCTTCAGGAAAAAATAAAGGAAATAAAAATAATAACTCTAACATCTATAAAATGGATCTGTCTAAGGAGGATGTGGTTAGATAGAGGGATAGTCTGGCTTTGAGGTGAAATCTTTCTTTAAGATTCTTGTGGATGGAGATTCCTCGGATGACTTTTCTAATTTCCCTTGGAAAGCTATTTGGTGCTCTGGTACCCCGAAGAAAGTGTGTTTTTTTGGGTAGGAAGTCGCTTGGGAGAAGATTCTTACTTTAGACAATTTACAAAAAAGAGGAAGGGTGTTGGTTAATCGATGTTTCATTTGCAAAAGTTGTGGAAAGACTGTGTTTTATCTTTTGTTGTAATGTCCTTTGGCTATAGATCTTTGGGTGATGGTTTATAAGGTTTTGGACTTGGAGTGGGCTTCGGACATTGAAGAGTCTTAAGAAAACTTACACTATGATTCCCATCTCTATCTTTTGGTTAGATTGGATTGAGATGAATCGTAGAGCTTTTGATGGGGTTGAGAGACATTTTTTTGTAATTAGGGATTGGTGGTTCAATGCCCTCATTTTTTGCATCACTGGAAATTCTTTTGTAAATGATTTGCTTTTGTTGAGTCTCTCTCCTTTAGTTAACCTTGTACTTGGGTTGCACTCCCTTGGTGCGCTTTTTCTTTTTATATATCTTATTCACTTATAAAAAAAATCAAATCAAGGCTGTCATCTAGGTTCAATTCAAATAACTAACACAATCATGCAAGTAAAAGCATTATCTTCATCACAATATGGCAGGAAGATGATTAGTCCAATGAAACTAATTATTGTGGGGACAAAAGAACCATCAACTAGAATTGAGAAAGAAGTCATGCCATGTCAATCCATTTCTTCACTGAACTAAACAAACACATAAACATTTGCTATGTAACATAACAATATTCTGTATCACATTACATATCAAGTGATATAACATGAACACGGTCATCTATAATTTAACAATAAAATGGTAAACAAAGTTGTCATTGGCAAACACCTTGAGTAAGAAATACCTGACATCTCTGCTTTGAACTATAGTGCCTTAAAACTGTCTGCTTTATCAAGCCTAGTTGTACCTGAGCTTGATGACCCGCCCATTGCATCAGGAGAAGCTGCTACTTGGGAAGACACTCTCTTTAGAGAAGTTGGCAAACCCGAAATCTCCTGAATACACTCAGTAAACATTTTAACATGGCTTAAATTGCGGCAAAAAGAGGCTTCATTAATTTATAATGTTCACATCCACACGTGACATGCCCACACCCCCAGTTACATAAACCATTTTTAATGTAAACGTCATCCTCCTTGTGGTATATTCTATCATATCATTCTGACAGATCGTATAAAGCCAAAAAAAATATAATTATTACTCTTGTTGATTATAATTACCTTCATCAAATGCAACCTCATGTCGCAAGGACGAACCTGATTTCCAATACACGCCATCACAAATTTGGAATGGTTAAACAATACATCAGCAGCAGCTTGTTTTTTCTCTTCAGTCTGCAATAACATACATTCTATAGTTAACATCAGAGAAACTTCCTCCTTCCATGAACATTTTAAACTGACAAAGTAACTGGCCGGCTATCCAACACCATGAGTCACTAGCTAAGGAAAAAAAGCAACAACCAGGAACCACTAGTAAGAGAGAAGCTAGCAAGTTGAAGAGAGCGAATAGAAAAAGCAGAGCTGCAGGAGCATCTATGTCTCTGAAATCCACCAATTTGAGACATCCAAGCTTGACAACGTGCCATACAATAGAACTAACCACATATGGTATAGTTTATCCACAAACTAAGCAGGTAAACTCGTCTAAGTCTTGATCCAACTTCTGTTGTTTATCTAGACATTTGCAACACTGTTTCACTCCGTTTCTCCCCTTAGTCTTAGAACTCAAAGTGCAGATGGCAACTCACCACCACCAAAACAAATCAGCCGGATATTTTGAATACCGGACCATGGTGCATTCCAACCTTCGAAGAGTAATAGCTATGCTACTCAAAGAATATGAGGAAGACATCGCCACTAAATTGATAGATCCATTATGAAAATTAAACAATTTTATCAACGGAATCTATGTACGTACCGTGTGCATTCTTATGAACATTTACAAGACCAAAACACTATAAGGGCCCTAAACCTCATCCAAAAATAAAAAATGGTAAAAGTGTGAACATGGTTATAATTAATATTAATAATGGCTATCATGCTTGTTTCCAAAAGAAGCATTCAATCATCAAGAGACAATGATCTGAATACAAAGGAGCAAACATACACACAGAATCCCATTAGCTTGCAGAAAAATCAGGTAAAAAAATAAAAAATAAAAATGTTTGATGGCGGAAAACATATTTTAACATGTTCTTTCCTTTAATGGTATAGAAATGAAGAAAAGGAACAGGTATCATTAGTCAAATAACATTGATACCAGCTAAAGTTCTACTTTTTTGACAAGTAATACTATCTAAAGTTCTACTGATCATGTATAAAGATGTCAACCCGCTAAAAAAACCCTAAACCCTTTAACCAGATAGATGGTAAACCAAATGGAGGAATGGTTACACATGGCAACTTTAAACTTTAATTCTACACATCCAAGCAGAAATTTTCTCAATTTTATGGTATTTTTTAATAATGGTTATTCGCCCAGAATCTGAAATGGCCAGAATAATGAAATTTGCAAGAAAAGAAAGGAAAGAAACCAATACCCAATAAAAAGTATGCTGATTGATGCAATTGCATACAACATATAAAGAAATTGGATTGTAAGAGAAATTACAATCAGAGACAGTTCTAGGCTCACGCAATATAATATAACAGTAAGAAGATTCAAACTCAACAATCACTCTATATGGATGATACGGTTTTTAACTTGAATCCTTTTGGCCTATTCTAAATTCTCTCGATAATCCAAGCTCATTTTGAAAGGTTAAGGAGATAGGCCATAATTTGGGTTCTTAATGGGAGAATGAAGAATCAAACAGAGGATAAAAGAAAGCAATCGAACAGAAGAAACTTGAAGACCGTACCTCGTAATCTTCTTTCATGGCCAAAGAGTCGTCTCTATGTCGGGATGCGTTTTGTGGTTGATCATCGTTGTGTTTCTTTTTTATAAGCATATAACTATTGGATTCATGAGGATTATTCTTTTATCATTAAGGGAAGAATAAATAGGCCTATTAGCTCAGCTGGTTAGAGCGTCGTGCTAATAACGCGAAGGTCGCAGGTTCGAGACCTGCATAGGCCATTTCACGTTACTTTTTCAGTTTATTTAGTTCTATTTGTTAAAAATAATCATATTCCATGGAAATTAGACTATCTTGCTAATAACCTGAATTTTTATTCTCCGTTTTTTTAGAAAGTTTGTGAGAGATTCTTATTTTTACAGGATGGCTCACTCATTTTTGTATCAGATTGAATACATACATGATTTATTAATAAAAGCTTTTAGAATTACCAATTAAATTTTCATTTTAGTGCAAAAATAAATTTTATATCAGTGCAGACAAATTTTTTCTCACGTACAAAGAATGTTAGGAATGATTCAATTGTTAGAAGGGAACCTTATTTCCAATTTTAGTATTATAAGTTTTGAAAATAAGTTTTATACCGATGCAAACAAAAATTTCTCCACGTACAAAAAATGCTAAGAATGATTCAATTGCATAGAGAAGTCATCGTCCATACTCCATAGTCAGAAGAGAACCCTGTTTCCATTTTTAGTATTATGAGTTTTGATGAGATTATAATGCTGATACCCTATATGCCCATTAGAAAGGTGTTATTCGGTAAATATAACACAAGACAGCCATACAACTGAAAACATTAAGAAAATTCAAATACATAATGATTCTATATTCTCAAGCTATTCAACTAAACTGTTCCCCTTTCTCGATGAATTGAGTGGATCTCAATTTATAATCTCAGTTCAGTTTCATAACCATTTCAGAAATAAGATGCTAAATCTGCTGTTCTGTAAAGCTTACGGAAGTAATATCCAAAATCATATGAACTGACAATAACAGCTGCTACATGCAAACATAACCAACGTCAAACGCAAATAAAGCTACAAAAGATGAAATTGCAAAATAACGTATATCAAAGGTCAACAGGGAAAAAAGGCGGGGTAAAACAAATCATGTTTCCTTAGAAGAGCCCTTCTTTGCAGCTTCGGCAGCTGCCTTTTCTGCCTCAATTTCAGCTACAATCGCATCTATTTCAGCTTCTTCAAGTTGACGCAGGCCATGCTCCTTTGTCATTACAGCAACTTCGATGTTCTTTCCCCCACCCTCAACAACCTGCATGGAAGATATAGATACTTTCAAGGTTATTTTACAGAGGTAAGAAATACTACAACCGTTTGAATTCAAACATCCAAATCAATGGAAAACTAAGGCATACTCTTGCCTGGTCAGACCACTAATTTACCTTTAGATTCAAGCATTAGACTACTGAAGTACCTTAGATTCAAGCATTAGACCGGTGAAGCACCTTAGATTCAAGCATTCGACCGGTGAAGTACCTCACACGTTCAAGTATTATACCGCTCAAGTACCTCACACGTTCAAGTATTATACCGCTCAAGTACCTCACACGTTCAAGTATTAGACCGCTCAAGTACCTCACATTCAAGTACTAGACTACTGAAGTACCTTACGTTCAAGTATTAGACCAATGAAGTACCTTCCATGCAAGTGTTAGAAACAATTAGTTACTGATAGCCTATTTGTGCAAAGCAAATTCACCGTATGTAATGTAAAGCAATTGATGCATCTTGTATATCCTAAAACGCTTACACAGCTTAAAAGAAAGGTACTGTGATATATCCATTATGCTTCCATATACATCTAAATGCTAACAAGGTTCTTCAAAGTGATGGCATTAAATATCTACAAGCATATAATATAGCATCTTTCATATTATCAAAAATGCAAAAATAAAATGAGTGGCCTCAAATGCAAGATATTGACTTGGGACAGCAGAAAACTATACTATATGTTTCCTAGAATAATGAGAGATTATGCAACAAAAAATCTTGTAAATAAAGTAGAAATTTAAATATGGAGAGAAATGCCAAAGAGAAACTTACCTCGAGCATAGCACGAATTGCAAGCTTTATAGTCTCTTGCCCAGAAGTTTCTTTATAGTTTTTCTCTAGAAACTCCCTAATTGAATTAGAGTTTCTCCCGGTTGCATTGGCTTTCCAGGCTGAAAAAGTCCCTGATGGATCTGTCTGATATAGTGAGGGTACACCAGCGTATGGATCAAAGCCTACAATCAGAGTTGAAAGACCAAATGGTCTCACACCACCACTTTGAGTGTATTTCTGCTGAAGCCCTGCAATGTAACGAGTAATATACTCAACAGTTACTGGATCCTCAACAGTCAACCTGTGGCTTTGACATTCAATCCGTGCTCTGTTTATCAGGACACGGGCATCTGCTTTGAGTCCAGCACAGGCCAATGCAATATGATTATCCAGGTTTACAATCTTCCTAATTGATCTGCGAAATAGAGGCAGCAAAATCGCTTATAGCAGCTAACCAGGAGGAGAATAATGGATAGAATAATTAAAGAATCATTTGGGCATGACGGTCTGAATAAGATCTGCCATGAACCTACCCTTCCCACCCCATCTGCTTACCACATCGGCTAAAGCTCAATGGCAAAGACAAACTCATTTGGATCGAATTTGAATGAGCCAATTCATTGATGTTAGGATCATCCAGCAGTAAGGACAGATAAGGGTTTCCAAAGATGATACTTATCAAAAAGAAAAAAAAAATCTTTCTAAAGATGACCTATTTCTGTTTTAATTGGTGATCACAGTAAGATCTCCATATTAGATAGAAGTCCGTTATGTTCATATGGCCCCTCATTGAATTGCTCTAAGATGCAAAAATGATGTTTAAAGGATCAAGCCACAGATGAGCATGTAACTATGGTGGACATAGTGCCCAGTACGACCATGCCCCCTTTCTATACATTTGCAGTGGAAAATATGTATCTCTGTTAGCATCTTCAGGCATCTTGAATGCAAGAGCCCATATCCATGCCTGTTACAAACACCTTAACGAGGACAAATTACTGAATCCAAGGCTATATCTTTTAACCACTAAGCACTACATACTGAAAACATGGAACCACCAACACCAACAAAAAATGCCCCCTTGATAATAGTGGTTCAACCGAAAACTGGGTCGTCCCTATTAAAAATAGAGAAATTCATGTTTCTCCAGTGAAAGCAATGCCAAAAGAAGCCTGATGAATCTTCACGAAAAGGTGCATAATTGAGTTATAATATTGCTTATGCAGAAAAACCCCAAAAAAATGTACAACACAACACAGGGCATCATCTAAAACAAAATAAACCTAGAAAAGCTAATACCTTAATCGTATAAATTAACAATAAAATCCTTTGAAATCCTATTGACAATGGATCCATTGTTTATGAAGATCATTCAGATGTCGAGTGATAGCACCAATCAATCAAGCCCACAATTAATACCCTAACCATAATATCTGATTCAACTCAAACAAGACAGATCGATTCTCTGAGAAATAAAATCGCATATAAAATTACCAATATACATATTTTCTGTATGTAGATGTGTATGTATATATAAACTACCTGGTGTCTTGGAGTTTGGGGGCGGATTTCTTCTCTACGGCGAGGACGACGTTGTCGGAGCCACGGACGCCGACGGCGGCGTTGCCTTTACGGACGGCTTCGAGAGCGTATTCCACTTGGAATAGATGCCCATCTGGCGAGAACACTGTTATTGCTCTATCGTATCTTGCCATCTCTCTCCGGTTTGCCTTCGCTTTCTCTGTGACCGTCTGTGCCTTTTTTTGCAAGCTCTTGTTTAAAGTGGTAGTGTGGTAAAATTGGAACTTAGAGGACAAGGCACCCAAGGCAGAATAGTTTCTATCTACTGCAAGTTTGGTTCAGAGTAATAGCCGTAATACTGAATCAGAGTACGCCACGCAATTTTCAAAGTCAAAGGGCAAACCCATCCATATCGAATAAACAAATTTATAAATAGTACATCTGTTAAATTTCAAAAAATAAATATACAGATCAATATTTAAAAACAGAATGAAAAAGGTAAAGAATTAATTAATACCGAATCATATTAATTATAAAAAAAATTAATTTTAATTTTTAAATCTTGAAAGAGCATTAAGAAAAATGGTTTTAATCCTAAAATACTTCAATTTGTAATTAAAATAACAAAATAATCATTAAATTAAGTTTCGGTTTAAATAAACTCATAAGTTGAAACATATCGAAACGGGTTGAAACGATAATAATAGTCCAACATAAATAGCAAAACGGAATATGAAAGTTTAGCACGTCGTTTTTTTTTTTTGGAATCAAAATGTTTCAACCACTTTAATCAAAATAAAATGAAATTTATAAATTTGAAATAAAAAATCTCAAATAACCCGAATGAATTTCAATATATCATTATACTTTTATATATCATCGTTTTAATAAAAAAAAAAGAATGAACTAATTTTTCCTTCCTAATCAGCACATTTGCCGCTTGATTAACCTCACCATAGTGTAGCACTAAAAAATATCAAGAAACTACATTCATAAATGGTTTGTCACTTGAACGTGAAGGTCAAGACTCATGTACCAGAGTCCATTATTCAAAAATGTTATCTCGAAATGTACCAGAGTCCATTATTCAAAAATATTATCTCAAATTACTTTTGAGATAATAAAGTCTTATAAATATAGTAAGATCCTTTTTATTGCACTATCGATTTAATATAAGTATCACAAACTCATTTGTATAGATTTTCGTATTCTTACGAGAGGAAGTACAAACACAAATCAAACAAATGGTTTCGATTAATTGAGAGCCCCAAATACCATACATCTATATAGTAGTGAGCTGAGTTAATTCTTATACCATTTGTAATACCATAGGCTCATTATTTAAAAGTGTTTTCTCAAGTTACTTCAGTGATTGTGGAGTTTTACTTATACGGTAGGATCTTCTCCCATGTACCAGTGTTTTCGAAAATGAAAGGGTAAGAAGAAGACGTTAGACGAGTCGTTTTACCCTTCGTGAGAGGAGGTATAAACTTTGAGGCATTGGAGCGTAGGATTTTCGAGTATTTCTTTATTTATTTTTTAAAATAATTAATTAATAATAAAAATAATAATTATATACCTCACGGTGAAAAAGGTATAGGCTCCGACAGAAAGGTGTACACCCTAGCACGGGAATTCCAATGACGCATACGCTCCAATGGAATAAGCATACGCCTTTGGGGACAAACAACTTTTTCTAAATACCTAACGACGTTTTTGAACGGTCTCGTCTCGGGATACGCTCCAAGACCGCCTTTAAAAACATTTCCATGTACTACCAATATGGGATGTAGGTCATCACATGACGAGATTAATTTTTGATATATTGACAAGGAGGGAATCTAACCTGACTCTTATGAACTGGATGTGACCCTAGGCCATCTTTTAAGGCCCCAAAGTTCTCAATCAACAACATCAAGCTCAATTTCAATTTTTGTTGATGTTTAGCTCACTAGCCAGCATAAGGCCATCTTTAAGGGCTCAAAGTTTAATCACAATGGCACCGTTACGAATATCTCTAAAACTTGTAAACCCATACACCATGTTTTTATAAAAAGTTGGACTATATAATGGGAGGTAATCGTCTCCCTTAATTTATCTCTCCCATCCATGATATGAGTGAGTTTTGATCCCTGATCTCGACAAGAGATTCTACCAACTAAACTAGTTGGCACCCACACTACACACCATTGTCATCCCTCATAAGTCCTCCACAGCAAGGACCAGGGTACCTTCTGCCGAACAGTCTGAGTTAAGCTTAAACCAGCCAGGCAAAGGGGGTTTCCAAGAGACAAAAATAGGCCCAGGGCTAGCTACTCTGTGAAGAGAACCTTTTTATGTTAAATTCAGGGACTTTTAATTGTGTGTATAATTGTGTTTTACTCTTAAAATAATCATATGATAAGTTGTGATAATATCATCTTGGTCATGAACTCATCAGAAGCACCATCTACTCAACTCAGGCTACATTAAGGAGATGTGAATATATACAGATTGGAGAGCTGGCATTTATCATATTACATGAAGAACCAGCCAGCCAAGCAAAGTACAAGATATTCAAATCCAGTATCAGTTATTTAAGTACACTAGCTTTGATTTTTTTGGGAACCAGAAAGGAAAATTGGATATTCTCCTATAATGGGCGTGTTAAATTGTGTTTTCCAGGCACTATAATTACCCATATTTTTAAATTCAAAAGCCTGCCGAAGACAGTATTTTGTTATCTTTTTCTTGAAGTGAAGAAGTTAATTAAGCTGTTCTTTTAGTGAGTGAAAGAATGGTGGACACCATCAGCTTGTAGTCTATTGGCTTTGTTAGATAAGCATCCATGCCCACCTCCAGGCATTTGGCTTCATCACATGACATTGCATGGGCTGTCAACGCAACGATAGGAATATGCAGGCCGGTTCCTGCTTCCGATTTCCTGATTGCTTTTGTTGCATCATAACCATCCATTTTGGGCATCTGCTTTTTCAAGAAACAGAAAAGTTTAGAACTTTCACAGATCACCATGGTAAATTGGACAAACATGCTCATTGTTGAGAAGGGTGGAAGGTAGTGAAGCATAATTTTGTTAGAATTTCTAAATGCTTGGTCTTAGTTTTGCTCTTAAATCCTTGAGAGCTGCAACCCTGAAATGCTAACTGAACAACAATTCAACTGTTTCACAGAAATAAGTATTGGTTACTAATTGCTTACCTGACAATCCATCAGAATCAAATCATATGGAGGGGAATCACAAATTTCATTTTGTGATCTTATATTTCCATCTTGGGATAGAGACTCGCTTCTTTGCTCTCCTGCATTAAGCACACAATTCAGTGCATCAACTGCCTGCAATCCATCCCCAACAGCTATCACAGTAGCCCCCATCTTTTCCAGCATTATACTTGCTACTCTTTGGAGTACTGGTGTATCTTCTGCAAGCAGTATCCGTAGGCCTTGCAGAGATTTCTGTCCATTCGCAGCCTTACCCGAATATGAATTGCTTGGACTGCTGCTGACCAAATTCTGTTCCTTGCGTTTAAAGTTTTCACATGGATTGTCCATTGAAAGTGATACTTCTTTGTTGTACCTTAATTTTGCATCTCCAATGTCATGTAACTTAGGCATTTTCTGGCATTGATCTTCAGGCCTCGAATTGTTTTCTTCTGAAGTTGCGTGAGTTAATTCAACCAAGCATTTCTTCAGTGTCGGGGACTTTGATAGGCTAGATTTTATGATTCCTTCTCCTTGTTTCTCTCCATTATGCAGAGCACATGTGGAATTAGAACCACCCATTTCAGGCAAATCAGGATCATCAGAGCTGCAAGTGTCATACTGCGTGGAATCAATTTCAAGACATTCATGCGAATCGCGCTCCTTTGTTGTTGTAGTTCTCAAAGCATTTGAACTTCCCATTTGCATTTCAGTGTCTCTCTCTTTTATGACAGCTTCCAAAATCTGAATCATTTTTGCCTTGTAAAGTGGTTTATTAACCACTAATATATGCCCTTTTCTACGGAGCTCCATCTTTATTGTATTGGAGGTATCGTGATTCAGAATCCATGCAAACTTTGCTTTCCCAGAGAATTTGTCAAGGAAATTAAGCTGTTCCTTCCATATATCTGTGCTCAAGTCAAGAAGCGAGATATCAACTACTATGATGAAAACTGGATTCTTCACATCTTGTATTCTTAAGAATTCAGCTTTCAAAGGTTCATCAAGTGAATACTGTGCATCAAAACCAGTGATATGGCTTCTGGCTTGAAAGAGATCTCGAAGATTTTGTGTCAGTTCATTCCATTCTGATGCTTCCAAAGTCGACACACCCTGTTTTCGCAGCCACTTGGACATATTCAATCTACCCATACTACCATATAGTGCAAGCAGCACCTACATTCACAATTTTCAATTTTGTCAGTCCTAATGATTGTGTAGAGGAACTGAAATGAACATGACTCCTCACAAGTTTAAACAAAACAGAATTTTTTTTGCATGTTTAATCCTTTTTTTGTTTGACTACTAATCCAAAATATTTATCTTTTTTCTGTATACAATTGCTGGGTGCATGCTCAGAGCATGCATCACATAATGCTTTCTAGGGACAAGTTTAAACAAATTATATTTTAAACCCTTTTATCTTATTCTTCTGGAAGGAAGAAGAATAAGTCTTAATATTACTGTTGAAATCATACCAAAATAGAACAATGGCTGTAGGAAATTTACTGTGTTTTGTCTTCAGAAAATGTAATTTAACTCACCATTACACTATGCTTTGCAAAATCCACTTGAAAATGCTGCTCTGCACCATCTGCAGGTGTACTGAGAAGCAAGTATAGCTGCATTAGAGTTCCTGGTCCATTCTTTTTTGCAACCTTGATTTCTCCACCCATTTTATTAACCTGTCATCACCATTATTTTCCAAATATAAATGAAAGAGATTCAGAATAAGGTGCAGTGGACTAGTAAACATGGAGAAGATAAGGTGGAAGCCTTTCTTTTCAATAAAAAATTCAGCTCATAGTTTCTGTGCATGAAATGTGTAATGTGTGCACGCTTTGATTTTGCTTTGTCCTGAATAAATAACATAATATACCGAAGAAACTTTACTCACCAAGGTTCGTACTATGCACAGTCCAAGGCCAGTGCCACCATGCCTGATAATAGCAAAATGTTTTAGAAATGATATATAACATTTTTTCTCTTAAAATTTCCAAAGATTGAATGTATTTTTTAAAAATATATTATATGTTTATTTTGCCAATTCAACTATAAATTTCAATGCAATAAACAGCATTTTATTAGCTAAAATTTTGTAACTGATGAATTCAATAAATGAACTACTCACGTTCGAGTTGTTGAGGGATCAGCTTGCTCAAAGCTTTCGAATACAGACTCCCATTTGCTTGGATCAATGCCTGCAGAACATAAGAAACAATTTGGTTTAGGGAAACTGGAAACAAGATGTTTCATTATGCCGTGGATAGGGAGATTTCAATTTGTGGTTTCGGGCATTTCTTAGGTTCATACCACAGCCGGTGTCATCAACTTCAAACCACAGAACCATTTTATTATCTTTCTTACAGGACTTCTTGAAATGATTCCCATGTTGCTTCAACTTTGTCTTAATTGGAGACCGCGATTTCTTCTGGCCAAAAAGAAAACTCTTGGCATCATTTAGAGAAGTCAAGTTCTCGCACCATCCACGCAGAATAATGTGACCCGCTGTAAAACAGTTAAAAAATGGAAGTCAACTTCATTTTGTTGTAAGTACAATGCCAGCACTTAAAAATGGGACGAGATGTTCAAGAGAAAAGGACATAAAATTAAAGATGGAAAAATAGGCAAAACAATTGTTGCACTTACATGTTGTAAACTTGATAGAATTGCTTATTAGATTTGCAAAGATTTGGACAACTCTGGCAGAATCCCCTCGAACTAATTTTGGTATATCGTCTAAGAAGAAGAGACAAGTAATAATGCTCATAATCACATAAATAAATAGCACAGTAGTAATTATATATTTTTTATTTTTAAAATTAGTTCTCTCCCACTAGAAATATGGAAGTCATACCAGAGAGGTCCAAAACAGTCTCTACATTGTGGTTCATGCACTGCACAGAGAACATATCAACAAGTCCCTCAAGTTCTCGCCCCAAGTCAAACTCAGCTTCTTCCAACACCAGTTTTCCTGATTCAACCTATGAAATATTTGAAAAGAAAACATGGATAGAAAAATGATCTTCTTGGTCAGATATGCAGTATTTGCAACCACTTTCATAATACTGCTTTAATAAATGAAAAAGTGAACACTAATGTCGAACTCCTCAATGAACACTAATGTTGAACTCCTAACTGAACATTTAAGTTTAAATCAAGCACATATCAGGTGTTCAGCTGTGGTTCTAAATGCTGTTAAAACTCTCTAATCCTTAACTTTTCTTCTATGACGTAACTAATCCTTATATCTCACCTTGCTCAGATCCAATATATTGTTAAGAAGCCTCAGCAGAGCTGTTGAGCATTTTCTGATCTGGGTAACGGTAGCATATTGTTCATTGGTGAGACAATCATCACATATAAGAATGTCGAGCAACCCAATCACAGCAGCCATAGGTGTCCTCAGCTCATGACTGTAATACACAAGAAATGATATTTACTTGAAGATACATATTAAGTATTTATTTTCTAAATTTCTCTCTCTATTATACATAAGGGTTGAGTTGAAAAATTGCTCACCTCATGTTTGCTAGAAATTGGCTTTTGTAGTTGCTTGATGCCTCTGCTCTTCTTCTTGCATCAAGTTGGCTTATCAGTTCTGCTCTTAGTTTCATTTCCTTTGATACTCCATTTGTCAGGATCATAATACAAACACATCCGATGAATAGGATACATACAGATGCAGATATCAGTATAACCAATGTTTTGAAGGCTCTCTCATCTACTTTACCCATTATAAATTTTCTCGGAATGACGATAACCCCCACCTGCATAATAATATTAAGTTAATCAAACAATAAACAAAGCACTTTGGAATTTTATTTTAAGGCAGAAATTATATAAGCACTTCATAAACACTCCTACCCCTTTGCTCCTATTCATATTTTATTATGTAAGACCTAAATTTACCTATCAATGCAAAGAAAGATTTACAACGCGATTGAAACTTACCATAGGAAGTCTCTTCAGATTTAGAAAGAATGAATCGATATAATATTGCTGGTGGCTGAGCTCAGCATTCTCTACATGAACAATATGACCAGGAGGCAACTTATTACCATAGGCCTTCTGTAACCACTGAGCTCCCATCCTTATTACATGATCTTCAGAATCAACAGCCATCATAAGCTTAGGACCATTTGTTGTATTGGTTAAGAGAGGAGCATTCGTGGAAGTAGCCAGTAAATAACCCTCTTGAGAGGTCAAATATATGTGTCCACCATGAACTTCAACAAGTTCTTTCATTAGCTGGCCTACACTATAAAGTGCTGTAGTAACACCAACAACAGCTACTATATTTTTATTGGAAGCATCCCTTACTGGCAATGCTGCTGATAGAAGCGGTGAATCTGTAAACTTGCTCACTGCTACATGCCACGAAGCTACACCATCGGGTACTTGTGAAAGGCCTGCAATGTTGATTAGATCATCTGGTGGAATCGGCATTGATTTCCCTATCTTCTCTCCTGTGACAGGATCAAGTGGTTCACGATACCAAATTGCAGAAATGTTACCCTGTATGGATTGATCATTCCACCCTTGACGCGATGACAGACTTTTGATATCATTAGACCCACTAGCACTAATTGAATAGTTTTCAATATCAGAGTAGATGTAAAATGTGTTGTTACTCCTGTGATCTCTATGGAAAGCTTGGACAAAACCATTTCTGTAATTTATGGTAATGGCATTGAGAGCTTTACGACTTGCAAACAGCGCCCATGTTACATCTCTCATCGCTTCATAAAGCTGATTAGAATCAAAATAAGATTCCAGAAGTAAACAAATCATATTGCCAAACGTCATCCTAGCTAAAAAAAAATTAAAACCAATAAAAACAGAGTGAAAAACTTATTAAGAATCAACCTCAACTTGTTCTGCATGTGTTGCTGCCTTGTCATACCGTCTAATTACATACTCTGATAACTTAACTTGGGCAGTTGTTATCTCAGAGGTGGAATTCAAGATATTCCACATTCGTAAAATGGGACGCTGTAAAAGTTCATAACGAAGGCCATAAGCTAAGCTGTCGAGTGATTTGGTTGTATAGATCTTTGTAAAATGCCATGTCAGAACTGTTAACAGCCCAATTAAAATGGCTAGCATGACCTGCAGAATGCCAATTAAGACAAAGTTAATTGTTAATTAACCAAATTAAAGTCAAAGGGCATACTCTCTGTTAAAATGGCTGGCATGACCTGCAGAATGCCAATTAAGACAAAGTTAATTGTTAATTAACCAAATTAAAGTCAAAGGGCATACTCTGTGTCTCATATTAGTTATGATCAACCATATTCGAGTCTCTTTCTAGAAGCATATAAAGCTGGAAAAACAAAACATGACTATTCCCTCAAAAATAGTAATAGCAGAATCTCGAAATCTGAGAGAAGCAACAGGTTCTAACAGCTATAACTATAAGCAATGGATTGAATCATTTACAGCCTTATGGAGGCATTTTTCAGTTCCTGTCTGATACAAACGAGTTTATAGTACAAACTCAGAGTCTGATACTATTATCCTGAGTCATCTGTATTAACTAAATTCTTAACTTTTCATATCTAATTCAATCAAAATTCAATTGTATATAGATATGATTTGATTGCTAAGAATTAAAATTAGCATTGCAGAGAAAAGATTCTTCCAACCATGATAGCTAAGCGAACCACGAAGACGCTGTAGTATGATGAGAGACAGTGAGTGCTGGTATACTGAAACTCTTCCTTCTCCACATCTTTATGGAACATTCTTCTACTACGTGGAGCTGTATTACTTCTCCAATGAGTAGCAAAACCCGGAATTTTGTCGAACACCTTCCTCATAGGAGTACCCATTGGCATGTTTTGAGATGGGGAGCTCTCAGAACTTACAGAGAAGTTTTCATCTGTTTTCTGTGCCGCTTCTGATCACTGCAAAGCATCACACCAGCAACAACTTATGTCTGTGTATATGTGAGTAAGAGGGAGAGGGAGATGGAGAGAGAGAGAGAGAGTTCTTGGTGGGGGTGTTTAATATACTGCTTCTTGTGTCATTTCCCACTTTTTGAAGGCAAAGGCACAATCTCCTAATCTTCTTCTTGTAAAATTTTCAAAAGTGGAGAGGTGGGTGTGTTTTGATTCCTCATCCACAACATCTTTACCATATCTCCCTTGTTTTTTCTTTTTTATTTATCAATTGCCCCTTGCAAAATTCGACCGTTAGGGTGTAGTGTGGGAAGTTTCCAGAAACAAAAATGGTGGAAAAGTTTCTATGCCACCGTCTTTTGTGGCAAAGCTAGTGTTGATAATTCCTTGGCCAAATGCATTGTTGTAGGGACTTAATGGAAAGTTTTGATCAATTTGGGTTATTTAAGTCCACACAACAATTAAACTAGTACTAAGTATTAAGTACTTTTAAAATGAAACAAACTTTATCTTGCTTTTAAAGAGGCTTTCGCCTTATATTTAGGTTTAAAAAGTTGTTAAGAACCCCTTGTAAATGATTTTTTTTTTGTTGTTAATTCGGGTCTAAACTCAATAGTTTAGATCAATTGAAAACTTCATTAGTAATTTTAAATTTTTTACAGATAATGTCAATCTCTCGGTTCTACACCTATATTGATGTTATCAATGAAGCTTTTCAAGATTATTAGTGAAATTTTTAACTGATCTAAATTATTGGGTTTAGACCTGAACCCACCAAATTTTTTTGTATATTTTGAACGGGAGATTACTTATTCAAAAGTCAAATCAGCTAGATATTTTTTTTACTAAGTACTTAATATTTTGATTTTTCTCGGCTAATCCAATGAATTTTCAAAAAGCTTAAGAAGATTTAAACACAAGATCATTGGCTATTAATCATGCTAACTATTATTAATCTCAAAAGTTTAAATTTATAGAAAACAAGTAAATAATATAAATCAAACTCAAATACATTTTAAGAATGATCATATTCTACCAAGATGGCCTAAGGATTGAAAAATTCAAAATGATCCTTTTTTTATACGTTTGTTGGGATGATTGAATTTGAGCTTTTTAAACGAAAAATTCGAAGATAAACTATTAAATTAAAAGGTTGCAGTTAATTCAAAATGATCTTTCGGTGTGTTATTATGTTTTTATTGGACTAAATGTGCATTTGAGCTCATAATAATATTTTATTGAAAACCAAAACCCAAACAAAAAATATAATAGAGAAAAAAGAAAAAGAGAAAAGAGCACAATGATCCTGAAATGCACTGAGATATCAAAAGTTTGAAACTATTGTAGTATAATTAGGGCTGCCAATTTCTGTTGTAGTGTTAAAGGAACAGCTAGACTAGAGAGTTAAACTTTATTAATATAAGAATGTAATAAGCTGTAATTGGAACAAAGATTAAATACAATTATAATTGAAATAATTACTACACTCAGAATAGAAGTCATTATTAAATGATGCCTAGCTAGAGGTAAGAAAAGAGGATGGCAAGATAGAAGTAAAGAAATAAGAAGGTAAGTGGGGGATAGCTGAAAACAACCCCGCATTTGTTGATAATGGTAACCAATTTTAGGTGCGGCTTATAAAATTAATAGAAACAGAAATTGTGGGCGTGCACTGGCATGGCTTGACTTGGCATGCTTCATCCTCTAGAATACAGCTTTCATGACTCCACATCACTAATTACTAATTCTTTTTCTTTATCATTATCATTATCATCATCATCATCATTCTTTTAAGTTATAAAAACTACAAAAACAATGCACTAATTCAATAAAATTTTGGATTTTTGATTTACCGAAGATCTATAGTGATTTTTAGTAAATGAGTGAATAGAAAAATACATTACTGGCATCTTTAAAATCCAAAACCATTGATTTACATTTCGATAAAGTTTCATCATCGTACATTACCTCATGAAACCATCACACGATGCTTGAAATTTCTGTTTTTCAATCACTTATTTTTGCCATCCTCTGATCTGCTGAAGACGGTGACTGACTCCACCTGAGTTTACGGCACGTGGAGCACGTGCGGATGATCTTGCACGACCTTAGTTTTGTAATTTTGTTTTTTTAAGTTTAGATGGGAGAAAAAGAAAAATGTTTCTACTAGCAGTCTCAAGAGTATTATTGATTCAAAGGGCAAATTAAAACCAACCACCTGCATTATCGTTCTCCGACAAACAAAACTAATTATTACATTTGGAGTTGACATCATAGTTCACCTTTAAAGCACAGTGCACTGTGTTAGTGCTGCTAAATATCCACTCAAATCCATATTTATATGCCTAGCTAAAAGGATTCCACAACAAGAAACAATATATCATCACAAAATCTTCTTTTGTTTTCACTAAAGAACTAGCTAGTGGAACATCCTCTTCCTTCAAAGTTATTTCATCTTTAAAATGCAATTTAATTCTCTTGGGATTTTTTTTTTATCAAGAAACCTATAAATTAAAGTTTGAAGTTTTGTTATAGTTTCACCTATAAAAATTGCCTCCGTCAATACTTTGTAAGATCACATTGAATAAAGCTTCTAAAGCAAAGCTTTAAACATTAATTACCTATTCTTTTTATTACACTCCTGATCAAAATCCTTAAAATAAAAACTATATAAAAAACAGTTTTTTGATTTAACGGTCATTTTCGAAATTTTTACAAAAGATTCAAGCTTTTTCCGTTCTCATTAAACAGTGCATGTTTGGGTGTGATCAACAATTCTTTATTGAAGAAAATCTCTAAGTATGATTGTGCTTGGATGCTAATTATTAGTGGAGTTATCTTTACTTTTTTTTGTTCTTAATTTTAATTAAGCTAATCTTTCCTTGCTGTAGATTACTATTATAAGAATCTCCCTCTTGTGTGAAAATTCATGACCCAAAAATGAGCAACTCGTTATCAGAATCAGACAAAGAATCAACGCTTGATGTTGTGAGGCGATGGGCTTGAAGCACTACAGCTAATTGGCCAATCGGGTGGTTTTGTATACTGGAGAAGCATTTGATTCGTTCCTTGGAGCTTAAAAAAGTTGGATGGGCATTGATAGAAATTAGTGGTTCAAAATTAAAAGAAACATTTAAGACAATAAACCCATCACATCTATACCTTCCCATGTTGGTGCCCCATAAGAAAAAACCAGAGCAAATTTTATATAGAGAGGCTAAAGGACTTACGAGGCCAATTAAATGGTTTACGCATGGCAATGGCAATCTTGATGAGCTCTTGGGGTCCACCATTCACTAATATGTGATCAAATCTTATTGATTATGTGTTTAGATATGGCCTGTGATGCTTTGGGACCCACTTAATATGCGGTTTTTTTTTTTTTGGATGTATTAGCTTGTTAGGTAGGATTTATGAAATGAATTATATATATATATATATATATATATATATATATATTAAATAGAAGTTAAGTTAAAGTCAAAGTTAAATACTTTTTAAAAAAAAATGTTTATGAAAATAATCTGAAAAATTAAATTTGTATAAAAAAATTCGTTTTATAGTTATTTTATTAAATATTAAATAATTTTTAATTTTATTATTATTTTACGATATACTGTTTTAAAAATCGTTTTGTAAACCAAACTACTACAAGAGTATTGGCACATTTCAAACTTCCAAAGATAAAGCAATTGAAAATCACGAAGATAAAGTTGTTAGCCGACTATAACTGAAGATCACGAAGATAAAGTTGTTAGCCGACTATCTGAGAAATTTTAAATTTGAATTGTATTATTTATAGTTTACAATAAACAAATAAAAATGTGTGTGAGAAAATCTTTTCAGCCCATCTATTGTTTGAATTTTACATGGTATCAGAGCCATTCGACCAACGTCCCTTAGGCTCATCTTTCACAATGTCTGCCTCTCCTAACTCCTCTACCTCTGACCTGCAAGCCACCCAACTTCCTCTGTTCAATCCCTCTTCCTCTCTTAATATTTCTAAGCTCAATCGACAGAATTTTCTTACATGGAAGGCAACTATGCTTCTATATCTAAAAGGCCAAAAAGTCTATGGCTACGTTGATGGAACCTTCAAACCTCCGCCCAAACAACTCACTGTTGCCGATGGCACCACTTCTGTCAACCCCCTGTTTGACATTTGGGAAACTCAGGATAATTTAATCATCAGCTGTCTCACCGCCTCGCTCACTGACGAGGTTCTGGCACAAGTCGCTCACTGTACCACCTCCAATGCACTTTGGATGGCTCTCACATCGGCTTTTGCTTCCCGGTCTCGGGCTCAAGCAATCTATGTGCGCTCTCAACTATCCTCTTGCGGGTTTGGGGCCCGAATATGATTCCCTAGTCACCACTATTAGTGCTCATGATGCTTCCCTTACTCTCGAGGGAGTATTTTCTATGTTGCTTACACGTGAGGCTCGAATTCAGCATCACTCTCAGTCAATTTCTTCTGCTTCCCCTTCGGTTAATGTTGCAACAAAACAGCAAGGTTTTTTCTGTTCATCGTGGATGTGGTAATCCACGAGGCAGGGGGCGTGGCAATGCTCCTTTCCGAGGATCTACACGTGGAATTCCTTCTTCTCGCAATTCCGACAACCTCTGGTGCCAATTATGTGAGAAGCCTGGCCATACCACCTCGAGATGCTTCAAGAAGTTTGATCCGAACTTTTTAACCCCACCACCTCACACAAATACTCAAGCCAATCTCTCCACAAATCCAAACCAGATATCTGGTGATCAAGAATGGCATGCTGATACTGGAGCAACTCATCACTTGACCAACAATTTCAACAATCTCAACGTTCTTGGTGAAGAGTATGTGGGTACTGATCAAATCCAAGTTGGTGATGGTTCAGGTTTGCATATAACTCACACTGGCACTACTATTTTACCTTCACATTCTAAATCTTTTGTTCTAGATCAAATTCTTGTTGTCCCCCAAATTGCCAAAAATCTTATATTTGTCCAAAAATTTAGTCGAGATAATTCTGTTTATTTTGAGTTCCATAACAATTTTTTTTCTGATCAAGGATTACTCGGGGAACATCCTACATAAAGGCCATGGTAAAGATGGACTATATTGCTTCTCCAAGCCTCTTTAGCAAGCTGTATCTTTTGCACTTGTTGGTGTCGGCGTTTCTTTTTCTAATTGGTATCGTCGTTTTGGGCATGCCTCTTTTCGTACTGTTAATCACATTTTAAAATCCAATAATCTTCCTATTGGTTTGAATAATAAAAGATCTGTTTGTTCTGATTGTGAGTTAGCCAAAAGCCATAATTTACCTTTTTTGGCCTCTCCTCATCGTGCAAATCAGCCTTTAGAGTTGATTTGTTATGATGTCTAGGGACCCAGTTCTATTATTTCCACTAATGGATCTCGATATTATGTCTGTTTTTTGGATGATCACACTAAATTTATTTGGCTTTTTCCCTTAAAAAGTAAATCTGGTGTTGAAACCATTTTTTTACAATTCCAAACATATGTTGAACGCCATTTTGACAAAAAAAAAATTTAAAGCCATCCAAATCGATTGGGATGGTGAATTTAGGTGTTTACATAATTATTTTAAAACATGTGGCATTCAACATCGTTTGGCATGTCCTTATACGCATGAACAAATGGGCTTTGTTGAACGACGTCATCGTCAAATAGTTGAAATGAGTCTGGCTCAGCTAGCTCATTCCAATCTACCCAAGCCTTATTGGGAAGTTGCTTTTCAAACAGCAACTTATATAATTAATAGGTTGCCCACAAAAATTTTATAACATCAATCTCCTTTCGAAAAGGCTTATAATAAAAAACCTTACTATAAATTCATGCGCACTTTCGGATGTGCATGTTGGCCTAATTTGCGACCTTTTAACAGACATAAAATTGACTTCCGCTCCAAAACTTGTATTTTTATTGGCTATAGCCTCTCACATCAGGGTTACAGATGTCTGGATTTATCCACAGGAAAAATCTTTGTGTCACACCATGTTATATTCGATGAATCTTGTTTTCCTTATCAAGCTCGTGACACCACTCCATCCATCCACACACGACCTCTTTACCCATAACATTACACTCCACACAACCACATACACTTTCTTTACCTGCAGGTGAACTACTATGTGATCGTGCAACCACACAACAAGATTCTGATCAGCATTCACCTACTCCTCTTATCACGAATAGAGTCCAATCAAGTGATGTGCACGCTCTAGCTCCGCATCCTACTTCCGAAGCACCAGCTGTCCACACTGATCTCTATCAAGCTCCTATTAGCCCACCCACTCATACTGCACCTTCCTCTCCACCACGACGCATGCTGACTCGATCACAGACAAATTCATTAAAACTGAAGACTCCATTTGTGGGCATGATAAAATATCTGCTGCCAAGGGCCCTTCTTGCTGAGTCTGGCTCCATCACCGAGCCATCTTGCTTCATGGAGGCTTCAAAGGCTGTTGTCTGGGAGGAAGCCATGAACACAGAGTTTAATGCTTTAATATCTAACAGTACGTGGGTTCTTGTACCTGCACAAAACTTTTATAATCTTGTTGGCAATAAGTGGGTATACCAAATTAAATGTCGTGCGGATGGAAGCATAGAACGATATAAAGCCCGGCTAATAGCCAAGAGCTATCATCAGGAAGAAGGTGTCGACTTTACTAATACTTTCAGCCCCGTCATCAAGCCAAGTACGGTTCGACTCGTGCTTTCACTTGTTGTCACTCATCGATGGCCTATTCGTTAGTTAGACATTCAAAATGCCTTCCTTCATGGCATTCTTAAAGAGGAAGTGTATATGCAACAACCACAGGGCTTCATTCATCCGGATTTTTCGGATCATGTGTGTCGACTTAAAAAGAGCCTGTATGGTCTTCATCAAGCTCCAAGAGCTTGGTTTTCTTGTCTCACAGAAAAATTACAATCTTATGGTTTTTAGGGATCGAAGGCGGATAACTCTTTGTACACTCTTCGTGATGGTGAGTTGCATTTGCTTGTGTTGATATATGTTGACGATATTATCGTTACAGGTTCGAATTCAGGTGCTATTACTGGACTCATTACTCGGCTATCCATTGATTTTCCAGTTAAAGATCTCGGCACCTTATCTTTTTTTCTTGGGGTGGAAACTATTCAAGATGGCAATGATCTTATTCTCACTCAACGAAAATATATAGCTGATCTTTAATGCAAAGTAAACCTTGATAAAATTAAACCATGTGTAACACCAATGTCTACAACTTGCAACCTTTCAAAATATGAGGGCTGTGAATTTGAAGATCCACATTTGTGCTGAAGCACGGTTGGTGCTCTCCACTATTTGGGTTTTACACGGCCGGACATAGCCTTTAGTGTCCATCGTGTGAGTAAGTTTATGCATCAGCCTCGGGTTCCACATTGACAAGCCGTAAAAAGGATCCTCCGATACCTCAAAGACATAATTTCATATGGCCTGCGGATTAGGAATCAATCTGATCACTCTCTTCATGGCTATAGTGATGCGGATTGGGCGAGGGATGACGACGATCGATGTAGTGTTGGTGCCTATTGTGTTTTTCATGGCAAAAATCTCATCTCTTGGAGCTGCAAACAGTCTGATCACTCTCTTCATGGCTATAGTGATGCGGATTGGGCGAGGGATGACGACGATCGACGTAGTGTTGGTGCCTATTGTGTTTTTCATTTCAAAAATCTCATCTCTTGGAGCTGCAAACAGCAGCAGACACTGGCTCAGAGTAGTACTGAATCAGAGTACAAATCATTATCTAACACAGCAGCAGAAATTCAATGGCTTCAGTCATTATTGTCCAGTATATTTTTTCCATTGCCTAAATGTCCGACAATCTGGTGTGACAATATAGGAGCAACATATTTGTCTTCGAATCCTGTTTTCCATGCATGCACAAAACATATTGAAATTGATTTTCACTATGTTCGTGATCAAGTTCTCCAGAATAAGCTTCAAGTGTCCTTTTTATCTACACGAGATCAACTAACGGATTTACTAACGAAACTGCTGGCTACTGCTCGATTTCATCTATTAAGAAGCAACCTTCAGGTGCAGGAGCTGCCCCTTTGGTTGAGGAGGCGTATTGGCACATTTCAAACTTCCGAAGATAAAGCAACTGAAGATCACGAAGATAAAGTTATTAGCCGACTATCTGAGAAATTTTAAATTTGAATTGTATTCTTTTGAAATCCTGCAACACATGTGCAGATTGTTATACAATCTGTATTATTTATAGTTTACAATGAACAAATAAAAATGTGTGTGAGAAAATCTTTTCAGCCCATCTATTGTTTGAATTTTACAAAGAGCTAACAAGTGTTGCAACACGAGGTTTAGACAAAGCGGGTGACAAGCACACACAGCCCATGAGCAAGGTGATGTTAAAGCCATTATGCCCCCAATGGATCTCCCAACGAAGATTTTGAACACATGATCTCGTGTGGATATTTTTTTTTTCCTCTCTCTTCTTATTAGAGGATGCAGAAGGAATAAATCTTTAAGACAACTCAAATCCCAAAAAATTCCTACCTAAAAGATTTATTTGACTATCAAACCAAAGCCTTGATGGCCTGGCATAGATATTTTTTTGATGTTGATACAAGCATCAGGATAAAGAAAAAAGTTCCATTCAACTCTGTAGAAAATGATTGTCTATTTTGGGTGAAGCAAAAACAAAGATGGCATTTCTTACCATTACAAAACAGATATATGTTCAGTCTGGTACCAACATAAATAAAGCAAGATCACCATCAATATAAAGTGTGTGGATTGTTTATATAGTTCACCATTTTCATTCATCCTACAAATTAACTATTGGGAAATCCATATAGCTGATGAAAATTCAAGGTTTAAGTTCCTGGACAAGGAGCAATTAAGATATGGAGCCATGTATTTGCAAGAAATCCAAAACTGAACCACCTCTGACCTCTAAGCCACTTCTCGATTCACTAACCACAACCAAACAAAAACACTTAATTAACAAAAGACAAACAAAATCACACACTGATCCAAAGTTTGAAATTCTTCATAAATCCCATTTCAGGTAACAGCATTCATACATGCAAAATACCTACATAAACCAAACAATTAGGATTTCATCTCCATGTGATGTTTTGTTATACCCTAATAAGCTTGGAGGCCCAGTCAAATGTACTTATTTCTGAAGGTCCCAGATCTGCTAATTCAAACTAGTAATTCTGTCATCACCAACAGAATAGATAAATAACAACCAAATTCAAAGAATAACTACAAACAATATGCCCACTTACAGAATTACAATATCTACAACAAACAACAAAGGGTTTAAGCTCCTGTATCTCTAAACTGTTGGGAAGGAAAAATGATGGATGGGGCTTCAACAATAATCATCAGTATTTACTTCTTTGCTTTTATCTCAGCAGCCGCAGCTTTAGCAGCAGACTTTGCCAGAGTAGTAGGTTTTAAAGCACTTTTGGGGTTAAGTGTTTCGGATTTTAAAAACGGCCCATGCAGTCCCTATAGCATGCCCGGCAGCATCAAGCCCTTCATTTGTAGCCTCAGCTACCTTTCCCCCATATCTGCAGGATGAACGTCCCTTTAGATTCTCACTCGAATGGTTACATAAGTAAAACGACACAACAGTGTTTCTGTATCCTCAAACTCAGAGTAGGCCAGAAAAGAGGTTATCATGTAGACACAATGTTGTGGACATGAGAATATAGCCACGTTTAATTGGTATCAAGAAAATAATTCTGTAAAAAGCCAGGGTTTAACAGTTTCCAGCATGCCCTAAACCATGTATGTATCCAGACATACACTTTTGTCAGTTAATATATGAGGTTTTATCATTTTTTTCACCCTATACTTGGTTTGAATACCAATTTGCACCATATTCTTTTAATTGCATTAATTGGCACTCTGCTCCTGACATAATTCCAAATTGCTCCCCTTTGCTAGGATTTCTATTAAAGTTCTTACAGAAAATGGCACAAGTGTCACATCACATGCATTGTATGTACATGTGGACTTAAGGGCAATCTCAGAATTTTTCAAAAATCAACCCCATCACCACCGAAATTTAAAGGATCATGTTCATCGTCTATTTGGGGGTTAACGTTCATTTGGGGTTGACATTGAGAGAACATGTCTATTCTTCCCATCCGTGTTTAGAAGGAAGCAACAGAACGCGCCTAAATAGAACCAGACAATTTCTTTGCACAAAGAACATGATCATTTAAATTTAAGTGGGAATGGGGGTTGATTTTTTTAAAAAGAAGTCCGAAGTTGCCCTTAAATGCACATGTGCAATGCATGTGATATGACACGAGTTGCACATGTGCCATTCTCTGTCAAATTTTAACGAAAATTCTAATGAAGGGAATCAATTTGGAATTATGTCAAAGTGCAGAGTGCACATTGGTGTAATTAAAGGAAGAGGGTGCAAAAATGACAACCCCTTAATATATTGCTAAACTTCATTGTCTCTAAAAATTTATATCCTCAGGTGTTTATGTTTATATGTTGTTGCTAAATTTTATTGCCTTTTTTCTTTGCTGTTTACATGGACAGTCAGGAGTACCTGTGGTCAACAAGTCAGTTGTCACAGTGTATGATGTTAACATGATATTCTTTCCAGCTACTTCAACAGCATCACAGAGCTTGCCTATGGAAAAGAAAATAGAAGAAAAAATTTAATGTGAAATTTAAAAACATTAAAACACATTCAATAGTGTTAGAATGGATCATGACAGGATCGTAAATTGATCGAGTAATAACCACAAAACAATAAAGTAAGATAAAAAGGGAGACAGCAAATTTACGTGGTTCGGCTTAAAGCCTAGTCCACGGGCAGAGGTCAGCACGCAAAATTTCACTATAGTGAGAGAATATACAAAGAGTGTTTACAAAATTGGCTTTAGCCAATACACACAATCTCACAATTTCTCTCTTAACTCTCTTTCTTCTTGATGTTTCTTGATGTGAATACTTCATGTTGGAAAGCCTTTTATAGGCTCACAAAAAGTCCAAAGGACAAACATCAATGGATACTCATCATTTTGTTTCCCAATTGTACCAAAGTGAACTTTGTCTTCCACTTTGTCATCCACCATAGCCTAAAGTGAGTTTTACTTTTGACCCACAAATTAAGCCACAAATTGAGCCACAAATAATACAACAAAGTGGACTCAACTTTTGACTCAATTTGGCCTACCACTAATTCAAGGCAATTATTCAACAAATCTCCACCTTGACTTGAATTTGACAATAGTGAAAATAAAAGCTTCAACCTCTGCCAAACAACCCCGAAGGGTCTAATGCAAATGCTATGTAACACCAACCAAGTCCATGCAGTGAGTAAACTTGGCAATGGGAAGAGATTTTGTCAACATATCAGCAGGATTATTCAGAGTGCCAATCTTTCTTACAATAACATCACCTTGAGCCACAATATCCCGAATAAAGTGATACTTCACATCAATGTGTTTAGTTCTCTCATGATACATCTGATCCTTCGTCAAATGTATAGTACTCTGACTGTTATAATAAACTACAGTTTTATTTGTTTCAAAACTGAGTTCATTAAGTATACCTCTTAACCAAATGGCTTCTTTGGCAGCTTCTGTAACAGCCATAAATTTTGCCTCTGTAGTAGACAATGCAACTGTCGGCTACAAGGTAGCTTTCCAACTGACTACACAAGTCCCAATAGTAAATACATAACCTGTAATTGATCTTCTCCAGTCCAAATTACCTGCAAAATCTGAATCAACATATCTAGCTAGGTTGTCAGAAGTTCTACTGAATTCCAAACAAGCAGTAGAAGTACCCTTCAAATATCTCAAAATCCACTTGACAGCGTGCCAATGAGTTTTTCCTGAACAGGACAAATTTCTGCTAACTACACTAACAGCATGTGAGATATCTAGTCGAGTGCAAACCATTGCATACGTAATACTTCCCACTGCACTAGAATAAGGAACTCTAGACATATACATTATCTCATCTTCTGACTGTGGTGACATGGATGCTGATAATCTAAAGTGAGAAACTAAAAGAGTACTCACAGGTTTAGCATCATGCATACCAAAACGTTTCAGGACTTTCTCAATATATTTCTGTTGTGACATAAATAATCTACTTGTACCTCTGTCTCTGTTGATCTCCATTCCCAGAAGTCTTTCATCTCAAATTCATCATTTAGCTGAGATTTCAATCTATTAATTTCATATATATTCTTTGCTGCAATCAATATGTCATCAACATATAGCAACAAATATATGAAAGTACCATCATCAAGTCTTTGATAGTAGACACAACTATCATACTTGCATCTAGAAAATCCAATACTTAGCATAAAAGAGTCAAACCTTCGATACCACAGGTGTGGAGACTGCTTGAGTCCATACAAGGATTTCTTTAGAAGACAAACATGATCTTCCTTGCCTTCAACTTCAAAACCTTCTGGTTGTTGTATATAGATTTGTTCATCAAGATCACCATGAAGAAAGGCTGTTTTCACATCAAGTTGCTCCAACTCCAAATTATGCATTGCAACTAAAGCAAGTAAGACACGAATAGAAGTATGTCTAACAACTGGAGAGAAAACATCATTAAAATCAACTCCTTCCACCTGGTTGTAGCCTTTCGCTACTAATCGTGCCTTATACTTGGTGTCTTCAACACCTGTGACTCTTTCCTTCTTTTTAAATATCCATTTACACCCGATAATTTTCTTATCATTAGGTGGTTCGACCAATTTCCAGGTGTCATTTTTCTTTAGAGATTTCATCTCTTCATGCATCGCAACGAGTCATTTTTCTGAATCAGATGAACTGATGGCCTCAGAGTATAAGGTTGGATCGGTGACATCAATGGTTTCTGCAACATTTAATGCATAAGCCAACATATCTTCAAAACCATACCGTTGAGGTGGCTTTATCTGTCTTCTTTGTCTTCCACCAGCTAGAGTGTGATGTTCAGCTTCATGGTGTGTCTCTCCACCTGCAGACGAACTTCCTGACTGAATAGGATTAGGATTTGCAGATGATGAGGTACCAACCTCAAGCTCCACATTCTCTTGTGCATTCTCCTTTCCTGTATCACATTGAACAGGCAATTCTTTTCTAGGGTGAAGCATAGCAGATTCATCAAAAATAACATCTCTGCTAATCATAAACTTATGAGTATCAGGACACCATAAGCGAAAACCCTTAACACCAGAAGTATAACCAAGAAAAATGCATTTCTTCGACCTAGGCTCCAATTTTCCTTCATTCACATGAGCATATGCAGGGCAGCCAAATATTCTTAAGTTAGAGTAATCAGGAAGGCTACCTGACCATACCTCTTCAGGTGTCTTAAGTTCAAGTGATCTGTGAGGAGAACAGTTCACCAAATGACATGCCAAATTGACTGCTTCTGCCCAAAATTCATTGCCAAGACCTGCGTTGGAAAGCATACATCGAGCTCTTTCTAACAGTGTTCGATTCATCCTCTTTGCGACACCATTCTGCTGTGGTGTCTTTCTCACTGTCCGATGTTTGACAATGCCTTCATCTTTGCAGAATTGATTAAATTCTGAATCACAAAACTCAAGACCATTATCTGTTCTGAGTCTTTTGACTTGCTTCCCGGTCTACTTCTCTAATAAGGTCTTCCATTGCTTGAAAATGCCAAATACCTCTTTCTTGTGCCTGAGAAAATAGACCCAAATCTTTCTAGAAAAATCATCAATAATTGTTAGCAAGTATCTGGCTCATCCTTTGGAAATTTCACAGGAAGGCCCCCATAGATCAGAATGAATGTAATCAAGAGTACCTTTGGTTCTGTGAATTGCAGTGTTGAAGCTGACTCTTTTCTGCTTTCCAAAGACACAATGCTCACAAAAATCCAGCTTCCCAATCTTTCTTTCAAGCAGAAGACCTCTTTTACTGAGTACAGCTAATCCCTGCTCACTCATATGCCCTAGGCGCATATACCACAACTTGGTAGAGTCTGAATCTGATATGGATGAGGAAACTGCTATAAAGCCTATAACTGTTGAACCCAATAAGGTGTATAGACTGCCAGACTTCTTTCCTTTCATGAGAACAAGAGCACCACGAGAAATCTTTATGTTCCCAGACTCAATCACAGATTTGCAGCCATTGGCATCCAGAATGCCCAAAGAAATAAGATTTTTCTTCAAATCAGGTACATGTCTGACATCAGTCAATGCCCTGACAATTGTATCATGCATCTTGATTTTACTGTGCCTACACCAACAGTTTTGCAAGTGGTATTATTTCCCATTAGAACAACTCCACCTTCAACAGAATCATATGTGGAGAACCAATCTTTGTTGGAGCACATATGATAAGGACATCCAGAATCAAGAATCCACTCGTCGTTGGATCTGGACTTGTCGGTTGCAAATATAACATCATCACCTTTTTCTTCTGTTACATCAGCATCAACTGTTTCTTCCTTCTGCTTGCCCTTGTCATTTTGCCATTCATTCTTCTTTTTGTTCTGCAGCTTGTAACATTCCGCTACGATGTGTCCCTTCTTCTTGCAATAATTGCAAGTCAAATTTTTGAGCTTTCCTCTTGACTTTGATCTTCTTCTATTCTTGCCACCATCAAAGCCTCTGTCATTGGATCTGCCTCTTGCAACAAGACTGGAGCCCTGATCATCAGACTTACTAGACAAAAGTTCATTATCCAATTTCTCCCTACTCATAAGGGAAGATATCACATCATCAAAATTTAATTCTTCCCTACCATAAATTATAATGTCTCTAAATTTTTTGTATGAGAGTGATAATGAACATAATAACAAGAGAGTTTGATCTTCAGACCCAATAACAACTTCAAGATTTTTCAAATCATTAATAATTGAGATAAACTCATTGATATGGGACTTGAGAGAGGAACCTTCTGTCATGCGGAGACCATAAAGGCATTGCTTCATAACCAACCTGTTGGCCAAGGATTTAGTCAAGTACAACTCCTCTAGCTTGGCCCATAAGGCTGCAGAAGTCTTCTTTGACAGAACTTGTTGTAAGACATCATTTGAAAGACTCAATTGGATTGCGGATAGAGCCTTGTCATCCAGGTCATCCCAATCTTCATCACTCATGCCGGTAGGCATCTTGGCTTTCCCCAGTAGTGCTTTCTTCAAGCCATTCTGGGTTAGAATGGCAAACATACGAACTTACCATAGACTGAAACAGTTGTTTCCATCAAACTTCTCAATATCAATCTTCATTGTCGACATCTCGATCGAACAAAATGATCCTGAACAAAATGTTAGTATTCACGAAATTCACTATTCACATGAACAGTAACCTCACAGAAAAACAGACAGAAATTAGCTCTGATACTAGTTTGTTAGAATGGATCGTAACAGGATCGTAAATTGATCGAGTAATAACCACAAAATAATAAAGTAAGATAAAAAGGGAGACAACAAATTTACGTGGTTCGGCTTAAAGCTTACGTCCACAGGCAGAGGCCAGCACGCAAAATTTCACTATAGTGAGAGAATATACAAAGAGTGTTTACAAAATTGGCTTTAGCCAATACAAATAATCTCACAATTTCTCTCTTAACTCTCTTTCTTCTTGATGTTTCTTGATGTGAATATTTCATGTTGGAATGCCTTTTATGGGCTCACAAAAAGTCCAAAAGACAAACATCAATGGATGTTCATCATTTTGTTTCCCAATTGTACCAAAGTGAACTTTGTCTTCCACTTTATCATCCACCATAATCTAAAGTGAGTTTTACTTTTGACCCACAAATTAAACCACAAATTGAGTCACAAATAATGCAACAAAGTGGACTCAACTTTTGACTCAATTTGGCCTACCACTAATTCAAGGCAATTATTCAACAAATAGAAAAGGTTGAACACTGCTGCACATCACCAATAAAAGTTCTATCTAGTGAAGTTACATATAAAAGCATTTTGTCTTCAGTCCCAGAAAGTTTAATGCTATAAAATGCAGTTGGATAAATAAACATACAGTAAAAATTCAACTTTGCAACAATGATCACCATTTGACAGTGAAGCATTTTCCAAAGTATCTACCCAAAGGCCACTCAGGACATCCAATAAAACCTCATGAGAAGTGTTAATAATATAATCTTTACATGAAGAAGATGAAATAGTATTAATATAATAGTTACTTCAGACCTTGAATCTAGCCTGCCACAGATAACTCAAAAGTGGGGGAGGGTAGGAATGGTTCAATCAAATATCTAGTTTTCAAACTGAATTCTAAAATCAGTAACCAACTTAAATAATTACCACTTCAAAAGAGTGCATAGGTCAACTCAAATAGTGCAGACTGTAAACCTGATGCTCTGAGTTAATCTCCTATCATTTCAAGATTCGTCTCGACAGCGTAAATGAAATCAAATCCATTCAATTAAAACCTGTTGCCATCATAGGGTCACAATTCCATGGTTTATACAGATTTACTAGATCTCAACCATCCAAAAAACAGACAAGCTTTATTCACATATTATCAGCTTAACTCAACCAAAGAAGTCTTATCCTAATTAACAATAAAAATAGAAATGATAAACCTAAATACTGAATATAGCTTTGACATGATATCCCTTATACCCTCATAAATATTTTTTTTCTTCTGAAAAGGAAATCTACACTACTCTGATTGAATTTAATTCAAACCAGAACATTATTATTCCTAACAATGATTTCAGAATTTCAACCAAAGCTAAAAGGCTTAAGTTTATGATACATTTTGATTACAGAATATGAAAGAACATTTACAGAGCCAAACACACTATTTGATGAGTTTATATGATTTAGCTATTAAATCTGTCTTGAAAGGCAAACATTCATCAGCATAGTAGGCCAAAAGAAGAGGAAAGTTCCATTTCAAACAGCACTCAAGTGGAATTTACACTTATATATTCCATATTTCCAGAGTGAAAAAAAAGAAGTATAAGATTAAGCTTCGTACAGTACCATTAAAATACTTAGATGTCAGGTAATCTCATATTTCAAGCAAAACAATCATTATTAGAAGAGAAAACACCACTTAAATATCAATACTAATAGTACCAATTTGTTGGTTATCTTGAATGCCTATACAAAATGGTCATGTCAGCAATTCAACATTCAAGTGACCGTTACAAGTTCCAAGATGAGTCATGAGAGTACATCATGCATAAATGTATTTCTTTTTGCACTTGCAACTAATGTGGTACAATGACACTGATTTAATGTGCTCCACAAATAAAGTTTCCCCAGACACTCCGAGGTCAAAGTTTACTATTTCAATGTCTACCTATTAAAACTTTACAGAGAACCTTGAAAATGTGCAAGACCAGATCTCAAATATTATGCTACAAAGGGAGGAGAAAAGAAGAGAGGAACATTGCAGACCAGATACCAAACCTACGCAAATCTTGAAATTTCTAAATGTAAAGGTGAAGAGACAGACTAAAAACAGCCATTATAGTTCATATGTAAAAAAACAGCCACTGTAGTGCCATTTGTACTTTGATAAGCATAAAAAACTAAGGGCCGTATAATTGACTTACCAAATCCATCCAGGGATGCGAGAACAATTTCCCCGGGCAGGAGGCCAAAGAATTTCTTTCCCACTTTTGAGTTAACCACTGAGCTTGTGAAAAATCCAGAAACTTTTACTACACCAGAGAGAATACCCGTTGCTACTTTCTCTGTCATTCTTGTTACCCTCTTAACCCTATATGCATAATCAAACCAAAATATTACTATGTGATCACTTGTTATAAAACCACAAGAACCACAATAAATGAATGATCAAGTATAGCTTAATTATCCAAGTCTCTATACTAGAATCATATTAAATGACATAACTACAACAATAAAGCTGCTATGCAGTTCCACATGAAATTTGAATGTTTCCACTGATTTCAAGTATAACAAATGAAGGGAATGTACCAGAATTAAAAGGAACCATTGCTGCAATTACTGGCATGAGACTGCCTTAAAAAGGAAAAACTATAGCAAAAGCTTATTACTTCAACCGATGTGAAAGTGCATGTCCTTTAAACAATGGGCAATGCTCTCTTATGCTAGTAATCCCTAATTTTTTTCACTGGCAAAAAAAAAAAAAACCATGAAATTGCCAAACCAGAAATATAGAGCAATGTTAAGCAACATATCAAAAGATCCAAATTAAATGTACAAAACACTACCAAAGACCGCAAATGCATATCAAAACAATTACTCTATGGCCATACCTCATAATCCTCTTCAATGCCTCAGGACTGATCTCCTTCTCCTTTTCAGCAGGAGTCATCCTCCTCTTCAAAACCTCATTCCCCCACTTCAACCGATCCATAGTCACATCCCCACACCAGAGAATCCCCTTGATCAGCTGCCCAGACCCGGCCGCGATAAGCTTCGCACTTGTTGAACTATAATCCTCCACATTGGGAGCCAACGTGGTCCAGTACGCTGCGCACCTCTCCTCCACCAACTCCTTCCTCTTCCCCTGCAACTCCTCTGGCGAAGTCTCCTTGGCCACTGACCCGTCCAGTACCTCCTCCCCCTTCTCGTTCGCCTTCTCCGACACCCCCTGCTCCGTGAAAAAGCTATAAGTCTGCAAGATTCCGTCCAGTTTCTCCAACAACGGTTCCTGCCCTTTCGATGCGATGGTCAATCCGTAGTTCAACATCTGGTTCTCCACGTTGGCTTTGTCCTTGTCGTTATCCTCATCGTCGCTGGAATCCGTGTCGGATTCTTTGGGCTGGCGGAGGGAGAAGAAGTAATGGGAGTCGTCGACTTTGACCGTGGCCTCATCTTTGGTTAACGGCCACTGGATGTTGTCGGCGACGCGGGCGAAGACGGCGACGATGTTTTGGCCCTGGAGGAGGCGGAGGATGGTTAGCTCACCGCAAGCTAACTCGACGCTGTAGGATTTGTCGATGAGGTGGACGATGGCACCGGGGACGCTGATGAGCACCTCCTCTGTGGCCTCCAGTGGTGCCGAGGGAGCTTGGGGGTCGTAGTCTTGATGGGCCACCACGGGCTCAACGAGATCGCGCATGTCGAGGGAAGGATAGAGCTTGGAGGAGTTAGGATTTGAGAGAGGGGAGGGGGCATCGGAGTTCGATTGGATAACTTCGGGGTGGAGGGAGGGCTTATGATTTATAGGGTTTTGAGAGAATTCCATTTGATCTTTTATTGCTGAGAGGAAACGGGAAGGGGTGATTGTTTAATAAGGAATGCAGCTACAGAGAGAGACAGATAAAGAGAGGGAGAGGGAGACTTGGTAGTGAAGGAAATGGTAAATCCCTTAGAAGACGATGAAGGGAAGTGGAATGTGACTAAACGACTGTTTGAAACGGTTTTTAACGGTCTCGGGAGCTTAACTGCACAAGGGCAACTCATTTGCTATATAAAAAAAATATTGAAATAAAATCTGTAATAGGTGGTATTCACTCGATTTTAAATTTTAAAAAATTTAAATTTATATAAAAACAGTGTATATTATAAATGATCTCATTAAATCTTAAATTTTCAAATTTATATAAAAAAAAACATGTATATTAAAGGTTTTATTTCACAATTTTTTTTATAAAAAAAAATATTTTCTCATGCACACATCGATGAAAATATTTTAAAATTATTTTCTTCTTTTCTATTTGAGAGATGTATTAATTCATTTTTTTTCTTCCGTGTTGTTTATTGCTTAGATCAAAATAAACCTAATTGGGTGGAGCTTAATCCCAAAGTCAAAAAATTTTATATTGATTTAAGCTAATTGACATCTTCCCATACTTATGACACAGAATTTTTGACTTAATAGTTACTTTCAATTTTTTTATAAAAAAAAGGTCTTATTTATCTTTTCATCAATTTTAAAAAATAATTATTAACGCATTTCCATTAAAAAAAAAACAAAATACGTTGTAACATGTTATACATGAATAATATTTATTACTATTTAATCATCAATAATTAAATTATTAGTAATTTAAATAGTGATAAAAGAAATCTTAATTCTTTATCAAACAAAGCAAACAAAATTACACTGAAGATGTCAATGAAGTTTTGATCTAGTGGTTGAAGCCTTAGAACTACAAGATGTTAAGTTTGATTCCCACCAAAAAGTTTTATTTTGGCCATTTTATTATTTTATTTTCTTAACATTCATGTGAAAATTAAATGTAATAAATACACATTTCCTTAAAATTTCAACAAGAAAGTGCGTATCTCCATGGGGCCAAGTTCTACAACCAGAGTTGAACCGTCAACAGGGCCACCCTTGACTGGGGAAGGTTCTTTTCCATCGTCTCCCTCGACTTTCCAACTCATCTTCTTCATCTGAGACTTCTCTTGATTGCTTGATAAGCTCGTTTCTTTCAGTTCTTTTATCTGAAAAAAACACCAATCAACGACCCTTCAATATTTAGTGAGATTTAAATATAAAAAAAGAGCAACATGAGTGATGGAGGACAAGAATGGAGCCAGCTAAAGCACAAAAATGAGATTGTTACACCAGTGACTACAGATATTTGATTCCATGAATGTCATATTCCAGGGTCACAGGGTAGTTGGTCCCTATGAGATTTCCTTGGCAGGAAAGCCAAATTGTAAGGATTGAACAAAGGCCTTTGAGGTTCCGTTTCCAAAATTTTGAGTCATGATCCTTTCCAATAATTGAGGAAACTTTTGAGGGAAACTTTTGGATCAATACACAATTGATGAATGCCACATCATCTATAATGTTGATTTAGTATTCATCCAATGGAGAAATTCTTGTGTCAAGACTCATTTCCCGGCACAGCCAATGACAAGCTGACACCTCATAAAATATAGGACCTAACAAGAATTGTTGGTTGAATTAACTTATGAGGTGTTCGTCGCTCATTGGCCGTCATTTCGTACCACATAAGAATTTCTCCTTGGTAGGTGGACCATATGGCAAAAAGTCCAAACACAAATCATGTGCATGGGCCAGAACGCTGAGATAGATAAATATACATACCTTTTTTCTAGCAAACATCTTTTTCAGTTCAACCTTAGCAAGTGTTGAGTACTTTGCATCTTCACCCTCCTGACAAAATTTACGACAGAAATGAAGTAAGAGAACTAAAAACAAGGACAGAGAGTTTAAAAGTGATTTCATGGTGGAATTGAACAAAAAGAGGAAAGAAAAAGGATTATTTTGAATGTGCCATAATTGCCTAAGGCCTTGTTCAGTTTAAGATGTAGCATCTTAAAAAACTCTTTCTGGGTAAGGACAAAGTGTGCTATCTTTTACCTCATATAGGTGTGCCAGACGGATGAGTACACTTCCATCATCCAACTCCTGCAAAAGAAGCGTAAGAAAGAGGAAGAAGCAGTGAGGGGAGAGAGAGAGAGAGAGAGAAGAGGGAGAATGAGTATCAAGTATTCATTTTATCATATGTTGGGTAAAGCCCATCACCTGAAGAGTAATCAAAGCAACATTAAGAGGCAAGCTGTAGTTTGGATCCATGGCAGTAGCTTTTGTCAAATGAGATGATGTCCAGTTCTCCATGTTCTGAATAAATTTTTCATTAGATTAAGGTCTACAACATCAATTAAATGCATAATGTAATAACTGTCAAGCCATACCTCGTGTGTGAACGCTAGAAGAAGCGGTGAGTATACTTCTTGACCAGTCGTTCGGCGCCAGAGTGCTCCGGCCCCTAACTGGTTGATGCTCAAATAATAATTCCCTCGAACCTGTATAATAGGTGTCAAACAAGACAGAAAAGAAAATACTTCTGCTGATAAATTGATAAAGCACTCAGTGATAAAGTGCTTTAGATGTAATTTTTTTATAAGTAAATGAGTACTACTTAATGCAGATGAGGAATTGAAATGCTAAAAGCAGTTTTAAATGGCTATTCAACAATGCATGATGACATGCACACCAAATAAAATTCATGCAACCAAGAGTTCAAACGAGAATGTTAATGAGAAGCATTAAGCAAGGCAGTAATCCTCAGGTCTAGTTCCATAATTTATTAAAACATGACAAATATTCTTTTGCTTGATAAACCAGAACCTAATATTTCAGTCACCCTTGAAGACAGAAAACATTTCATCAAAGGATCAGGATGGAAGGAAAGGAAAGAAACTCGGACTCAAAAGTGTGAATTACTCTTGATATATAATTACCATACCGTTAGTCCTTCACATGTTTTTCCAACACAAACTTCTTCATCAAGGGGTTCACCCACTCCTCTGGAGTCATCAACGATCATACGCCTTGTGTATTTATCAAAAACAATAGTTTAACATGTATGCATCTATGATAAAAAAAATGAAAAAAAAAAAATATCTGAATGTTGAAGAACAGGATAATGTGAAAGTTGAACCTGTGAAGCATGAGCTCTACTTCTCCATCTTCAATGCTTGCACCTCCAGTAGCACGATCAACCAAGACTGAGAACTCAGATTTCTTATCCGTGGTATAAATTCCAAGGTTAAGCTGGGAAAAAATAACACAAAAATTATCATTAAAAAAGTTAGATCTAATTTTTATAGTTCATTAAATATTCTCTATAATGAGCAAGTGCAGGTAAAACCTGCACTATCAATAGCAGAATAACTATTACAAATATTTCTATAGGGTAAGTAATCTCTGTTCAAATGATTCTATGATGTTGGTTGTCTAGATATTGCAGTGTTTACCTTCATGCATTTCAAACGTGCAAGGAGACCTTAAGATTATGTTTGCGTAATAAACTACTGTGAAAGATACCTAAGACATGGAAGGTCCCTCTCCCATAGTCCCATGCTTTTTCACATGGCATAATCCATCTTGGGCTATAATTTTCACATAGGCCTTTGAAATTAGAATTTTGAAAGTACCGGATAGTAATTCCCTGATACAGGCTGATTAACTGAAAGAGACCAGTCTTCTCTGTAATCGCGAATCTGCAAAGCACCATGACCATGAATGTTAGGACTTCAATAATCATAGAACACCGGAAGAATGTGTTTTACTTTTGATGGTGTAGATACAAAAAAGGTATTATATAAATTAACATAATAAGGAACAAGATACTTTAACAGATGTGACTCCTGTGAAAAGCTGTTAATACGATAATAACTTAACATAGGCCTTAAAAGCCAAAATGTCTGGGTTGATCGAATAGCTTGACAGTTTAAACAAAATAAATCCATTTTCCAACATTTGAAGACTCAATAGAAAGCAATCACTACCAATACACATGGTTTTTTGGCAGCTTCTGAAATATGAAGAGCAGGAACAATGACTGGAATCTGCATGCTTAAGGTTTCTTACATTATAGGCATTGCACAAGTCCTTTTCCCTGTTAGCCAAGCCTTTAACCCTCTGGAACCCAACTTTGCTGTATCTTAAACAAGATGTAAGATAAGAAACTACTTGTACTAAGCATACACATTTTGTAGGACTCACTATCTGAATGACTTTGCAAAGCCACAGAAAAAATATCCTACTTACATCACATAATTAAGGCCAAAACTTATCAACATGAAAAAAAAATTATGACTCAAGAGATCCCCTACTAACTCCTAAGTGTGACCAGATTGAGATATTGAAAAGCAAATGACCAAAACATGTATGATTTCATGTGGAAGATTTTCTGAATGTTTTTGATATTCACAGAGAGAGATCATTTATGAGAGTTACCCGCTTTAGAAAGTCCCTTCCATTAGAATCAGTGTAAAACACCTTATCTGTGGCCATATTTGCTGTTATTCTCGTGATAACCTCCTTTCCAACACTGTCGTCTGTTGGAATTGGCCCGATCTTCAAAATAAATTTTTTTCAGAACTGCTGGTTATGATCTTTAGATATCAAACTTGTTTACTTTGCATACAGTCAATAGAGCATTCACCAGGAATACTGTTCTTAATAATATAAAAAGTATAGTCCAACAAAAATATTCTCTTTATTTTAAGGAATAAAAAAATTAAAATGCCAGGAGTGTGACTCACAGTGTATTCAACTTCAGCATGCTCTTTGTCTTTGTACAGTCTAGTGACCTAATAAACAAATATAGAATAAAGTTAACAAAATATGATAGGAGAAAGACAAAAACCATAAAGACATGGATAAAGAATAACCATCTGTAAGAGTTGACTGTGTATTATCATCTTATAATGTCTCCGAAGTGCAAAATTCTGTTGTAAGGCTTTATCCTTATCTTGTTTCCTTCACAATCCCAGTTCAACTTTACAAATATCAAAATGTGCACAACCAGTTTATATTGCCATTTTCCAGGGAATTTTTTATTCCTTTCACTATTACACATAGACTGGCAAAACATGTTCCATAAATTGAATTACTAGACATGTCTATGACCACGTTGTTGTCTTTAGATTCCAGCAAAATAATCCCATGTGTCGTGTTTTGATATCTGACACTTTAGGTTTCTTGTCGTCTTCTATATATGTTTATATATTTATATTTGTTATCCAGTTTCAGAATACGCATAGTTGTTAAGGTATGTAGAGACGTAAACTAACTAAAACACCTAAACAAGCATTTCAGACTAATTGTGCAAAACAGCATTGAGCAAGTAAACCAAATGTATAAATAAACAGATGACCTGGTAGATCCACGAATTAAACTGTTGGTAAACCTCGTCAACTAGAGGTCCACGAATGACCTTCAAGGGTACCTGTGGATAAGCAAGAAAAAAAAAGTACTTTTAGTATAATATCGTAGATAACCATAAATGAGATAAAGAGTTATTACCATGGAAAGGACAAAATTGCCTAGAAAATTTCAAAATGGTTGGAGAAGGCTTCACAAAATTTATGAGAGGCTAACAATCTGATGAGCTAATGGAAGTGAAAAAAAGAAGCTTACTGATCTCGAAACAACAGTTGGAGGGGACCCATTAGGCCGGAAAATGTATGCACCAGAAGCCTGAAAAGTAATATAGCTGGCATATCAGCCGGAACTGTCAACTCGAACTTAAACATATAGTTCTTTTCTAAGCACAGTGATTGCATACCTGAGGATTAATATCACCTCTACTGGAACCATACCACAGATAGCTCTGCTGTATAGGTATATCAACCTGGCAAAATGTTATAAATGATAATCACTTGGTGCTTATTTCCTTCAGAGCATGTCCAATAACATAATGAACATATCTAAACCTACATCAGTAATGTAGAACAACTGATTTAACTAACAGTAACAAACAACAACTTTCGTGGCTACTGTCTGGAAAATGTGAAAGAGAAATTACCCCTGTTTTGGAGTTATACATTCGTTTGAGTTGGCCAGAGGTTAAAGAAAAGGACATCTTTAGGTCTCCAGGTCCAATTTCAATGGTCTCGTTTTGTGGGCTGTCCATCACAGAGAAAAATGCATTTCTGCTTTTCCCTGCATCATTTTGAAGCATAAATATAAGCAGAGGAAAAGGAATAAGTAGCTCAAATAAATAACTAATCAGTTTGCTGCAGTTACACGTGATCTTTAATAGCACGAGCTTCATAAGAATCTAAAATATGGTCTTAAACTCCTGAGCAGCACAATTATTCATTATAGACATATAGTTATCAGCAAATAAGCATAAATTACTTTCAAGTAGTCAAACCCTAAAAAGAGAAGAAGAAAATTAAAGAAAAAGTCAAGATATCTACCTTTCCCAGGCGCTTTAGAAATGAAGTACGTGTTCCAACCTAGTGGTGGCACAGATACTTGAAAGAGAAGCCAATACTTAGGGGCTTGTGTTGATGGCAATCCCATATAGGCCTTTGTATAGAAGTTTCTTAAGTTGCTTGTGATATTATCCAAACCTACATACTGTGCCTCAATGGTATTCCCCGAGGAATCTTGAACAATGAGCTCAGCATCATTAACCTGGCAGATATAGTCACTTACAAATTATTTTGAAGAGAAGAAAAAGAAATCTCTGTATTTACAGAACAAAGAATGAGAAATCCAAAAGCCAAGAACTTGAAAGCTTTAGGCATGTAATTACATAACTGATGCAGTATTTTATAATGTGCAATTACTAATTAGAATGTAGTATGAGATCCCTGACATCTTTTGCACAAATGAGTCTCAGAGAAGTTTTGAGTATGAACTTTTGAAACTGGAGATACTATGCAAAATGCTTGAACTAGAACAAGCACAATCAACAATAAATTAGTACAAAAATTCCAGACATTTTTTCACAAATGAGTGCAGACACAATTTTATGTACAGACTTCTTGAAAGTGAAGAGACACTATACAACATGCATAGAAAACGTAAAAGAAGATGGCTGTTGCTCACTTCTGACGTAGTTCGAATCAAAGATATGTAAGGTCGCAGTTCAATGACTGAACACCTACTAAATTTTACCAGTATGCTCACTGGACTTCACTGCACATGGTCTAATATTAGCTGAGCCCACCTCTTGCTTCTCACAAACACATCATTCCTAATTGTACTTCTTGCCTTCATTTATCCATCTCAACATTCTAACTTCAGCTACAGTCATTTATGGACATGCTCACGGAATTTCATGTCCAAAACAAGCAAGGCTGGACTGACAGTCATCTTATAAGATTCTGCCATCATTTACTAATAATACACACAAACCTAGGTTCTTCAACAAAAACTGAAAGCTTTTTAGCCCACTTTCTCTAAAATACAAAAGAAAAAAGACAAATATGCTTACTGGTATCCTAATGAAGTCTGTACGGTTCCATCCAACAGGGTTATATGCCACCAGAACCTGAAAGGAACCATTATTACATAGTTAATAAAAATTTCAGTGGAGTATTATCGACAGCAGAAGTCAGAAGAATATGATTACCAAACTCTTCCCTTCCAGAATATTTTCCTCTGTTGGTGGGCAGTAACTGATATTGAGTAATTGACACTGTTCAAAATTTGCACAAACAAGGGGTGGGTTTAGCAAAAATTAGGCCAGGAGTAAATTGATCAACTGGAATGACAGATTTGAATAGCGATGCAAATTCCAGAAAGGAGGAGAAAAACACAACAAAAGGAAAGATAATCTTTAAATATTAAAACCAACTGCTCTAACAATGTTTTACAAGGTCACATTGAAAAGCTATGGTGAATGCATATATCAATAAGATGAATTTGTGACCACGAAGTAATTATTTAAAAGTGTCCCTTTATCTTGATGGAGGAAAATGGTAAAATAAAAAAGTCACCTGGCTAAACGCCGATGTAGATGCCACACATTGATCTCCTGATCTATTATTAGCTAGGCATGATAGTGTAGAACTGACAACAGCTTCAGCCTATAAAAAGTAGTTAGCGGAAGAGAAAAAAGGAAGGCTTAGTTAAATTCAGGGGGAAGTTTAGCTGCCTACCTCAGAGGCTCCAATAGCTAGGCGTTTTGCATAGTCGTTTGTTGTATGTTGTTTAGCAGTTCCAGTGACAGCATCATGATGCTGTGCAATTCCTAAAGCATCTGCGAGAAGAGAAGTGTGGGGACTGGTGGGTTTCTTCCCAACCAGGAACTCCAGTTGTCGGACTGCCTATTTAAGACAAACAAAATTCTTTTTGGATCATATTCAAAAATCTGAAGGAAGTTCATACAGGAGCTGTTCTTAGGAAGAAGCCGTTCTCTGTGCGCATAGCAGATTTCTAAGGGTCAAGGACCGGCCATTCAAGTGACCCCCAGAGTTCTTGGTGGCCAAGTCAACAAATTTTGTGACCATAACTAATCATCAAAAAACTGTCTCATGGAACTTTTCCATTTTTTTCTATGGTGATAAAAAGGACCAATATATTTCTAACGTAAAAGCAACTAGGACAAGGATAATCCAAGGACCAAGTATATCTAGTCTACAGAACCCTAGAAAAAAGACTTTCTTCGTATCTATTGTGACTCAAACTGATGACCATAGCAGGGTGACTCTGATATCATACCAAATAATATCCACTAAGCACCCGAATATATCGCTTCAAGGCTGGTCGACTAGTAAAAAAGCCAGTCCAATAAGCATCTTCTCTATCTGCATACCTGCCAGCAACCATTGAACAAGCATAGAAGTATAACATATTAAAATATTTAAAAGGATATTGTTGTTTTATCAACAAAAGATGAAAGAGTAGCAAAGAACAAGGAAATGCTCACGGAAAGTAATCATGATTTTTCAGAGGCCAGGTTTCATTTACTGCATTTTTTGCATCTGTGTAGATAGATGGTGTAGAATACAAGGCATTTACATGGCCATCCTGAGAATATTTAACGCACACTCAACCTAAATAAAATTCATTGAACAACTGATAATGCAAATAACAAATGGGTGAGCAAGAAAAAAGAAACGGAAATGCATTTTTCGTGCATCAGGTTTCAAAGCTAGGCTATTTAAACTATTTATGGTTCTTCTACACATTTGCAGTCCATCATAATTTTAAGAGAGAAAATTTGAATGAGTACATAGGAAATTCCAAGAAAATAAACATAACATTATAATGGCAAGGTAAAAAGAAGCATGAGAGAAGTATGTTACTTCATAATTATTTAATGACAGTAATTAGAAATATGAGACAGATGTCAAATGAAATAAAAAATTAACTCAGAAGATAGATCATACTTCCCTTCAGGCATAATATTAACACAGCATCTTTTGACACCACGAGGCTAACTGTCCTAATAAGTAGCATTCAGACTCATGCATGAGCTTCAATAGAGAACATCAAATGCAGCAACATTTTACTTTCAACTCCCATAAATATGAGAAATGTGAGACCATTTTAGAACCACATTTTCCTTTGAAAATATTTTATCCATTTCGTATTTCACCGAAATGAAGTACTAAAGCTGCAAGAGAGAGAGATATAAACTCTTGACTTAGCAGCAGGAGGGTTTTCTATGAGACCAGAACTGCTGCACATAGTACAAACAATATAATTGACGCCCTTATATTTCCTTTCTCTTGTAAAGCAAACCATAATCTCGACTTTCAAAAGAGCCAATATCCTAAATGAGCATTGAACAACGATTCACATATCTAATAAGATTTGCTCATGATAAATAAGATTTTCTGGAACTCAAATACCTTGTAAATGGGTGATTGGGAGCAAAGAGTCCAACCAGAGTAAGATCTACCATTATTTCGAGCTCAACAAAATACCCAAATTGACATTTGAATGCAGCCACTCTCTCAAGCATAATATATCAAAGGTAAAAAGATACTCGCATGATGCAACTTTGATTTGGCAGTAATTGGTTATTTTTTCTCATAAGCTCTACCTTGTTAACATAGTGAATCAATTTGTCCATTTGCTTGAACCAAGACTCAGCATATTGGTACTGGAAATCATCACCCATTGTCCACATAATATGGTTTGAACGTGTCACATTGGCCTGTTAATAATGTGAAAAGAAGTCAACAGTACATTTAAGCTTAAATCTTCACCTCTAGCTACATAAATTGCTAAATAGTAGAGAGCAAAAAGGACACAAACACGACAGTTAAAAGTTAAAAAAAAGAAAAAAGAAGCTGAGAATTTACTTGGCTTAAGGCAGCATTTATAAAATCATTGACCCGCTGTTCGACGTTATAGTCATCGAGAAGAGGATTGTCCTGTAGTCATAACATTTAACAGACAAGGTGATACATTCACCAAAAGCATCAAGCAGCAGTAGGGGAGAGAAGTCTTGCAGAATATTTGAACCTGAACGGGCACAAAGTCATCATTCACTTCAAAATGAAAGCCAGGTGGGGGACTATAATGAACAGGGAATGCATTGGCAAAAATCTGCAAAAGGTCACAACAAGTGAATAGAGAAAGCAGATAAACATTTTAAGGAAGGAGACTATTAATTGAACAAGAGTTGCAGTTCTGAACCTGAGATGAAGAACCAAAAGTTTTGGACCCTCGCCATATAACTTCAAGAGATTTATCGTCCTTACGCTTTGCTCTGTCCTGATAATCAATCCTTGCAAAATGTACTGAATCGAACCCAAGCTGTGGGAAAAAACAACCAATGAAATATGTGATTCATCTAGCATATCAAAGTTTCCAAGATCAAACAATGTTATCATGAAACAGAAATGTAGAAAACATATAACTATTGTGAGAGATCGACAAACATTTTGGTCGCAAAATTTAGCATTCTAATCAGGTCATTATACTGAGTTAGTGAAGCATGCTTATGAGCATAATCATGTCTGTTAAAAAGAAAACATCTTAATCAATATATTGAGTGAATCAACACTGATAAAATTGTGTACCTCTGCGCCAAGTAGGTAAGCTTGCACAGCAGAGTGTCCAAATGGGTCAATTTGCCATCCAGCACGAGGAGTCTTGTTGAAGTGCTCCTTAATCAAGCGATGACCAAGAGTTGTTTGGTCAATCATGTCTATGTAATGGCATGTTGCTTCATCGTGCATACACCAACCACCATTTCTACGAATAGTTTAAAAAACTGTTTCTCATTATTTGCAAATATTATAAAAGTTGAAGATTAACATCTCTTAACCTATCTCTAGACATATTCGTGCATACACACACACAAAATATAGGATGTTTGTTAATTGCATACACGAATTCCAATTGGCCAGCATCTACAAGCTTTCTCACTTGTGCTTGTATTTCCGTGCTTTGCTCTACCCACCATCGTTCGAAAAAAGCCTATAATTCATATCAAACTTTGTCAGATGATAGTAACAAGTTACTCTAGAAAACCATGAGGTGGGGACAGGAAATGAAGGCACACGGGTATGATGTCCACCAGTTGACCAAATTCTACCAAAAACACTAGCTGCCTCAAGAAATCTTTGGTAACATGCACGTATACAGTGTATAAAGAAAACACCCATGGACATACAAAGTGGGGGAGATATATTCGATATTTTTCATCTGAATTATCCTTTTCTAGAGGTCAACCTTGCACGAACAACATTTTAGAAAAAAGTGAGAAACATACATGTTAAGTTTCTCACTAGGAATTTTATCTAGGAATATATTGAGGTCAAACTTGAGATACAACTTTTCTCTGAGTTATATAAAATAGCAGAGTAACTTACATGTGATGATCCAGACATGAAAAACCAATCAGCATATCGCAGGAAAAGACTAACTGTACACATTATGTATTTAAAGTTCAACAGCTCATGCATTGAAATCACATTTAAAACTCACTTATCATAACCTTGAATTTAGAACGAATTAAATATAAATAAATCGGCATAAGATATTTGCACGTTGTGTATTTAACACTGTAACTATATGAAAGTTTCATAGGGAAAATCAAGAAGTTGAATTGCAGTTCAAACTTGTACACGACAATCTCCAAATTTATGGGTGTGTTTAGTAGCAGAGAAAAATGAGAGGAGCGCGGGGGAAACGCACTTCTCTTCTTGTTTAGTAGAAGAGAAAAGTGAGAGGAAGAAACTAAGAGGATTGATATTTTCCTCTTACATGTATAAATCATAATCCTCCCAAAATTGGGAGGATTGAAGAGTGAAATATGAGAAAGAAAAGAGATGAGATTATCATTTTACCAATTTATCCCCATCTAATCCTTCACATTAACATTATAAAGGCTAGAATGGTAAAATGAAACCATTTATATTTTCTTTGTTCTCATTTTTCCACTCTACTAAACAAGAGAAAGAGAAAACTATTTTTTCCTTCTAGTTTTTCATCCACTCCACTAAACACGTACTTTTCTATCATTTTGGTTTTCCATCTTCTCACTTTTCTCTCCTACTAACCACGCCCTATAAGTGAATCAATACATACACATATCAGAACTCATATATGAACTGATCTGATCATTTGATTTACGAACCGTGCTATTGACTGCAGTGTAAACTCATGCATAGCAATCTTAATACTCAAAAGCAATCGATATATCCATGAATTAGATATCAAAGCCTTTTAAACCTAATCCAAACTAAATTAAAAGAGAAACTGCAATTTCAGCTAATCCAATATTAACTCTAGCAAAAAAATCTAATCCAATATTAAGTACTCAAAATCTAACAATCAAGTGGCTTTACCATTTCAGCAAACACAAATTTCCTATTCGGATCACGAAGCAACGCCTCCACAACTGAGTCCAGCACATTCTCAACGCATGCACCCTACACCCAAAAAACAAAATCCACAAACCTAACATCAAAATCCAAACTACCAAAAAAACCGACAAAATCAACACGAGTACAAATACAATATCAGATTGCAAAAACTTTTAAAATGTCTTTATTTAGTTAATAAAACTTAGAACCTGAATGCTGTTGTTGGATCCAACATAGTACTGATCAATAGTCTTCAACCAGCCAACATCATCATGCGAATGTGCCACCAAATGAACATTCAATTTTCCTGGTACGACATCAGCTCCACTGTACCTAACATAACCGCCACTTACTGTTCCATACAAACAACAAAGAACAACAACATATACACACATAAAAGATGAGCCTAAACAACTACCCATCTCAATCCCCAAAACCCCCTAACCAATGCCCCTGCTCCGATATTTTTATAGACCAAAAGTTGACCAAAGAAAACAGAAAACTTGGATTGTTGATCTTTGTTAAATGGTGACAAGAAAGGGCCTCGGTTTTTACTCTGGCATTTTGTGGCCGGCAATGTGGACTTTTTATAGGTGAAAATTGGATTGACCGTACAGATTTTGTTGTGAAAATTCATTGTAGTATCTGATACTTTCAGCTATTCATTAATTTCTCAGTGGATGCCCAAATGGCGGATAACATAATAACAAGGGAGGATAGTTGCAGTTTTTAACTGGTTGTTTACATTACGAGTGAGAATCCAGTAATTATTGAGCACAAGATCCTGACCGTCGGTTCATTTTAATTCAGTGATCTACAAGTGAAATTCTTGCATCCGGTTTATTTAAAATTATCAATAAAAAATTAATTTGGTGTGAAAATGAAATATGATGTAAATAAAAATTATAAAAAAACCTAAAGTTAAAATATGGTGTAATAATAATGTTTGTGGACCCATGTGATTTTGTGTTTAATCTGGATGGATTTTGTGAGATTCTGAGTCTATTTAAATGGGATTTAATTTTTTTTATTTATTTAATAATTGAAATGATAATTAAATTCATTAAATATCACTATTATAAATTTAGATTTTGATTCCCTTTATTTGATGATACGATATTTAATCTTATATAATAAAAAAATTTTATTAAAAAAATTAATAATATGATGTATTTTTTTATTTAAGGTAAATAGTTTTGACGCAAGTTATGTACAAATTTTATAAATTATAAAAAAATTTCTTATCGAACAATAGGTTTTAAAGCTTCCATAAAATAATTTTGTTATTAATAATATTTTATTAACTCAATATAACATCCACATATAAATAAAAATATAAAAAAAATTCAAATATATTATTAAATTAATGTCATATTATTTATAATATTAACATAACATTCATCGAATAATATTCTCTTCGAATGGACGGGAAAGTGCATACTCCACTGAATAATTGGGCAGAAAATCAAAATTGGAAAATATTTGGTAGGAGAATTTTTTTTCTTAAAATGTCTGTGGACTGCATTTTAAGTGCATGAACCTTCCAAAAAGTCTGATTGACTTTATCTTTAACTCTTTAGCCTAAAATCAAATTGAATTTTACGGTTGTACTTATCGACTTATTGTAGGCCCGATTGATTGATGCATGTCATGTTAACAAAATAAATGAAGCAGTTAAATCACCGTAATTCAGTCCAGTTATGAAATGTAATTTTTTTTTTGGGGGGGGGCGGGGGGGGGGGGGGGGGGGTTTACCACGTGTTTTATGGGCATAAGTCAAACATCATTAAATATTCACTTAATTACTCTCTTTATTTTGATTCCATAACTTAATAAATAGACTATAAATCATATAAATCTTCATGTTTGTACAATGACCAAATTGAGCCTATGGAGTAAATAAAAAATTATCACAAGACAAATATTGCCTTCCAAAACATTACCTGACACACACATGCTGGTAATTAAAAAAAAACGTTCCCTACAATTTTCATATGATGGATTTATGAATTGATTGTGTTAAGAACATTATGTAGTTAAAGCACTTGTAGAAATTTGATGTTGAAGATGTCAAAACACTTAAAAAATCTAAGAAACATATAATCTAAGTAAGATTATGTATAATTAATAGATCCAACATATTATAGGACCTTTAAAAAAATAACAATTCAAACAAATTTTTTTTTATTAATAACAAAAACCCCAAAATGAGCACTTTGGTAATCAATTATAGCATAAAATAATATTTGCATATCAATACGGGTTAACGCTCGTGTTGATCTGTTCTTCTATCGTATTAAAGAAGCTAACATCTCAATAGGCGTTAACACTTAATACGCGTATTGATCTGTTTTTCTATCGGATTAAAGAAGATAGCATCAGTATTTTCATGAGCGTTCGGCATTTCTTTTTCGGGGCGTGCACTTTTTTGCTTGGAGCGTACGTCCCGTGAAGTGTTTTTAAAAACATTAAAAATTATTAAAAAAATACAAGTTAAGCCTGAACCAATGACTTTCATAAGTTTTAATCACTAAGCTAGTGTTCTTGTGTTGATACCATTACACTTTATAAATACATATTATTATATGTTATCCAGTTTAGTAATAATTAAAAACTATTTAATTAATCATTTACAACTTACAATAATATAAAAATATAAGTTATACTACATATAATTTATATATAAATATATATTAATATTTATAAAATTATAATTATCATCATCTAAATAGTAAAAGTATTAAACTTTGTTAAAAATTAATTAATTTAAATGTATAATATTTTTATTATAATTAATTAATTAATATTATTTTATTTAAATTTTGAAACGTCACAACGTATTCAAAAGGCTTACGCTTTGAGGTAAAACACATCGCACAACGTCTTCGCCTCTGAAAACATTGACTAGCATCTCAACATGCGTATGTTAGTATGTTCTTCAATGGGATTAAACGAAATATTGAGATTAAACGAGTAAATAAGAAAAATATATGTATTAGTTAAATTTTATCTTGCTATATATAACATCCTTCTTATGGTTATGAATTTAAAAAAATAATAATAATAATGATATTATATCTAGCAACAGAGAATTAGACTAATACATATATTTTTCTTTTTTACTCTTTTAATCACATTATTTCTTTTAATTCCATTGAAAAGTAGATCAACACGAATATAACACATGTTGAGATCATAACTTTTTTAATCCAATAGAAGAACAGATCAGCAACGCGTTTACGCCTCCGAAATGCTAATTGCGGGGCCTCACAAAATGAATTCTTATCATACAACCTAGTTGTGGCAAAGCTCTGGAGGTAGTACCAGCCTCACTGTATGATGTTAATCTAATCTGGAATATATAAGATGCTACAATCAGATTGCTATTTACAACAGGCAAATTTTCATGGTCTTATCTCATTCTTATATGTCCAGAATTAATTATTAAAGGTTTCATGAGTGTTACAGATCTAGAAATTCCAATGTGTCATTATATATATATGTCCAAACATAGATACCTTAAGCGTATCGCTGGAACAGGAGGAAAGAACCTGTGCCTTTCAGATTGGTAGCCTGAAGACGACTCTCTGATCTGGACAGCATATGTCCTCTGGATAAGGTTGATGAAACCCTTAGCGATGTGATGTTCAAATACAATTGATCATTGCAGCCCATCACTTTCCCATAACTGGTTGCTCTGTTTCCAAAGCACGTGAAACCTCGATCAATACAACACACTAAGTCATGAGAACGAGAAGGAGAAAACAAAGAAAATATACCACCATGTTTTGTTAAATTGTGGAGAAACTAGAGCAAAGTGAAACTTTGGTTTAATAATTACGATATCCACCAATCCATGGGCACAGGCACTTTTTTTTATAAATAAATCAAATGTATTAAAAGAGAAGCACATCCATATACAAAAACTATCTAAGTGAGAGATAATTCACAAGATTTATTATATTTATCTCATTTGCAAAATAATTCTCTTTGACTAAAAATTTAAGAACGTTGAACCACATTTTTCTAATTACATCAAATAGGTTTTTCAATATCATCGAAAACTTTACGATTTTTCTCATTCCAAATAATCCAAAAGATAAAAAGAGGATCAAAGAGGGAGAGAGAGATGTGGGTAAGCAGTTATCAAGTGAGACCTGATTCATAGAGATTAGGGTTAATTGTAACAGAGAGAAGGAAAGGTGGTAGTAACTTTAACAGAGAGAAGAAAAGGCCTGGAGGCAACAAATGAGCTGAACATGGAAGGATGTATATATATATATGTATATATATATATAATTGTACATTTTTTCTTAAGTCTCATAGTTTAAAAGTTATTTAAAAAATGAATTATGTTCTCTGGTGATAATGTGAACTATAATAATAATTGAATATTTAAATATTTTATTTTTATTCAGTTATATTACAATTTTTTATAATTGCAAGTGAAGTTCTTTGAATCCATGGACTTGGTATCAAAATTCTTCAGAAATATGACATAAATACTGACAAACAGTGAGTGATATATTTGGAACAATATGAAAGAGATGAGACAAACATTTAAATAAAGAGGCAGGGAAGTGAAAATTTTATTAAAAATTGTCAGGTGATTTTATTGGTATCATTCATATAATTATTATTCATGTTACTAGTAAAATTATCTAACAATTATCAATAAAGCTTCGATCTAATGAAAAAAAATAGTATTTTGCATCGAATGCAAATAAAAATTTCTCAAGAAAAATTAGAAACCTAGAGTGGAAATATTTGAATAAGAAGCTGCTTACCATTTTATTAATAGGTTATTTGTAATATATCAAATTATTATAAACTTGTATCTATTTACTGTATCATATAAAAATTTAACTCAATTTTTCGAAAAAAACCGAGATCCTTCCTTATCTTTTCTATCTTTTTCTCTATAATTGTAACTATTTGTGATTTGTCCATTTTTTTAATTGCCTGTCAATTGATCAAAGATCAAATCATATCACATCTATTTGTTCTAAGCTATGAACTTATGAAAGAAATAGAAACCAATTACAAGAAAATCAACTCTCTATCAAACTAATTAAAGAGTTCATGAAAAGACCCTTTGGAAGGATTGAATAAAGCCAGTTCCCATTACGCCAATCAAGATGAGTTCTGAGTGCAGAGACAGGATAAGCGATTTCATCTCCAGTGGTTTCAAAATAGACATAATACTTATTGCAACCTTTTTTCCCAGTGATTTCGCCAACCCACCAGCCCTCGTTGTCAAAAGCATCAACCTTTTCACCATATGAGAAATACCCAGTTGCGTTCTTGATTTTAGGTGGCAGAGGCCTGACTTCATCGCCCATCACCTTCTCTACCAGAGGACTACACAAATCTTCTTCCTCTACAAAATTCTTATACTTTACTGAGTAGAAATTGTTATTATCAAGTGGTGCAATTACCGTATGAGCCCAAGAAACCGTCTTCTTTGCTGCGTACTTCTACTTTTTCTCCCTTGCAAAACAATGCCACTGCTAATTATTTCTTTTGAAACTCGAAAGAATTAAGCTTTTTGTTTTTTCAATGGAAGAAGAAAGAGAGCTTTTAAAGACACTGACAGACCGAGGAAAATAGGAAACCAGAGGGATTTTTTTGTTGAATGGTGTGTCGTTGGTGTTGGTGGGGTGCTCTATTTTTTTAGAGGTATTTTTGGGTAAAACCAATACCCTTTAGGAATAGGAGTAATGCTAGCCGTTCGGATTCTGATTAATTGGAGGGTAATAATGAGGAGAAAATGACATTTTTAACCTTATTTTAATTGGAATTTTTTAAATAGTCCCTCGTAATTCAGTTTGTGCTGATTAAACGTCACGCATATTATCAACATTGTTTCTTGATTAAAGTTCATTGGAAAAAAAAAAAAAAACTGTATCAATGTTGTTTTTAGGGAAATACTTATAAATCTTATTTTTACATAAAATGAAAATTTTACTAATAATTTTAAAAAGTTTTATTAATAACAATTATATGATCGCTATTCACATTATCAATTGAGTTAGTTAGTAATTACAGATAAAGATTAAGATCGTCCAAATAAGAATTTAACGTCAACTAGACCTCGCAAAACTGGACCTTGTTTCTTTCTAATTTAGCCAAAGAATAAAATACATGCGCGTGCTCAAATTTTATGATACAAAATATTAAAACTTAAACTGCGAGTAAAAATTTATTAAAATATATTAATTTTTTTTATTTTAAAATTCTCACGATTATTAATTACTCCATCTTATAATTTTAATCACTTAAGATTTTTTTTACTTAAGCTTGGTTTCAATTATTTTATATATATATATATATATATATATATATATATATATATTATTTTAAAATATAAAAAATATTTTTTAAAAACTTTTAAACTCTATTTATGTATATATGAAAATAAAATAAAATTTTCTTAATGATTTAATAATAATAAAAAATTATTTAATTAATTGACTAAATAATAAATATGATAAAAATTATGAAAATAAAAGAAAATATATTTTTAAAAATTAAAATAAAAAAAACAACATATTCCATTTAATAGTTTCCGTTGCATTTACCCACTTTCACTGTCCTGTTTTTGAGGCACGCACCTTTGATTTCTTCAATTATTACGATAGAACTTTACTATTTCGTCCTTAAAAAGTTAAGTGTATTACTGTAAATACATCAAAAATATCATTAAAAAAAAACACACATTCTCTCCGCGAATAACTTTTTTTTAAAAATACAAATACCCCCCCCCCCCCCCCCCCTCTTTCTTTTCTCATTAAAAAAAACTTTCTTTTCTCCTCATTCTAGCGTAAAAAGACAAGCTTTGAAAGAAAGAACATATAAAATAGAACGTTGCAAAAGATACAATTTCAGTGTTGCTCGTTCTCTGCCATATAAATTGTTTTTGCTCTTCTGAGCCCTCTTGGTACAAATAGAAAACGCATCAATATGCATATCATTATGGCCACAATAACGAGCCTGCAAACGAAAATTGATCCATATATACTGTTAAGCTAAAAGTTTGTCAAATCAGGTAAGCAGACTACAGATCATGATTACAGGATGAATTCAAAAATTAAAACCTGACATGGAAAACAAACTGCATCAAATTATATCACTTATCCTCCTCATTTGGTGCCTTGTCTTCGTTATTCTTCTCTTGGGGCTAAAAACATGGATAACACAATAAGAATCCATAAGAATCCATTAAGATCACAAAAAAAAATTATTAGATACACGCTCTTCATATAATTTTCAATTTTCCCAATCATTTGAATAATGATCGATTCCCAATCTAATCAAAACTAGAAATCAAAGTCTTCTAGTCCTATTGTTTCAAATATTGTTCTCATACTTATATTGTTGAAATCATAACTTTTTTTATAAGTAAAATGTATATTAAAAAAAACACACCAAGAGGGTGCAACCCATATATAATGATTATTTATAAAAAGAAAATCCACCAAACATAAGATATCTACTTCATTTACAAAAGAATTCCTTTTGACCTAACAATTAAGAGCATTGAACCACCTAATCCCTAATTACTTCAATAGATTGCTCAATGCTATCAAAAACACTACATTTCTCTCATAACACATGATCCAAAAAATATATAAAGGAATCATAGAGTAAGCTTTCCAATGGCCCTTAGAAGCCCGAAAACCACTCCAAACCCAAACTTCATCTTTCACGGAGCCGGCAAACATCCAAGAGGCACCCAAAACTCTATAGGTCATTTCCCACAAGGTTCTTGCCAAAAGGCATTCCATCAAGATGAAATACGAACTTGCTACTTTTTTTTGCAAATAAAACACCGATTAACCAACACCCTCCCTCTTCTTTATAAATTGTCAATAGTGAGGATCTTATCCCAAGAGGCTTCCCACAAGAAAAAAAAAACATACTTTCTTTGGAACACTAGAACACCAAACGGATTTCCATGGAAAATTGGAGGATCCTTCCAACAAAGTCTCGGCTAGAAGAATCTTATAAAAAATCTTATAAAAAAATTTCATCTCAAACCCTTTACTCGAGCCATCCCACCATATAATCGCATCTTCTTTAGAAAAATCCAACTTATGGCTATACAAATTTTCCAAAAAACTTTGCACCCTAGTAATCTCCCAATTAAAAACATTTAAGATAAAAGGCACATCCCGCAAAGGTCTTGTTTGGGTTGGTATTAAAGCCAACTTAAAGCAAGTAGCTTAAATTGGTTCAAAGAAAAATTGCCTTGAACCAATTTAAGCTACTTGCTTTAAGTTGGCTTTAATACCAACCCAAACAAGGCCAAAATCATTCCGTTAGACATTGAGATGCACAAGAAAGTAGGGGCTTATTTATCCCTCACAATAGCATAAATTTCTATAAATTGCTCTTTTAGGGGTGTGTTCCCAAACCACGAGTCGTGCCAAAGCAGAGTTCTCCTCCCATCTCCCACCCTCACTGTAAGATAAGGATAGAAATCCTCCCAGCCCTTCCGGATCCATTTCCACACTCCAACACCATAAACCCCCCTCCTTTTCTTGGATATCCACCCACAAGGATCCATTACAAAGTTAGCTTCCACCACTTCCCTCCAAAAATGAAACCTCCATAACCATTTCCTCAAGAAAGCTTTGTTGAATAGAGTTAGGGACTTTATACCAAGTCCCCCTTTTTCCATCGGTTGCTTAACCACTTCCCACCTCACCAAGTGTTGAAATCATAACTATTGTAAGTTAAAACATCATTATTTTTTTCAAGTCCCCAAAATGTTCCACAAATTCTCGACTTCTAGCACTCATAAGGCCGGTGAAAGAATTAAATTACATAAAACAATTGTGCATCTTGTTAATGCCAGATTCTAAACATGGAAAATACACAATCCGGAAGAACCATACTGCATAAGGGGAATCCAAACTAATTAACTCATGGTTCAATTCCAATAATTTGTTTATGACAATTAAACATTTTCCTTTCATTTTTGCTAAAATAAGAAAACCACAAGAAAAAGGAAGTATATATCATATATCAAAATATGATACCAAGATAACTTTGTTCGAAGCTTATAATTAATATCTAATCAACACTCAATCCATCCTAGCTCTAAGTTTGATGAACTCACCTCAGACTGGCTTTGCATAGAAGCAAGCAAATCTTTGACTGAAGGATCATTTGGATCAACCCCGGGAAGCTGCAGAAACCATGATATTTATCACATACAAAACCTAGAGCAACTCATCTCTATTTTCTTAGGTGAAGAAATCCTAATCCAGATTGTACTACACATACCGATGCAAGGATAGAAGACACAAACGACTGGTCAGCCAACAATTTACTCGTATCTGTTATCTCATTTGAGGAATCTTTTTTACTGTCCTGCACGGATAATTGAAGGGCTGCAAGCATTTGAGAGCAGGGAATTAAATAAGAACAGATGGATGAAGCAAAATGATTCGGAAATTGCAAGCATTCAACTTCATGGCTATAAGATGCTAAATTGATTAAACCCTCTGATCTTGAGGAAATTTGAACAGGGCATACCGCAGTAATTTTTTAGTACTATCAGAGTCCTGAGCAATCTTAATTGGTAGGGGCGACATAAAATTTCAAGAGACTTAAAAGCATTCCTAATCACCACCTCTGACCAGTAGAATAGCATACTTACGATCAAACCAAATTTGCATAGATAGAACAAAAGTATTTACCGAGTGCCAGCTCTGGATCATCTGCAGCTGCCTCTGACATATCGGTGTCCTGCATATCAGGGCTAGTAGCAGGGTCATCCATTGACATTGCAAGGGCCTGCTGTAGTAGAGCATTCTCTTCATCCTGTTACCAATTTAAAGTCAGTTTGCATGAAAGATCGACCACAAGCAAGCAACAAGATCAGAAACAACCAAAAGGGAAGTCAGAAGGTGATGCACTTTGGACTGGAGTGAACATTCCTTTTTGTGCAATAATGAAACATAAAATAAATATTAATTCTTTTATGAGACAACATTGTATGATCTAAGCCTGCTGAAAAATGCAAGAAAGAGAGGGAGAAAGAGTACCAAAAATCCCACAGCACACTATTGTTAAAGAGGAATGACAACATGTTAATACAAAAAGGCAAAAAAGGATTCATCAGCATGGCCAATGTCCCATCAGTCTACTAGCAATTAAACCCTCCCCCACCCCCGACCCCAACTCCCCTTTTTCTTAAATGTAACCTACTGTGAAAGGTCATGGGCTTAAGCAAACCTGAATGTCATGTCAAGGTGCAAATACTAGCAAGTTTTCTTCTTCACCCAAACCCAGCCCCCATAGAAGGGGGAAATGGAAAAAGATAAACATGAAACACCTCGCTCTAAAATAAAATGCCATATGAATAGTTTCAAGATGACAAAATAGAGTATCAAGCCTGCTCAACGAATAAATGTCTTTCGAGAAAGAAAAAAAAAGATGCAAATTTAAAGAGTATTGAGCAAAACTATGTAAACACGGAACAGCGAAGGCTGAAAGCACAAGTAACACTAACTGAAAAGTCATTTTTCTTGTGTTGAGCTTCAGAGGGGGCATTTTCAGTCATAGTTGCATCCTGTGAGCTTGATTGCTGTTCCCCTGTTTTTTCCTGCTTAGCAGCCTCCTCTGCAGCCTTCTTAGCAGCTGCTTCTTGCCTAGCCCTCTCCTCTTCCATTGAAACTCTAAGTGCTAGGGCAAGTTCAGGATCTAGGTTGGGATCCACACCAAAATCAAAACCGGAGACACCACCAGCTGCAGCAGCAGCTGCTGCTGCTGCAAAACCACTTCCACCTTCCCCATCACCAGTGAAAATGGGTGTGCTGCCATGTATATAGGAAATATACAACTTCAATCAGAAACTTAATATTTTTTAAACATTAACAAGCAGAATCAAGGGAAAAAACTATTTACTTTATAAGCACATCAGAAAGAGCATTTGATCCAGGAGGAACATGAACGATGTGGCTAGTGTCATTATTGTTCACAGCAGCAAGAAGTGCTTCCAGCTTCTCTGGCTTCCCATCATCTTCCTCACCAAAATCAACAATATCAAGTGCTACACTATTCTTTTTCAACTTCCTCCCAATCATCTCCAATAACTTCTTGTCATGTTTGATAGGGCTGAAAGCACATATATAAAAACTAAAAACACTGCCAGACGATAATATAATTAATTAAAAGGAAACATAACAGAACACACCTTCCAACAAAGACTATAATCCTTTGTTGCTGCTTTTTATTTTGGCGATGCTTAAGAGCCAATTGAGCCACCTGGATCCCAGCTGCCAGGTTCATCTCGCCACCTATGTCTAAACCTAAATTACAGGGGAAAACTTATTCACCACATTTTATATAACCCCAAATCAAACCCAACCAAGACATTTAAAATTTAAAACTGAACTGTTGAATAATGACAACAACATCAATTCCACAGAACAAATACGATGATAATGAATCCTTGTTAAAAAAAATTTCTGATAAATAAATCCTTGTTAAACTTGATCGGATATGGTTTAAATTTTAATCATTTCAAATAAAATTAAAAAAAAAGATCAGGATATTAGATTGCTTCAATTCCCTTTCAACAGTTCCATCTGGAGTAAAGAAATTTTACGCAAGCAAAACCAAAAATTTGATCTGACTATGTCAGACGTGGAGGCATCAATATTCAAGATCAGTCGATAACAATGTTATATCCCACAAAATCCCAATTCTACTCTTTGTCCAGCCTACGACTGCAAGGGCATCATCCCTGTAATAAATGCCTATTAATGAAAAGCTTCCTTGAGACTCCCCAACGTGCTAAACATTTAGCCTTTCCCATATTCCGTCAAGTCCATCAAAACATTTAATTCATCAATACTCCTCATCTCTGCAACTCAGACCCCATATCTGACACTTTGGGACAACAACTACTTAACACAATACACAATGCACGATGCACGAAAATCATGTAGACCGCTACTTCAGCCCCACCAGATCAGAGGTTAATTTCACAGCAGGACCATGCCAAACCAAAAAGATCACAAGCTATGATTCAAATCCAACTTTTTGCCATATCATGTATGATAGCAATATAAAATCAAGACGGCAATTGACAACACCATCTGCATATCTGCCCAATTCTACTCTTTGTCCAGCCTACGACTGCAAGGGCATCATCCCTGTAATAAATGCCTATTAATGAAAAGCTTCCTTGAGACTCCCCAACGTGCAAAACATTTAGCCTTTCCCATATTCCGTCCAGTCCATCAAAACATTTAATTCATCAATACTCCTTATCTCTGCAACTCAGACCCCATATCTGACACTTTGGGACAACAACTACTTAACATAATACACGATGCACGATGGAAAATTATGTAGGCACCTACTTCAGCCCCACCAGATCAGAGGTTAATTTCAAAGCAGGACCATGCCAAACCAAAAAGATCACAAGCTATGATTCAAATCCAATTTTTTGCCATATCATGTATGATAGCAATATAAAATCAAGACGGAAATTGACAACACCATCTGCATATCTGGCAGCAACATGATGATGAAAACCCCCATTTGGCACTGCATGCAGGCCAAAAGAGTGACACGTGTAAACTAAAGCAAAAAAAAAAAAGTTGAAAAGCCCTGATAACACAAGCCAGTTTTACAGCCTTGAATTCATGCATGCCTCCAAATTCTGACATCCCAAAGGTTAACCCCTCTAATTTTTAATAGGATCTTGCCAAAACTTGATACATCAAAGAAGCCATCACTACCAACCATTCACGACAAATCACAAATGATATAAAAGAACATTTGCATAGAAAAAGACATCCTTCAAGAGATTTTCCAATCCTAGTGTTCAAAAAGAATGGAACACAAAATTTAACAATTTTTGGTATCCAATTTGTCTAAGTCAATTTAAATAGCCAACAACAGCACGTGTCTCAAAACACCACCTTTAAAACATCCAGATATGCTGTATTAACTCCCCACCTTCCCCTTCCCCTCCCCCCCGAAAAAAATAGAAGACGAAGAGAAAAGAGAAAAGGAGGAGAAAACATAAGCAAAGAATTACTTTTTCCTCCCAAATCTACATACGAGGACTCGTAGTTTCAAAGATTACACTTACACCCTTACTAGTGTCGACTGTCAAGACTCCGTTAAGTTTTAACGAGAAGAATTAAAAGACTAAATTACCCCATATAAATACCTCTGTCAACTGTGACAGATCAATAATCAACATTTTTTCAACCCACACTCTCTCTCTTTTCTCCCTCTTGCAACAGAATCCCTCCATCTTTAAGAAGATTCATACAAGTTGCATTTATTTTCAAATCGCAAGCAGATTCTTTGAAGATTTTGTTATATTTATTTCTTCTTTGCCCACAATCCCGGCCATTTAAAACGGAATAATTCAGTCAAATTTACTCAGATTTAGCTTATCTTATTTACAGAAATACATTGATACATTCATCTTATTTTTGTTTCCATTGTTATTCATGTTTTCAATGTTTCTCCATGAACTAAAAGATATAGCTTGCTTTAAGTTGTTGAGAAATATTTGGCAAATGATTTACAGCATATATACCACATGTTATTGTGTTTATTCTACCTGAGATTAATCTCTTGTTTTCCTTCATACCTTTTTTTTTGTGTTTGGCATGTTAGGAGGAAACTGGGTGAGAAATTTGTTCTTTGGTTTTGGCAAGATAACTTTATGCAATGGGGTAAGAGAGGGTAAAAAGTGTTCTGGTGTCGTTTCAAATTTATTGTTGGCCTACCATGCTTTTTTACCAGATTTCACGTCTTTGACTGACCGCAACTTAATGGCAGGAGGTAAGTGCCACATAATAGTAAACTATGAATACGACAAGGGGCAAATATAGTTTTTGAAACTACGGGTTCTCATATGTAGATTTCACCAAACTGCAGGGAGGAAAAAGTAATTTTCTGAAACATTAGCCCTATTTCTAACCATAACACTAGCAATTCAGATTGAAAAAAAGAAGTTAGAATCCCATAGGCATAATCTATGCGCTATTATCCACCCGAAATTTAACATGTATTAACCAGCAAGATCCAGGTATACAATTCAATAAACAGAATATCACATTTCCATTTCTAATCATGGAAAGAAGAGGAACTCGTTTACTAAAATAATCAAAAACACAAGGAAAAAAATAATAAAGCAATATATAAGGACAGCAAGTAAGTAAACTAACCATGCATGCAAGCTAAGATCTTGCCAAGATCACTGGTAGGTGTCACCAAAACTTGAACCCCCTTTCCTGCCATTGTTAGAACCCCCACCGTATTCTCCGGATTAGACTGAACAAGAAACACATACACATTAATTCAAAACTTAACATCACAGACAAATCATAAAATACATATCCAAACCTATGAAACCTTAACCAATTGCCGAAATCAAGAAAAAACCCTAGAATGTTACTCCCATCCAAAACCATATAGTATTAAGTATAAATTAAATGTCCAGTTGGCTAAAAAGAAAAGTAAAATAACAGAAATCTTCAAACTTAATAACTGTAAAATCCACCCAAACCATTACCCAGCTCTCAAGTTCCTTAATTTTCCAGTCTTTTCCCTCTTTTTCTTAGAAAGTAAACAGAAAATTGAAAAAATCAGTGACCTGTGTTTTAGCACCGCATATAAGATTAACAGCGTCGGATTGAGCTTGGAATCTAGAGGGACTGTAATCTCCGTTTCGCATCCACTCCGAATTATCGATACAGATCATTGTCGCCTAATGATGAAAAATCAAAATTAACGAATTAATAAATGATCTTGATGATTATAAGAAAGCCCTAAGTTTAGAGGGTTAAAGCAATTTTAGGGTTTACCTCGAGCACCATGATTGAAGATTGAGAAGAGAAGCAAAGGATCGAGAGAGATCGAGAGAGAGAGTTAGAGATACTTTGAGAAGAATTGGTGTTTACTTGCAAGCATGGGCGTAGGGGTATGCCCTACGCTCGACTAATATTTAAAGTGATCGAGCTCAGGTTTGAGTTCGACTAGAAGTCAAAAATGGATTGAGCTCACGATCAAATTTGATCAAATTTCAGTGACTCGAGCTTGATAATTATTTAGCTCATTGTTGCTCGAGTATACGAGTTTTAAAAGGTTTTAATAAACTTAATAAGCTTAAACAAACATGTAATAAAACTATTTTTATAATTTATAACAAATAAAAATGTATATAAAAAAAATATTAATTAAATAAGTTTATAAGTCTCAAGAGTTAAATAGTAAAATATTTTGATTTAATTCAATAATGTAAACAAACTTATTTAACAAATTTGAGTTCAATCTCGAACTGAACTTTGATTGAGTTCAAGTAGCTCGAAAAAAGATCAAATCTCGTTCAGCTCTACATGTGTATCTATGTTATGTTAAAAAGTATCCAATTGCATCATTCAACTTTTCAAAAAAATTTCATAATATATACTATTTTAAAAGTTAAGAAAATCTATATTATAATTGTCTATATATATAATGGTAATTAACTTCAAGTTTCAAGGCAAAAAATAAATGAAATATCATTTTTCAATTGTACAAAAGTAACAGAAAGGGAATTTTTTATGAGAACAAAAAAAAATTAAGTAGGCTTGATAGTTATTAAATTTTAAATTTATAATACTAATTTTTGCCCATTAAATACAAAGAGATAAAAACCTAAAAGTCTATTGATTTGATTACATTTGATAACTTTTTTTCACATATGAAAATTTTGTTTCATCAAGTCTATGAAAGATACATAAAACAAAGATTTATCTCATCATTAAATAAAAATAAAATATTTTTATTTTTCTCTTCTCTCATACCGATAAAATGGACCATTGTGTCATGTATTTTTTATGGACCTATACTATGCAATAACTTCTCCTCACACACACTCAAATTGCCCCCACCTCAAATTGCAAAAAAAAAATTAGACTCTTCATTCTTTTAGTATGTTCAAAAACATGTTAAATTATAACTACACCCCTCAAGATTAATCATAAATACAATTACATTCCAAGTTTTTAAAATATATCATTTCTTCCAAATTTTTATAAATAATACAGATGCTCCATAGTGCATGCAAACGTTAAGAAATTTAAAGAAATCAAGTTTAATGATGATATAAAATTACGTGTATTTTCGTTTAATTTAAGAAATAACCTATTTGTGAGGTCTTAACATGTTCAATGAAACACAGTTCTCATAATTTTAGCTTACGTTTTTAAAAGGTGAGATGCAATTGTCATTTTTTTACCAATCCTAAGGATATAGTTGCAATTTATCTTTTAAAATATATATTAGAAATTGCTCCCACTCAGTAAAAAAATGTATGATCAATTTTTAAAAAAAAATACTTGACCCTTAAAAAAGTAACTTATGCATTTAAAAAGATGTTCAATTAACATGATTGTATTTTTAATTATTCTCATATTTTTATTAAGTTACTTTCAATGTTAATTTTATGCCACCAAAACATTGATATTATGGTAAAAGCAAAACTTTAAGTTAAAGTTCAATCCATTTGTATTATTTGCATTTGATTTATACTCCGATGTCAATAAAATGTTCAATATTTTATCCTCGTTGTTCATAACATAGCTTTGAATATTTTGTTTCATCAAACTTGGTAGGTTTTTGAAAGTTTAGAAGTAAAATAACCAAAAATTTAAATAAGATAATTAGACTTAAATAAAAACCAAATAGTAGTTCGGTTGTAAATAACCCAACAGTTGTATGTGAGTTTATAAGAGATTCAACATACAGTTAAGTTGTGGATTTCAAGTGATTTTTGAGTCAAAACATTCATTTTTCGAGTTGAATTTTGAATCTTAAAAGGTGGCCTAAAAATAATGAAATTGAAAATTCAAAGTTTTAGTGAAGTGAAAATAGATGCAAAATGATAATAAATTTGCTTAATAATGCACACAGATCTCTCTACCTATTCAATTTCAATTTATAATTGCAAATCAAGATAAAGATTTGTTTGGACTTTAGATTGAATGATAAGAAAAAATGAGAGGAGAAAAATATTCTTTCAAATTTCGATATTTTTATTTATTCGTGTAATTTAACTTTTTCTTTTTCATAGACTATCATGAGATTTGGAATGATATATTTATCCTCTAAATCCCTCAAACTAACAACCACAAACCGAAAGCTACACTCAAAAAGATAAATACGCCACCAAACATATAACAAAACACATAAACAGAACAAAAACCAACAGAATACACCACCAAAAGCATAATCAACCCGCACAAGAATAACCACAAACAAAAAGCTATAATAATACCGAAAATAAAAAAGCAACATCCCAGCCCCTACACTCCATAGAACACTACAGAGAAAACTCAAAATAAACCTACCAAAACACATATTAACTGCCTCTTTAAGTCACCCATTCTTCGCTTCCTTCGTATGTAATACCCATCTCCATCCCCTACTTTCACGTAATATTTGAAGTTCGACCCATCTTTTCTAATAGAGACGCATTTACTCTTTGTGCTTGTTAGACATTGACAAAATAGCGATCGGTAAGTTTAAAGAGTTTTATACTATGTCGTACGTAAAAAATTTTAAAATCTTTGGATTATTTTGTATATGAAAAATAGTTTAAAAATTACTTTGTAACCATATGTTTGTTTATCAATTTCGACGTTGAGTAGTACAAATAAAAGTCATAAGTATTAAACTAAGCCATAACATTTAAAAGAATATCTTTTGAATGTGAGTGATACCCAAGCCCTCCTATAGTCAATCCATAACTACCAAAATATATAAATTCTTACACCTAGTATAGTAATGTAAAATATATGTGTAAGTGCTAGCCTATTTCATACTATGTATACAAATTCAAAAAATTCAAAAATCATAAGTTACAACCAGTTGACTCCATCACTACTTACAAGAGATGGCTCACACTATAAGCTGAATAGTTGTAATCAGTTGTGGTCGGATCAATGACACATTAGTGTTGTGTCCTCGGTAGAGCCAAATTGTTGGTGCTTCTTATAACAAGTTTTGTGGGAAAAGAAGAAAAGAAAATTTTATTTTATAATTATTTCCTCAAATAACACTTACACCAAAAAAAGAAATTTCAATAGCTCTTCAATTGTATCATAGATCCTCTATGAATGGATTTGGGGTGAGAATTTATTCTCTGTCTTCGCCCCAATTTCAAAAAACTTCACATTCTTTATCATTTGTCTAGCGATATATCACCACCTTGGACATAGGAAATAAACAAGATGATGATTCCCGTTAACAACTCAATTCTTAAAAAAAACAAAATTTAACTAAATTATAATTATTAAAAAAATAAAAAATACGTAATTAATAATTATAACATGATATAAATATAATTAAAAATTATGTAATGTCTTATTTGTGTATTTATGAAATATAAAAATATATAATATATAATATTATTAAGGGGTATGAGCTTCAAGATTAATCGAGACAAAAAATAATCTTAACCTTAACCCGTCCCATCCATCCCAAATGGGATGAGGAGTGTTGGTGCTCGCCATGGAAATTTTTGCCATCCATAAAGAGAGCTCTTTGATAAAAATCATTAAAAAGATAACACACTTAAACACAAACAAGTCCAGTAAAAGATTAATAAGTTTTGCACGTAAAACATTAATGAAAAGATGTTGAATTTTTAGAACTCGAATCTATAACCTAAAGTTTTGATATTAACAAATAGTTTTTTTTTTTTTTTTTGAAATGATGTACAATTTTGATTCTTTGAACCACAACAAAAAAATGCAGTATTCTATCAGAAATATAGGCTATAGCCCTTGTTACATAGGGCAGCAATTAGCCAATCACCAGTGTTATTTTCATTATCATTCCTCTGTCGGTTAAGCTTCACATGAATCTCAGAATTAACAAGCCGATGAACAATGCTTCTAGGTAGGAATTAGAAGGTCTCATGGGAAACTAGAAAAGCAAATCTCAATAATCTATTTATCATTACCACAATGGTAAAAGACTAAAAGCAGAGAACCAACTTGGAGGAAGAATTCCATCTTCTCCAGGCCGTTTCTGTCATTAGAAGTATACCCAAAAATTCCAACTATACATTTACTAATATATCACATTCATATAGCAGTGAACAATCTATTGGAGAGAGAGAAATACATTCAGCAAGTGTACAAAACAATTGCTCCCTAGCAAAACCTTTTGCTCTCATAGCTGCCGGCTCTTGGTCTAACAGTCACCTCCGGACTTGGAGACCTGGGTTTGATCCCCTTCCGCCAACATACCAAAAAAAATGGCAACATAAAGACTAAAGAGTACTTAAGTAGGTGGAAAGGCAAGTTCAATTTTAGCATCTTTTACAACACTAATTCTGTTATCCTGAGTTTGGATTGCCGTTGTCTTCATCTTTGGGGTAATTATCATAGAGAAGGGACCAAAGCGGAACTTGGCCATATTTCTGATCACCAGGTGACAGCTCTTTTATTGGACCCTGCGACGTAGAGCCTCTTGTCGCAGAGCCAACATTTCTTCAACTCTTGAGGGGCTTCCTTCTGTGATGCTTGGATCCAAGGATGTATTTGATGTCTCTTTCAGGAGTGCAACAGATGAATTATGCTTTGAACTTCGCCTAGCAATCACTCTCCTATGCCACTGGGATAGTGAACCCCTTGCATTTTCGGAAATTATTGATCTCTTGAATCTCGACCCCATCTATAACCACATAACAAGTCAGTCAGTCAGACAGACAGAGACAGAGACAGAGAGGGGAGAGAGAGAGGGAGGGGGAGACGGAGACGGAGACAGAAACCTGTGTAATGATAACATAGAGGGGGAATGTAACATAGCTACACCAGAACTGGGTGATGACCCTGCAACAGCAGATGAGCCACAATAAGATGGATTTTTAGTGATCAATCATACTCTTAGGCTAGGATTGGTAGAGAGGAAATTGGATGGAAAGAAGAGGGAGACCAAAGAAAAGGAAGAGAAAAGTTCTTTTCTACTGATCGGTAAGAGATTCTTCTTTATTTTTATTTTTTCATCTTCTTTACCAAACACAAAGGAAAGATCAATGTTTTCTTTTTTTTTTCATGTTTCTTTCCTCCTCATATTTCTCCATTACCAATCATTTCCTAGCCGCCAAACATGATGCATCTGCACTACAATATTGAGTAAAGAAAGAAACCTGATAATCTCTGGCTCATAAACATTAGTATTATCCAATACAGTGTATGATGACATACCCGAATGTCAAGTGGATCACAACATCAACGCGGCTGTCCATGAAACATGAAGAATCTCTGATTTCCCACTGGAAAAAAAAAATCAGTTTTAGCACCAAAAAATAACTATTACAAACGACTTGTGTTGTGAAACAGGAAAAATAAAAAAATAAACGTAATTGATTACAATATCAGTGTTCTTCTCAAGTCATTGGAGAACTATCCTTCCTAACGAATATGGAGTAATCATTTTACATATACCAATATGCTTTTGGAAGTTCTTTATCAAAACTTATAGGCTATGAATGGTACGAAGGAAAAGTGAGGATGAAAGACGGAGAGGAAAGAAAAGTGAGTGAAAAACACTTTTCTATCGTTTGATATGAAAGAAAAGTAGGATGATTGATATTTTCTTTTCACATGCACAAATCAAAATCTTCTCAAATTAAGATGATTGGGGAGTGAAAGCTAAAATATATTAATTTTTTTTAATCCTTTTCTTATTTCCTCTCACTTTTACTTATCTTTACCGAAAATAAGATGGAAAAATCAACCTTCTTACTTTCCCTTCCTCTCCCTCATTTTTTCTCTCTTCTTTCCTCCCACTTTTCTTCTATACCAATCAAAGCCTATTGTGATAGTAATGTATGTGTTAGAGTATAAGGGTATTTCTATACTTTCTCATTATTCTGTACTCTATAAATATGACAGCTAACCTTAGGGTTAGTATGCCATTCACCCTGATAAAGTATAAAATGGTATCAGAGCTTGATTGGGACCCTCACTAAAAAAAAGAAAAAGAAAATCCAGCTTCTTCTTCCTGCATCTGCATCTGCATCGCAACAGAACCCACACAAACCACAGCCATTTTTTTCCAGCATCACCCCATCCTTTTTCCGGCGTGCTTCCTCTTCCTTCTCCGTCGATTCTCCTTTCTTTTCCAGCTATTCTTCTCTTTTCTTTTTCAGGCCAAGTTCCTGTGTTCTCCGGCGTTGGCTCCCCACAGGACCACCATTGCCGGACTCTCCCAGCTCCGGTGAGCAGAACCCAGTTGCCTGTGACCTGATCCGGCACCTGTACATTGATCTATTGGCTGCGACTCGGTTCTGATTCAGATCAAACCAGACCTGTTTTCTGGCAGAGGTGTTCAGATCCTTTGACCAGACCCGGATCTGAGAGGTAACACGAAAAAAAAAAAAAAAAAAAACTGTAGGTATCTGTCTGGACTCAGTTTTCTGTTTTTCCTTTTTGATGATTCTATATTTATTGTGTTTGGTATTTCTGTTTGTTGAGCCAATCTATTGTTAAGTCAATTGTGTTGTTGCTATCAAGTACGATTCTAGGTCTACTCTTGGATTGCCTCTCCTCATTACTACTCGTAAGTTAGATGGTACCAATTATGCTCAATGGGCTACCGCTGTTCAATTGTATTTTATTGGAGAAGATAAAGAAGGTCATATGTTTACAGAGGCACCTACTGATAATCCGATAGATCCGAATGTTAGTAAGATTTGAAGGCGTGATGATGCTAAGTTGATTGATTTGTTGTGGAATTCTATGGAGCCCCTGATTGCACATATGTATTCCCACATACGGACGTGCAAGCAAGTTTGGGATTACTTACGGTTCTTGTATTTCAGTAATCTTACTCGGATTTATGACTTATCTATTGAGTTCTTTGAAGCCAAAATGGGTACTATGACCCTTCTTGAGTATTTTACTGATGTGCAATGGATTTATGTAGAATTACATTCTGCAATGTCCCTACTGATCTTCAGATGATGCAACAAAACTGGGAGCAAATGGTAGTTCTTAAGTTTTTGGTGGGTTTGCCTCCTGAGTTTGATTCTATGAGATCTCAGATTTTGTCTAGTTTCGAGCTTCCATCCCTGACTGAGACCTAATCTCGCTTGTCACGTAGTCTCTCATCTCGTGACACTGACATTTCATGTCTGCTTTAGTCACTTAGGCTGGTCATGGTGATTCTAACAGTGGTTGTGGCCATGGTAGTTAGGATTTTAGTTCTCATGGTGGCAGAGGAGGTCGTGGTGGCCATGGTAGACCTAAGTGTACTCGTTACCAGCGTGATAGTCATACTCGTGAGACATGTTATCAGTTGGTTGATCGTTAATGCACTCATTATAATCGGTCTAGCCATACTCGTGATACTTGTTATTGCAAATGTTGTGGCCGTGCTGATATGACTGAATCTCCTTCCACCCCTACTGAGCCGCGGTTCCGATCTATTTTTGAGGTTGACTATGTTCAGTTCTCTCGATTCCTTCACTTTGAGGCAAATGAGGCATCTCAACCGACATCTTCCTCCACTACTTTCCTGTCCCAGAAAGGTATTCCTACTGTTTGTTTGTCTTCTAGTTCCTCGTATAGACCTTGATCCACTTTGATCCATTTTCTCAACCAGTTTCCTGTCCTGTTGTTGTGTCTCCTTTACAACTTCATTGTCGCCTTGGACATCCTTCCTTCGAGTATTTGAAGCTCTTAGTTCCTAGTTTAGGTCATGTTAAAGTTTTAGAATGTGAGTCTTGTCAATAGGGAAAGTATCATTGTGTTTCGTTTACTTCCCGTGTTCAAAATAGAGTTTACGGTCCCTTTAAGTTTGTCCACTCTAATGTTTGGGGCCTAGTCGTGTGTCTTCTAATATTGGTTTTAAGTATCTTGTCACTTATGTGGATGATTATTCTAGATTTACTTGCTTTATTTAATAAAAGATCGTTTCAAATTATTCTCCATATTTTGCGCTTTCTTTGCTTTGATCAAAACACAATAAAATTTTACTCGTTTGCATTCTTCATAGTGACAATGCACGCGAGTATTTCTCTGAACCGTTTAACTCTTTCATGATGTCTTATGGTATTATCCATCAATCTTTTTGCTCTCACACCTCCCAACAAAATGGGGTTGCTAAGAGACAGTATCATCATCTTTTGGATGTTGCACACACCCCCTTTTTTATATGAATGTGCCTAAAATGTTTTGGGGTGATGTTGTTCTTATTGCGTGCTATTTAATCAATCGCATGCCTTCATCTGTTCTTTTTACTTGCTTTATTTAATGAAAGATCGTTTCAAATTATTCTCCATATTTTGTGCTTTTTGTGCTTTGATCAAAGCACAATTTAATTTACTTGTTTGCATTCTTCATAGTGACAATGCACGCGAGTATTTCTTTGAACCATTTAACTCTTTCATGATGTCTTCTTGTATTATCCATCAATCTTTGTGCTCTCACACCTCCCAACAAAATGGGGTTGCTAAGAGAAAGCATTATCATCTTTTGATGTTGCACACACCCCACTGTTTTATATGAATGTGCTTAAAATTTTTTGGGGCGATATTGTTCTTATTGCGAGCTATTTAATCAATCGCATGCCTTCATCTGTTCTTGCTGGCAAATCCCCCTACTTTGTGTTGTTTTCACATGATCATCCATTTCTTTTGCCTCCATGTGCTTTTGGTTCTGTCTGTTTTGTTCATCAACTTGCTCCTGGAATTGAAAAACTTGCTCCTCGTTCTGTTAAGTGTGTGTTTCTTGGCTACTCTCGTACGCAAAAAGGATATCGTTGTTATAGTCCGTCCTTGAAGCGTTTCTTTGTTTGTGCTGATGTCACCTTCTTTGAGTCCACCCTTTTTTACTTTGAGTCTCATTCAATGTCAGATTTGGCTGTTTCCCTTTCGTTTTCCCCTCCTATCTCTTTTCAATCAGATCCATCTGTGTCTCCTCCTCCCTTGCCCACACTTTCCACCCAGTCTCTTTCCACATCCCTACCTAAACAAAACCCGACCCCACCCAATCACCTTCTACAAGTGTATTCTAGTCGATCGAAACCTGCGTGTCCTCCTGCTCTTCCACTAATGGTTCATGTGTCGATAGCTCCTAAATCTTCCGATTCTTCCTTCATTGAGGACGATTGTCCTATGGCTCTTCGCAAAGGTAAACACTCATGCACTGCTAATTCTATTGCCTCTTATATTTTTTACTATAACTTGTCTCCTACCTCTGCTGCCTTTTTTGCCTCTGTGTCCACTACCTATCTTCCCACGTCTCTTACAGAAGCTTTGTCCCATTCTGGGTGGAAAGCAACCATGAAAGCTGAAATGGACGCCTTAACTCATACTGGTACTTGGGAGTGGATTCCTCTACCCCCTGGTAAATCTGCTATGGGGCGTCGTTAGGTGCATGCTATCAAATTTTATCCTAATGGTACTATGATCGATTGAAGGCTTGCCTGGTGGCAAAAGGCTATACCTAGGTTTATGGCATTGATTATTAAGAAACTTTTTCTCTTGCGGGCAAACTTACCACTATTCGTGTGTTTCTCTCCTTGGCTGTCACATTTGCTTGGCCTTTACATCAACTTTATGTTAAAAATGTTTTTCTTCATGATTACTGTTTGTTTGTCTTCTATGTCGGTTGAAAAAATCTTTATATGGCTTGAAACAGTCTCCTAGAGCTTGGTTTGGCAAGTTTAGTGAGGTGCTGATTGGTTTTGGTCTTACTCAATGTAGAGTATATCATTTTGTGTTTTATAGACATAGTGCGACAGGAAATATCCTTTTGATTGTATATGTGGATGATATCGTTATCACAGGATATGACAAAGAAAGTATTCAAGCTTTGAAACATTTTCTTGATAGCAAGTTTCAACAAAGGATCTTAGATAACTAAGATACTTTCTAGGTATTGAGGTTGCTCGCTCTAGTCATGGTATTTCTTTGTCCCAACGAAAATATGTTTTAGATCTATTGAGCGATACATGAGGTGCAAGCCGATAGATAATCTTATGGATCTCAACATAAAATTGATCAGGGTGAGTTGTTGACTGATTCTAGACAATATAGACACTTGGTTGAGAAACTAAATTACTTACTTGATATTGCCTTTGCTACGAGTGTGGTTAGTCAGTTTCTTGATGCCCTACGGACTAGTTATTGGATGCAGTTATCTGCATTATAGGATATCTTAAGAGTGTTCTCGGTCGTGGTTTACTATATCAGAATCATGGTCATACTCAGAAAGGATATACTGATGCAGTTTGGGCAGGGTCTCCATATGATCGAAGATCCACCATAGGATATTGTGCGTTTGTTGGGGTAATCTGATGTCATAGAAAAGTAAGAAGCAAATAGTGGTTACGAGATCTAGTGCGAAGTCTGAATATAGAGCCATGGCCAACACTACATGCGAGTTAGTTTGGTTAAAACAAGTTCTAGTTGAACTTGGTTTTACACCGTCTTATCCTATGAGTTTAGCCTGATTCATATTGCAACTTATCGTGTATTTCATGAGAGGACAAAGCACATTGAGATGGATTGTCATGTTGTTTGAAAGAAACTGCTACAAATTGTGATTAGCACAAAATATATAAAATTTGCACATCATTTAGGTGATATATTCACTAAACCCTTAGATGGGACTCAGATTAAATCTATATGTAACAAGTTAGGTGCATATGACATATATGCTCCAACTTGAGAGGGAGTGTTAGAGTATAAAGTTATTTATGTGCTTTCTCATTATTTTGTACTCTATAAATATGATTGCTAACCTTAGGGTTAGTAAGCCATTCACTCTAATAAAGTATAACAGTATGCACTAAAGTCGATTATTTCTAAAGCCTCAGCAGTCTCATGCTTGTCAAAGTGTCCATGCAACAGCACAAAATATGAAAATTTTGACAGAGAGCAACTCATTCAAAATTTCACTTTGGCAAGGTTTGATGAGGACTAGTGGAAGTGTAGATTAAAGGTGCACTCCCCAGAGTGTTACCTACATTTCACTCAATGATACTTATTCGCCTTTACATTACAATGAGCTTTGTAAAAAGAATCTTACCATTGACCAAACGAATGTTGCCATCTCAAATGCATTCTGCAAATAAAATTCCCATGAATAAAGAGAACGACAATTTTATAATAAAATTGAAAACACCAGCAGATGTTATTGCTTCGTTCACCTGGAATAATATTAGTTTGATCAACCACAAGAGAAGCTTTGGCTTCCCAAACCAGAAAAGATCGTCCCTCAGGTTAAACTTATGAAACTCCATCCATGGACATTTGTCCATGATTTCAACAGCCAACTTTACCACCACACGGTGCAGTTTCGTCCCAATCAATAATATCAACTTCCACATACATAAGCAAAAAGAAAGTTAGTCAAATGCATTAGTGGGTAATTAAGAGCCTGGAGAAGGGAAAAGGGATGTAATGAAGAGGACTTACAATGGCTGGAAGAAAAGAAAGCCAAAAGTAGGCATCGGATCCTGAATGAAAGTAACAAAAATTCATGGTCTAGGTATTTACTCCAGGAATAAAGAAACATATATTCCATGACTTGATTAAATGGACATTCATTGTCTAGGTATTCACTTTAGGAATAAAGAAACATCTGTTAGCCATCATCATGAATGGTGTCATTATAGGATTTGACAGATGCTATCACAGAATAGTAAAAGCTTGCAGCTAAATCGTGAAGGCATGAACTGATTATATGACACCATTCTCTTGATAACTCCTATATACTCTAATGCTCCATTCAGGATCATGGACATGCACCTCCAAAAGCCATATGAAACAGCAAGAATTCATCCAATTTGCATGGGATGTCCAAAGAAGCTCAAAGAACAGGTAAATTGATACTCCTGGAACTTCTTTTTGGTGGGTTTAAATTCTTAGAGACATGACTATCAAAGAAGAAAATTATGTGTGATAAAATGGTGTTTGTTTTCATAAGCAGAGTTCAACACCACTAACTCAGCTTAGCAAGTTAAGTGGGGTGACAATTCGATGTTATTTCTTGAGACCATACATAAGATCTGCAGTTAATGGAATTCAGGACAGGAAAATTACCATGAAATTCTAGAAAAATACAAAGTATGCCGTAAATCCAGAAGGGAACACTGCAAAAGAAGCCCAAACAGGGTAATCAAATTGATTTGCTGAGAAATCCCAGAATTGATAACAATGCTGCTTCTTGTTAATGCAGCCTACAAAGAAAACATTATTAGAATTTCCTGACACTTCAACTCATTCTGTAATTGGGAAGCAATCAAAACTAAACTAAACTTTCAATTCCATTCAAATGCCCCTACCACTGTACATGTTATATTCTTCTTCAGACTCATTTTCTTAAATTGGACAGCAAGGATGAGTTTGACTGATCTATCAACTGCATAGGCTAATCATTTCCATGATGTTAGTGAGCCTTGCAGTTGTGATCACGAAGTGAATAAATTAAGAGAAATGTACCATGTAGATTAATTCAAAAGAAGCATCAACATCTTAAAGGTGGTACCTAATGCCAACAATATCACGAAATTCCTCCTCCATGCTCCGAAGCATATAACTATGAAAATTGTATGTCAATGGAAGGTTATGAGTCTACAAAAGAAAATCCAAATTTGAGTTAGCAACAGAAAATTGATATCATCATCTTCTTCATAACATTTTATTTGCAGGGTCACTATAAGAACAGATAAATTCTACTTAGTTCAGATATTAGTTAAAATTAAAACCAGCTCCCCTAGATGAAAGTGGTTAAGGATCATGCAGACTCAAGTTTATCATGTTACACATGCCAACTGAATATTTAAGATCTACCAGTCCTGCTAGATGAACATTGTACAGAAACCTCCATTTAACCATAAAGAACATACAGTGATGAAGCCTAAGCGCAAAGCGATATAGTCAGCTCGGCTTATAGAACTCCAAAATTGGCGGCTGAAACAAAGCTGCAAAACGATGAATTTTCTGAGTTAGAAATCATTCAGATAAATGCTGAATAATAGAAAAATTCAAGATGACAAAAAAATAAAGGATGGAAGAGAATTTTTGCCAAATCAAATGCAGCAGGAAAGCAGTCTGTAGATACAACTTAGCAGGCAAAGAAAGCTTTCAACAAAATCACGGCACTGAATGGTATAATGTTTTGGTCAAGTCATCTTCGACAACATAACTTTTGCTTCTTATGATATAAAAAATAAGCTACCTTGCACACATGCACATCTATGTAGTTTCCATATAAGGAGTGGCTATAATGGTTGAAACTTGAAATGATTCAACCAACCTGTGTTCCCCTTTTGATCAAAAAGATATTATTGCTTTTCCAGCAACTCTAGATTATCATTGTTGAAAGTCAAGTAAATCTTGCTAAAGATTGATTCAAATAAATTTGTAGCAACTAAAACGATTGCAAGTTTTCCATTGGCTTGTTCATGTAATAGTTGGGCATTTAAGTTGAGCTGAAATTAATCTGTTCTTAAAATCTTCAAAGTTTGCTAAAAGAATCTATTTCTCACATCACATATATGATGATCAATCAAAATCACCATGTAGCATATAAACCAGGAAAAAATACAAGTTTATGTGAGAATACCAGCCAAACAAGTACTCTGTGCTGGCTCCATGGGTGGGACACATGGTGAAAAATGAAGGTAGATAGTCGCCTCAATTTCAAACCGTATGATGCAGCTTGTGGGGTATCTAGATTTGAAAAAACCGATATAAGCAGGAAAAGATTTGTAAATTGTGATGATATCTAAAGCAACTCTCAGCAAAGCCTTGATTGGCAATTAAAAAAAAACTATATATTCACTGATTGGAAAGTTTTGCACCTTTTATGCTCTCACTAGCCATTGACTTAGCTTCATGTTCCCATACTCTCCAGCTATAGATCTGCATAAATTAAAATAGAAAACTCGGTGAACACTTTACAGACAATGACTCAAAAGGTGCCCTCGAGAACGTTTACTACTGAGAAGATATATGAACCTTAATCATGGCCAAGGCAATGGCAACAAAACTGTAAGAAACATGGATAATGCCAAGAACAAACATGAAACGATGAAGCTGCTCGAGACTTTCTTTTGAAGCAAAAGATTCATGACCCTGGCAATGCAAATATAAGGCGAAATTTAATTTAAAAAAATAGAACAGGTTATCTGAAGCTAATTAATAAGTGACATTACTTTGAATTAAATTTTTTTTATAAATAAATTATGAACATGAACTAAATCATTATTGAGAAGCATCACAAAATCAAGTTAAAAAGGGCGGGAAGGAATACCACCTCAGGACAATAACTGTCCTTCCTGGTGTTCACTTGCTCTCTAACATCTGTGCTATTCAGATAATTATTTGAAAGGAGATTGTATTTTTTTGAATCATCCTTCCAGGCACATGGATAAAACCGGGTCCTCAAGGCCGATGATTTAATGCAAATCTTAGCCACATATCCAATCCAATGACCCATCAACAATGACATTAGCCCAAAAAGCATTACCTCTGCTTGCAAATAACAGCCATATGATTTAATCAAAATTCTAAATTCTCCAACAAAGATCAATGGAAATTAAACAAGACCAATCTCAGAAAACCCAATTCTTTACCATCTTTAATCTTCTCCAAAGCAGCTATTAGAGCTTTCCTCTTAGTCTTGTCCAACAACTATTACAAGGAGGAGATATGGATAGTAGGAAATAAAAGATCAAACAACAAATTTGCTAGATTCAATTCAACAGAGTGATTGACCCTAAAATTCACTCAACATCAAACATCAAAATTCGAGATTCATGATGTAATTAAATGAAATGAGATATTGTTTACCTTCCTAAAGTGTTTCAAAGAGGCATGAAAGAATGACCCAACAGCAACCATTGCACCGACCACAACAGCAACCGCCCAAGTAGGGGTCTCAGTAAGGGATCGGTCCTCCATTTCTCTAAATTCAAAACCCACAAACCCTGATTCACTTCTGCTTCTCCGCACTCAAAATATGGAACCACATGTTTCAAATAAAAAACCCAGTTCTTCTCTCCGTTTGATTCTGTTGCAGAGATCATTAAAGGCCATTAATGGCAACATTTTGACGGTGAGTTCACTGTAGTGCCATATCATAATTGAGACTGTACCATCAGAAAACATTTAAGGAGACATGCATGGGGTGTTGAACACCCTTTGGGCATAATGGGTCCCATTAACCAAGATTTATTAAGTTCAGATATCACGATCACTGAATAAACCATGCGAAATCGTTAAAGAGAAGGATGGTATCCAAATTTCATAAAATATGATAAAAATATTAATTTGAACGGCCAGGATTAATGATTCTTCGCGTATAGATTCATTGAAATTTCCAATGAGAAAGATGTGAGTGATAAGATTAAAGAAATATTACCATATGGCACAAAAACGTTTGGGTAGGTGGTCTTTTTCTTCAGGTTTATAATAAATGATGTGCCATGCTCATTTATAATCCTTCCAAAATAAAAAAGTTAAGAATATACTGACATGAACAGTCTATGATGATTGTAGCAAAAAATGCCATGACCAACATGTGGCATGACCCCCCAACAACCATTGATTTTCCCTTCTTTTAATAGCATTTTCTGGTGGAAAATTTATTGTGTCCCAATCATGTCTTAAAATATGCTGGATTATAATTCTGGTGACGATGGAATTAAACATTTAAATTTATTAACTTAAAAAATATATTGATTGTGTTTTTCATAATTAACTTAAAGCAGAAATGCGAACGTGATTCCTTCCTTCCATCGTTTCCCTCTACGGCGCCGTTTGGATTGTTCAAGTTTTAATCAAATTTAAGTTTTCAAATAATTTTAAAATTTTGTTTTAAGTTACACTGAAGTATTACTCAATTTAACCCACTTTTTACTAATTAAGGTTGTTAAGCTTCTTGCTTCCTTCAACATTCTTTCTCCTCTTTGTAAGTTGAAAGTGTTATCTTTTCTGTTTTTGATGTGGTTGATGAAAATGCTTTGAGAAAAAATATTTATTTTTGAGATTTTATGATTAAATCAATTTTATTTTAAGTTTTGAGAGAGTATTAATTCGCGCATTGAATTTTTTTTCTTTCAGACAAGAGATACTTGAAAAATATGTGAAATCTTCCGAGCGAAAACAAATTAATTTAAAAAATAAAAATCGAAATAAATTTATCTGAAAAACAAAAATCTAATCTTAATGGTTCAATTGAACTAAAAATAAATCAATAAGCAAATTGACATTCTCATTCTTTCAAAAGGTTAAATTGATCAAATCTTGGAGGATAAATTTGTTTTTTTTTCAAATACCTTTATCTTAATTATTGGAAGATTATGACAATATGGTGAATAAATATTTCATGCTGCTGTACTTTTTCTTTTTTTTTGCAGACCCTACAAATTGAGTCTTTTGTTATTTTCTAAATGTGTAGTCAGATGATCATCAAAATCCTTGTGATATAAACACTATCATCAGGCAGATAACAAGAACACCCCAATCTCTTAAATTAATTTAAGATGTCACATAATTGCTTATCAAATGTATACAAAATGGGATATACAAACAACGATATTCATATATAATAGTAATTGTATCAACTAATTATCAGAGCTCAACTTTTGGCTTCTTCTCCACCTTCACAGGGAACCCATTATCCACCCAAGCAAGATAACCTCCTCCCATGTTTCTTACATTATTGAAACCCTGCAATTTCCATTTACAAAAAAAACATTAAGCATAAATAAATGGAGAAGATTCTTTGAAATAGTAAGTGATGAAATAGACTAACTGTATTGGATGCTTTCTTACTAATTTTGGCACAAAACATGAACCAAAAAATTTGATGAATTTATATGATTTAATTTGATTGAACTTACAGCAGCAATAAGATCAGTGGTGGCATGCAGAGATCTAACTCCACTTTGACAGCCCTATACATAGAGAGACACAGATCAATAAGATTTAGACTATGATTGATGAAGAAGAAAAAGAAGAGGGAAAGGAAAGAAAAATGAGTGGAAAGCATTCTTCTTTCCCTTCCCTCTGCCTTTCTGTCACTTTTCTTATGAATAGACACTCTAAAATTTTACAAAATTTATTGAAAAAACTTGTGATCATGAGAGAAAATAAAAATTACCACAACAAGGTTATCGTTTTCCTTGCAAACAGATGAAACCTCCTTCAAGAATTGTGGATTCTTCAGTCTACCTGGAGCACAAAATCATGTGTTCATCATATACATTTCTTCGACAATAATAAACTAAAGTACTTTGGAAACTAAACCAAAAAAAAGAAGTTGGTCAATTAATTTTAGTACTAATTAAATAAGGTATATCTTCAGGTGAATTAAAGAAATAAGGAATGTTGAAGATCTTGTCTGCAACCACATGCCCTTTCTTGTACTCTTCCACTGTCCTATTAATTATACAATAAAATTCCAAACTATTAAGAAAAGAAAACAAAAACAAAACAAGAAAATCTTGAAAATCCCACAGAGAAAAAGGAAATTATGAAACAGAGTCCTCAACCTAACATCAAGATAACCATAGCCTGAACCAAGCAGATCCTTAGCTTGATTCACATCAATTGTAACAACTTCTGATTCTGAGCTACAAGAGACATGAAGAAGAAGAAGAAAGAAAAACCCACAAGGGAATAAAACCCAATAAACACCCATATGTCAAATTATGCAATAACAACTCTGAAATTATGTGTGCTGCAATGTGCTAAAAGAAAGAATTAATATATAGTCACCTTCTATCTAGAGAATCCATGAAGAGAAACTGGCACTTGTATATAAATACAGCTCGTCGACCCTTTAGGCTGTTTTTCTCAAATCTGGTGGCTGTTTGCTTGTTTTGCCTGAGAAAACCAGCTGACAAGAGAAAGGTGGGCTGAGGATTGGTAGCAGCTGTTTGGTGGAATCATTCCATTTCAGTGGGAAGAGAATGGGTTTACAGGTAAGATTTGTAAGGATATTGTTTAATCGACGGGAATCAATGATGATGTCATACAATGTAGTCGTGAAAGGATGGGCTTTGACGTGAAAGTGTCAACTAACGTTCTGTTTCTATTTTTTCTATGGGGCGTTTAGTTGGACTAAAAGATTGAGTGATCAAATTATTGGGGTCTTTTTTCAATTTTTTTTTATTAAGATAAATTACAAAAATCTCCGTAAGGATTGAAAAATACACCATTTTATATTACAAAGGATCTTCACTCGTCAATTCACTTATTTTGTTATTGTTTGGAAATGACAAAAATCTATTCATATTTGAGACTTTTATTTCCACAGTTCGATTTTTGGTCAAAAGAAATGCATTCTACCACAGCTAAAAATTTGGAAATTCTAAAAATAACCTTACTGAATTAGCTATGAAAGTTTTTTTTAAGAAAATATAAAAGAAATTATCTTAAATTATCACAAATAATAATTATAATATATGATAAAAGAAAAAAAAAGATTAAAATTGAAAGTTTTTTTTTATATGAGAGTGGTAGGTTCTTAATGGTTTTTGTAGTTATAAAAAGATTTTGTTATTTCTTAAACAATAAAGAGATAAGTGAAAATAACTCCAAACCTCATAAAGGTTTTGTAATTTTTTTTACTATTAACAGTTACATATACTATTTTTATTGGGCAAATAATTACATATACCGCAAAACAATATATGAAAAATAATGGATTTTATTTTGTGAATTTTATTTGTAAATACTTTCAATTCTAATAAAATTTACAATAAACTAACTCAATTTTATGAAAAATTTATTTCAAAATTAATTCCATAATTTTTTGTCTTTCCAAACATAATTTTTAATTCAGGACATAAACATGATAGGGTTTTGCCAAAAAAAAAACAACCCTTGAGTCCGAGCAATTTTTAATTTGTGCTGCCAAATAAGGATGATGCCTACAGAGACACTTGGGGGTTCAGCTTGAAGCAGTAGTTCAACAGAAATCACACCTGCAGCAATTTCACTTTTACACCAAAAACTCAGTCCCAAACTTCTCTCGTGGGCATTTTACGAGACTGAGAAACAAAAAGTAGATCTCTAAGCACTTAATTGGACATGCCCAATTGGCAGAAAGCATCCTGAAACACAGAAGGGGAAAAAAGGAGTGAGCTCAGGAAAAAAAGTTTACAATACAACAAAGCTTCATATCAGAATTCAGATTGGCTATTCTCTGGAAATTCAAAGCAAAACCTTTAACTAAATAAACATAATATACATAAATTTCAATGTTTCATATCTCGGGTGCACCAATGCTAGTTGAATGGCCAACATTCCAACATACGACGTTTGGTGTTGGATTTAATCCATCTTTTTAAATCTCTTCAAGGCAATAAACCGGATTTAACCTGGATAGCAAACTAAGGTCCAGGCATTTTAACCCAACACTTTATGTAACCATGAAATAGTTAAACTTGCCCGCTTCCATCCTAGAAAAAGCAAGTACTAGTTCATTTTTTTTTTTTTTTTTGCAAAGAGGTTAACTACATACTCATTGTCAACAGCAAGGCAAATAATCGCTTTCAGTTAGTGGTTCTAATGCCAACTTCCCCTCTTGACCTGCAAGAAGAAGATAACCAAATTTCACAAGTACAAACCAAATTTCACTAGTACAAACCAAATTTCATATTAAGGCACATCAAGCCACTCAAGGATAAACCAAATTTGGTATATAGAACATAAATTTATCTTGAAAACTGTGAGAGACGACATAGAGATATTGTATATGCCTAAATTCAAGATATACAGAACAACCAAACAAATTCATTATATTTATGTACTATTTTCCACCTAAGATTTCCTAGTGTCCTAGAATCCATATGAGGCCAAGCACTTCAAACGGTTGCTTGTGGATTGCAACTATGGCTCATTTTCATCCCTTACCCTAATAAGGACATCTTGCCATGACTGCCATTTATGTCCCTAAACAGTAATTTTCCTCAATACAGAATACCCTGCCAAGCCCAATAATGAGAAGAAAGGCTAAACATCCTACGGTATCAAATTGCTATAAAATTTAATAAAGATGGTTTAAGTTGTCAACCTCATCTAATTTTTATATGAGTGTGGATCATCTATTAAATTGAAACCTTAAATCATCAGCCAGGTAGTGAAAAAGCAAAATCTGACTACTAGTATAATGGCATCAAGCCATCAATAATACAGGAATAACAAAAGTTGCACCAACGCTCCAAGTCACTTGGAAACCAAGCATATATTGGATGCTGCTCCTGCTCCCTAAGTTCATAGTAGCTAAACTCAACAATCCATTCATGATAACATGATGGCATATGCAAAATCTTTCACATTTAATCAGAAAAGAGACATTATTGTTTCTTCTTTGCGGTGCTTTTATCAGTTTGGAGAAAGACAATATTTTGTTTCTTTGGAAAAACAAGATTCAGTACATTCTAAAACATAAAACTTATGAATCTATATAAACAGTTTAGATTAGTCACAGGCCACAATCCAAAGAGAGAGAAAATGTGCCTCCATGGACGATAACCGTAAAAGAGGAAATATTCAACTAACAGAATCAAGTTACCCCATTTAATAGCAGAAACTAAGTATCAACTTCACAGACTCACCTCAGAAAATGCAGTGTCCTTTCTCATATCAAGTTTGCACACTGGGCAGAATGTCCCCCATTTTGTCAACCACGAGCCCACACAGCTTGAATGAAATGCTGCAAATAACTGTGAAGTCAATTAACTGATATCTAGAAACATTGCATGCCAGGACAAGAAAAAAGGATGCTAATTAAAGTTTGCCTTCAGACCAAGGTGTTAATCTATCTACCTATTATGATGCTAATCATCTATCTAGTTACATCACAGCCAACAAAGAATGTGGTGACCGTGCCATTCAATAGAATCACAGAGTCAAAGTAAGTTTCTAACGAACAGAGTAAGTTTCTAACAAACAGGATTTGTCCATGGACTTAGAGAGTATTGTTTGGTGATATAACCTATTGTCCAGAAAAGCTCCTTCCAGGTCTTTCTTCCCTACACAATGTGGCACTTTCACCTTTGTAATGAGAGCACAAGTACATGTAGATCTTGCCACAGACACATTTGGCATAAACAGCTACACATCACATATCTTCCACTTTCTACTTTCAGGACAGTTGCAGTCATCACAACTGCTTTTTGACACATCAAGGTAGCCGGCCACCTCCAAGGCTTCCATGATTTGTTGGGGTAAAACATACTACAACATCTAGGAGTACCATTTCAGGGCACTGGAATTTGGTGTAAGAGCCTAGAACATTAATCATAGCACCAGTGTCATACCATGTTCGCAGGGGAGAAGTTTAAGATTTTCCCCATCTTTGTAATCCTCAAGGCAAATGGCACAAGTTTCTCCAGTGTGACAATGACTTGAATGAGCAGAGCTAAATGTGATGCAAGGAAGAGTTTCAACCATCTTGGTATCAACACTTTTCAGGTAATGATTTCTCCCCAGCCAATATGTCCAGCGTCTAGGAGTGAAAAAGGCTATCACCAGGAAGCCTAATATGACAACAACAGAGAAGAAGGATATTGCCAGCACAGTCCAAGCTCTTCCATTATGCGGCGGATAAATGCAGCATTCACCATCTTCCCCTTTAGCATGCTTCCTCAAACTTTCACCAGCTGCCTTTGAAACAAACACCGCACGCACTATAATATCGTCCTGGTTTACCATCACTGCACACAATGGATGACAAAAATAAAGATAACTTGCAACATGATGCTATAAATAAGTCCTTTCTTTTAGCATCTACTTATCTGGTTAGAATTTTATGTGATGCTTGGGATATTCGTGATGTTTTCAACTTCATAAATTCAAAACTTTACATTTTTGCCAGGAGAATTCGACTCATAAATAATTTTCTTAAAAACAAACAAAACCCAACTGGACAGCATTAAATATCTAAAGAAAAGAAAAAAGCAAAATGAATGGGAAATTGCATGAAATAGAGAGTGATATTTCAAGGGAAATGTGTAGACTTACTGTAAACCAAATTGCCCTTGTCTCTGTCATCATAGACAATCGCAGCACGAAAACCCGCAATTTGGGCATTTAGGATTTTATCCTCGAAAGAACATTCACCCCTAACTATCAAAGCGAACCTGATCTGCTGCTCAGTTTTGTTGGATCTGATACCGTTTCTTAGCGAAGAGCAAGCATTGAGAGGTACAAAGCTCCACATATACCAGAGCCATTTACATTAACAGCTGAAAAAATGATTTTTTAAATTAAAAAAAAGTCATAATTGACTTCTTTTGAATTAAGCCTGGAATTTTTTTTTTTCCGATTTTTACAGTGAATAATGAAATTAGAGAACTGTCAAAGGAATACTAAAGAGTTGTTAGGTCAGCACTGAGCATAAAATTTTTGTTTTGCTATGAGTCGAAATATAATTGAATTAATAGTAAAGAAACATAAACGTCTCTCTTTTTCTCTAGACTTTCTTATATTTTCTCAGCAACCAAACAGCAACAGGAGAGCGAAAGTTAAAAGAAAAGTTACCGAATTTGGCGGGAAGGTCAGGGAAGGAACCGGAGAAGGACTTCAACAGAACAGTAGCAAACGCTAATGGCATCACATAACAAAGCAATAATACTAAGAATCCACAAGAAGCTTCTCTCATCGTACTCTCTCTGTGTCTCTCTTCTCTGTGGGTTCAGATTTCCGATGAACGTTTCCGTGCTAAAGAGCTTCTCGTAGAAGCCGCCACTTGAGGGGAGAAAACGGTGCGTTTTGAGGCGTCAAAACAAAAAAAAAAGGACATTTTTTTTACCTCAAACGGTAGCGTTTTCTCGAAAACTTCTCACTAGGTTTCCAATTTATTCGCCGTGTCGTCCTTACGGAGTGGTTTACCACTGTTAATTTTGCAACCCTCTGCAAGTGAATTTCCGGTTCTTCTCTGGCAATCTTTGTGCAGTGAGGTGTAATTTTTCCATTTTATCCTTTTTTTTTATGGAAGAAACACCGAAATTTCCATTGCCAGAAGCATTCCTTAATTTTCTCGAGGAGAATGGTCTCGACCCTTCAATTTACACTGCGAGCGATTCAATACCTCGTTACATAAGGTACTTCAAAAATTAAAATTGTTTTATGTTACGTTTTAAAGTAATTTCAGGGTTCCCTAATTGTATTTAATGAAGTAATTTTTTGTACTTATTGTATATTTGGTTTTGATTTTGGTTTGCGGTTAGCTCTTGTAGCTGAAATTTTGCAGCTGTTATATTTGTAGGGTTTGTTATGCAATTTACATTTATGCTGATTATGTTTTTTTCTGGGGGGGGGGGGGGGGGGGGGGAAGGTTGAAACCTGGAAGTGAAGCTTATATAGGAGAAATTGAAGCTGAGATCAAGTGTAAGCTCGAGAAGGTGGATTGGTTGCCTGGTTTTTATTCTCTTCCACTAGATATTCAGATTGCTAACTCCAAGGCATACCAGCAAGGAAAGGTGAGGAAGAAGAAATTTCTACCTTTGAACTTCTTATGCTCTTAGTAGAACATGGTTGTGGAGGCATATATGTCTGTCTGGTTGTAGGTAATCCATTTTCTTGGTTATATTTATTTTTTGCCTCATTTAACATAAATGGGGATTGTTTTTGCTCAATCTTTGTTTTGTAGATCTTGGTTATTAATCCCTAATTCTGGAAAATGGTTGAGGCTAAAAGAGTTTGAATTTTGCTCTTATTGTTTGACTTAATAAAAGGTTTTATTGTTACTTAAATGTCATGGTTATGTACTTTTGTTTGGTCTAATTTCATTGTATAATCTCGCTTTGTTTTGGTCCTTCAGATATATGGAATTGATGCAGCTTCTGGAGCTGCTGCTTTGGCTTTGAATGTTTCGGCGGGAGATCATGTGCTTGATCTCTGTGCTGCTCCTGGTGAATAATCTTCTTATCTTCAGCTTTTTTATTTTAATTACTTTTTCCTTATGGATGATTAGTTGATATAGTATGTGCCAAATTTTTATCAAGATATAGTATGTGTCAAATTTCGTTATCTAATATCCCAACTCTTCAGGTGCTAAACTTTGTATGGTGTTGGACCTTCTTGGTGATTCGGGTTCCGTAACCGGTGTTGATGTTGCAAGACATCGCCTGGCGGCCTGTAGAACATTGCTGCAGAAATACGGGCTTGGTGAACAGTGCCGCCTTTTTGTTGCCAATGGAACAACATTTTCTCTTGTTCCTGTTAGGATTCAATCATTTCCCAGATCATGTAATCAGTCCAAAAGTTCTGATATATTACTCTTAGCTTCATTACGATGCTGCTAAACCTTGAGAATTCTGTTTGTTGTTATCTGCCTACTTTTGATGTGTTATCATTCTGTCTAGTATTATGCAGGTGAATCTGCATTGGAGGATAAGGAAGAAATATTTAAGGAGTGGACTTCTAGGAGACCATGGAAAGAAAGGAAAAGAGCAGCAGCTAAATCAAGGAAATATTCCGCTTCAAAGTTGGTTGCAGCGAGTGAACTTCCTGAACTTATTTATTACGGGCGGCATTCTGGAGTGGTTGGGCTTAGAAAAAGTGAATTATATAGAACTGTTTGTAGCACCGAATTTTCGAATTGTGGCTATGACAAGGTAAAGTTGCACTTTTTCCTTTTTTTCTTATTTTTATTTTGCAAAAAGTTGTGCCTTCTTCTTGTAATTCGATATGGTTTTTAAATCAGTTGGGTTCTGCCATGTTATACTGTATTTTGTCTTACTAGAAACTAATGACTAGTTCAAACTTGATTCAGGTCCTTGTGGATGCAGAGTGCACTCATGATGGGTCAATCAGACATATCCAAAAGTTTGAACATTGGGGTTGGACAACTCTTCAACGGCGTGTACTGGATGCAGAGAGAACTGATAGTAGTTTGACCATTCTTCAGGTAAGTGGGAATCTATTCCTGTTTCTAACATGTACTAGGTAAATTTTTTACGCTAGTGTTGTAGACATCTAGAATTTCAGAACTTGAAGTTTGTTAATCTGTGAAAAACTTAAAGCTACATGTATAGGGCGGAAGAAGATAAAACGTTGATGGATCTCCTATAGCTCCTCGTGATTTAATTTAATTTACTTGTATCCCTTTAGACATATAATAGGTGTTTTTGTTTGCTGGGCAATAAATGGAGCACTTTGTCCCCTTTGCCAGTTTAGTTCTCTGCTACCCTCAGGCCGAGTAATTTGCCATCTTCAAATGGTTTTTTTTCCCGGTATTAATGATAAAGTTTCTTGGTTGCAGTTAAAACTCCTAACCAATGGTTTCATATTGCTAAAAGTTGGGGGCTCTCTTGTATACAGCACTTGCAGGTGCAGTACATTGGTAATTCTTATAGGCTATAACACATACCTGCACACACACAAAAACCACAATCATAGTTTCTACACACAAATTACAATCATATTTCCTTATTACTACCTATTCTGGTTATTTAGTCTAACGGTTGCTCAGAATGAAGATGTGGTGGAGCAGTTCCTCACAGAAAATCCTGCTGCAGGTGGGTTTCTCTCTGGTTTGAATTCTCATATGGAGTAAATATTTCGAAATAATTCATTGGAGTTTATTATGTATATCAAGATTCTGACTTGAAAGTTTTATGTTTCTAATACCTCACCACTTAAATGTCATTCTGTCAAATAGCTGAATGGCTTTGTTGTTTCCAAAATTTTATAAAAAATTTATTTCAACAAACAGAGCGTAAGTTCGTCTTGTGGTTTATTCATTACTGACACTGCCTTTTGTCTTGCAGGGTTGCAGGAGATAGAGGCAGCCAAAGATTGGCCTTGTAAGAACGGGCGGATACCAAAGACATTGCGCTTTGATCCCGTTACATCACAAACTAGTGGACTTTTTGTTGCGAAGTTCACGAAACTCGCCATCTAATCAAGATACTGATAACTGATCTAGGTCTGTCGTGTTTTCGTCTTGCTTTGTTCAAATACTCTCTCTCTCTCACCTGGGAGAAATAAAATAAAATTGAAAGCTTTGTTTTCATCCAGAGATATTTCTTCGGGTCACTTGGTCAGGTTTTTGATTACTTTCATTAGTCCTAAAAATTGTTCCACATTAAAATTTGGGCACAAATACTATTGACGATTCAGCGGCGCTCATTCAAGCTGAGCATGCAGACTCGTTTTAGCTACAGTTACTGGAGAGATTAATAGGCATATCACTCAAATTGGACCCGTTGATCAACTATGCCAACTCTGTTTGCTGAATTAAGTTGTTAAATTTTCATTAATGAAAGAGGATTCTCTATTTTTTAATAGAATTTTGTTCCCATAGAATGTAATTTTTCTTTCTTTGGGTTATACTATAAGGTAATCACCATGGTTTCATAATTACAGCGCGTCTTGACACGAGAATAAATCATATGGACCCCTGCTGTCTGATAACAAGTCTAAATTATTTTACTTGATCATTGAACTTGTAAATAAACCCTTCTTGAATTTGTATAATATATTAATATTAATATATATATATATATATATATATATATTCAATTCAAAATAACAAATTATAATCGGACGAAATGGGTATTTGCCTTCGTAGTTTGTTGGGCTTTGCTGTGTCGGCTTTGTAATGATCTCTATTTGATTTGAAGCTTGTTGTCTATAATCGTGGCATGTGTTACAGCAGTAGCTCATATTATGATTGAAGGTCATGACCAAATAAACTTTATTTTATAAAGATACTTTTTTGGTTTAATAGAGACTCATTTTAGTTGCATAAAATAGTAGTTGACAATTATTTAAGTTTTTGTTTTATGAAAATCATGTAATGATAGAAGATTATGATCATGTAAGCTTTGTTTTAAAAAGACACTTTTTAATTATGGTGATGAAAGTTTGACAATAGTTTGTCCTTAAAACCTATAGTTGTGAGGCTAAGTTTGAGAGAAGAATTTTTTTTTGAGTGTACTTCGGCTTTCTTGTAATGGGTCATGACTTAATGAGTGGGTTGTTCGAGGCATTTTGATATGAGTGGACCATTTTATGAGTTAGGGCCGAGAAATAGTTTGTTAGGTTCCATTTTTAAGAGAGGCAGTAGAGAAGAGAATTGTTGTTTTTTACTCGTAAAAAAAAAATAGATATTAACAACATTTTACTCAAAAATTTAGATATTTTTAATATAATTTAAAAATATAATTATTTTTTAATATAATATTAAAGAACTTAAGAAAAATTTTGTTTATTAACTTTTCTAAAATTATGTTGGAAAGATAAATGTTATTTTTCAAATTATATTAAAAATGTTTAAATTATTAAAAAAATAGTAAAAAATTAAAAAATAAAAAATAAAAAATATTTTTCAATAATAATCTTAAGGGCTAGTTTGGTATATGATATTAGGATGAAATAAGATTAACTTAATCTCACATGAACAATAATATTTTATTAGAAAGACTAATTATTCATCTAGGATTAAATTTGTCTAAACTTAATCCTAATCCTTCAATTTTCATCCCACCTCCCTTTGGGACTAAAGGTGAGCACTATTATGTTATAACTGAAAAATCGAACCGAATCAAATTTAAAAAAACCAAAATTTTCTATATTTCGAATAATTTGGTTTATTTTTTTTTAGGTTATTCGATGTCAATTTCGGTTTTCAGGAATTATAATTTGGTTAACTGAAAAACAGATTTTTAATTAAATAAATAATTACTATATTAATTTGAAAAATATATAAACCACTTTGGAAACGACGCAGAGCTCCAAACCCCAAACCACTAAAATAGAACACCATTGTCGCCGTCGCCGCCTTCTGCTTTAGTCCGTTTGTTTAACCCCGTTTGTTTAACCAACATTCTCTTCGACTCGCAGACAACGCAAACCACCATACCATGCCTTGCTGATCTCCCCGATCTTCTCGTCGCCGGCTGCCATCGTATCGCGCTGTCAGCTGCCGCCTTCTGATGGTGTTTCTCCGTCTCGCCGCCTTCTGCCCTACTTTGAGACTTCAACTTTAGATCTGTTGATTTTTAAGATTTAGATCAATTAGATCAATTTTAGTTGAGTTTATGTGATTTGGATTTGATTCGGTTTGTGGTATCTGTTGATCAGTTTTACTCATTAGTCGGTGGATGAGTAATAGTGTTCTGTACTTGAAATTGGAATAGATCTACCATTAGTTTCAGCACTTTCGCTGGTATACATGTTGCTCATGTGGGGTTTTCCTTTTCAGTTTTGGTGGTTCAATTGACAATTATAAATTACTCATTAGTGCTTCTTGTCACCCATTTGGATTCTAATTATAAAGTGAATTTTTAATTTAAAAAACAAGGAATTAATGAATTTTTGTTAGAGTCCATTTGAAGTTTGAACACAGGAGAAATGACTACTAATTCTGCCTCAAAATTCGATTAGTTCGGTTGAAACCGAATTAAATTCGGTTATTTGGCTGAAAACCGAATTAAAATTTTGTAATTTTGATCTTTCAAAATTTCAAAATTTCAGTTTTTAATTTTTCTGTTAGTTGAGCATGATTGAACCGAAAAACCGAATGCTCACCCTTACTTGAGACAGAATTAATTCCATAAAAGTGGGATTAATATTTTTTGAAAGACTATTTTACATTTTCTTTCTTCTTCCCTATTCCAGCCTTCCTCCCCTCTGCACCATCTCCCCTCCTTCTCCCTAGCGCGTCCTCCCTTTTCTTTCCTCCCCCGCGCCTCTTCCCCTTCTTCCCCTGTGCCTCTCTTCTCTTTCTCTCTCCTCCCTGCACCTCTCTTATCCTCCTCCTCTTTCCCCAGATCGGGTCGCTCTTCCTCTTCCTTCTTCTTCCTCTCTTCTCCTCCTTCTTCCCCAAACCGCGATTGCCCCTCCTCCTCCTTTCACATCTTTGGAGTTTTTGAAAAACAAGCACCAAAAAAAAAAACGCTCTCTAACTCGAGAAGAAGCAGAAAAGCAAAAAAAAAAATGTCTTATTATATATATATATATATAATAAAATATAAAAGATATTTTAATATTTTGATTTGTTATCTCACTTTAATTTTAATCCAACAATCTTATAACCATCACATAAAATTAATCCTATTCTATTATAATCTTATTAATCCTATTCTACTATAATCTTAATCATGTCCTTGTACCAATTATACCCCAAGTATTCTCGGTGTAAGATAAATTTCTATACATTCTCAATCTTTATTAAGGGTGATAAGTGCTCTTGGTGCAGAAGAGGTCCCGTTTCTTGAAAATATGCCAGTTAACGAAACGATACAAGATCCACTCTTTCAATTAGTGGATTTCGCAACATGATGACAATATTTTTAGCTTATAAAATGGATTTTAAACGGTTTATAATTAAATTATAAATTGTTTTAACATTTATTATTTAAAAATATATATTTTTATCCAAACTCAATTGCTTAAAAACAAAAATCAAATAAATCACTTTGGCCTTTGTTTATAAGAAAAGAGATTTTTTTTCATGTTGTAAGGCTGAACGTCTCCGTATTACCTACGCATGACCGTACTTTAGTTATCTCCATAGTAATGCAAGAAACGACGGCGTTTTCCAAGACCATGAATACAGAAAGCGCTAGCTTTCGCGTTCACCGGTGACGCAAAGCAAAGCGAAAAAGGAACAATCAATGGAAGCCACTGCTACTCCAAAGACTTCCTCTCTCAGATGGGGAATCCTTCGTCAAGCCCTTCTTCGTAAATCCGGTACTTTTTTTAAGAAAAAAAAGTAAATTTCATTTCTCATCGTTATATTAGCTGATCATCAGTGAATAACGATCTGGATTCATGTTAAGATTTAATAAACTCTTTCGTTTCACAGATGACCAGTCTCAAACAGGAATTAAGCGCATATCCAGGAAGACGACACACGGATTCAACTTGATTTCCTATCAGTTTGTGAACTCGGTTCCTTTTTCCTCTTCCTCTTCCTCTTCCTCTTCGTCGAGAACGGAACCTTCTAGAGACGCCTGCGTCTGTTATACTTTACCCATTGATGAGTCCCCTAAACTTTACCTAACGTATGCTCACGTTTTTCGTTTCTCATTCTCTGGCACATTTCTTCAAGCATTTCATCGACGATATTTATGGACTGTCATAAGTTATACAGAGCAGCATTGATCATATTAAGTGCATTTTGTGATTCTTTATTATGGGAGATCTTGTTTAGGACTCTGCTTTTTGGAAAATGAATAGTGCATGATTTTGGGAGTGATGGTTGGTTGCTATATTTGGAATTTTATGCAGGCAAAGAGTTGATAACTGTGCCGACCTCAGTGATTTTGAGATGTCTAATCGATACAATATAGACAACACGGGGCTTGTATGTAAGTACTGTAGTCGTCCGCGAGCTTATATATAAAACCAGGATTTGAACTCAATGAAATGTCCCTTTTAGAGTTTTATATGTTTGATAGATTAGAAGCTTTTGTTTGTTATATGTAAGTTATCAAGATTCCTCTTTATTGATTTGGGAAGAAAGTGAGATTTATCTGTGAATCATCATTCATAGGAAAAATGTGGTTTTAGTTAAGAAAATTTATGGTTTTAACTTCTGGTGCAGCCGTGCATGTCATTAGTTTGTATGTTATTGAAGGTTTTATACCATACTGTTAATCTTATCACTTATTGTAAAGAAGCAACAATGTAGTTTTCCTGATATTCCTGCCATAGTAAAGGAAGAGCCAGTCTCATTATAAAGTGTCTTTATGAGTTAAGGACTTAATGAAATGAATGGAAGATAGAAACAATGAATTGCACCTGTAAATAAAATATTCCCCATCTTGTTATGGTTTTTGTGTGTGTTGTCGGGGGGTTGCCAATTACAAGTAGTATTGACTACAATGTTAATACAAAGCTTTGGATATTTCAAGGTGGAGGGAAGACCAATTTCCTGTTTCATTCCCTTGATTTAGGATTTTTCTTTAGTGATTATTTGGTCTATGCATCTCGTTCAATTCAATATCTGTGGGACCCTTTTATTGTAAGGTGGATCTGTCATGATACTAGATCGTTAAATAAGATACCTAGAGGCTAGTTGGCATGTACAAGCAGGAATATGTGTTCACACTTGTGTTATATCAGCTAGAAGAGTCACTCTAAAGTGTCATATGCATAAGATTTATGTGCTGCTAACTGGATATCTAGCATTGCCTTTGTTATTATCCTGTTTTGGCATCATAATTTAAAAAAATGTTCTTGTTGCAGGTCAGTGGCCATCAGAAGAAGTCCTTGCTTACTTTTGTTTGTCACATCCAGATTTGTTCAGGTTTATAAATTGGTGTTACTTTGCTCTTGTGAACACTTTGTTTGCTTGTGACTGATTAAGCAGTGCTCCATTTGCATTTTGGTTTCTTTCTTTGCACTGGAATTTTTTTCTGTGATCCTTTCAGTTATATAATTTCTCTGCAATCCTCTTCTAATGCTCCAGGTCTAAGAGAGTAATTGAGCTTGGATCAGGCTACGGCTTAGCTGGGTTAGTTATTGCTGCAGCCACTGAGGCAATAGAAGTTATAATATCAGATGGCAATCCTCAAGTGGTTGATTGTATCCTTTTGGTTTGGTCATGCTAATATATTGTATGTAAGGAAAACTTATGGTTTTCTATTTATGGCAATGATATAGACTTGTTAAGACTAAAAACTGATAGTTAAACATGTACTTTGTAATGCTTCATGTTAGTTGATATGATTCTCTATAAAAATTCTGTTTTCTCAAATGAAAAACTGTGCAACTTCAAGGTAAAATTGAGACTTCCTTGATGACAGGTAATGATCATGCACAAGCAATGGGAGTTTTGATTCTTCATGTGTAAGCAAAACTAGAGCTAATTTTATCAGCAACATTGAACCTTTTCAATAATATTCTGATGAATGCATGGCAGAAGGCAAGCTTGATGGGACCTATGCCATATTGGCCAGATTCACCCTTAATGGACTGAATTGGTTGTGCTGTGGTATGCTACCTATTTGCAAGTCCAGATAAGACTTTGGAATTGCTCGTGGGCCGTTATTTTCTGATTAGGAATTTAATTGTATGTCAATGATGGAACAGTTACTGTGAAGCTCTGAATTGCTTGAGCCAAGTTGCTAATGCTGGGCCTTGATTGAGTTTTAGCCTTATAGGCCTTCTGGAGTATTGTGAAATTAGATCAGGCATGGCTGTCATTCCTTTAATATTCTCTGAATTGTTCATATGTTCTTCTTTTCTTCCACCCTTCCCCATGGATGTGCACATTCCAAGACGTAATTGTTAGGAGGTGAGTCATCACCCACTGATGTCATTGATTTAGCTCTGACATTGTTCTGGTCACTTAATGTGCTGATGGAACCTCCTTCATCCTTAAAATTTCCCTCTCTATCGTAATTCTGAGTCAGTTTGTTTTGCTAGGTTGTAGTCAACATTTATGATTGCTTTGCTTTGCATTTTATTACTTGGAACCGCCCCACCCATTTCTTTTTCTTTTTTATTTTCTCTGGATTCTTTTTGGAGGTTCTTAACATCCAGATATTCAGCGTAATATAGATGCCAACTCTGGCGCATTTGGTGGCACAAGAGTAATGGCTATGACATTGCATTGGAATCAAGAAGAAATTTCAAATATATCTAACACTTTTGATGTCATTGTTGCAAGTGACTGGTAATTCCTATTCTTTTCATAGTATCGTTTTCAAAACAATATGCCTCATGCTCATATTTTTTATTTATATGTGAAAGCAAATAGAATTATCAAGTAAGGATTAAGTGACTACATTCCTTATTTACTATATAAATTAATGCTGGAAGTGCTATATAATAGTCGATGATATATTATTTCTTATCATTGGATAATGGAACTGCTTTATGGCACTGTGGTGCTAGTCATGATGGGTTTTAACTTTGCATGTAAGCGGCCATCCATATCTATCTGATTGGACCTCTTTCTTTTAATTCAGCAATTTTATTGTCAAGTTCATGATGTGATTCGGTGATGAAAACTTGTTTATCGGCTACAATTTCTAATGGCCTGAAGACATCTAGGTATATATGTTCACTAGTTGACAAATGGCACTTGTGCCTAATACGGAAAGCATGAACACAAATGCAAGCACATGCTGATGCAATTTCTCAGTTTTATGATAAGTTTATATTCTTCCTTTTTCTTAACTTGATATGTCATTTTGACAGCACTTTTTTTAAGGAATTTCACAAAGGCCTTGCTAGAATCATCAAAATCTTGTTGAAAAATGTGGGGCCCTCTGAAGCTATATTTTTCAGCCCCAAGAGAGGTGACTCATTGGACAAGTTTCTAGAGGAAACTGAAGAAAATGGATTGCATTTCAGTATAACAGAGATCTATGATGTGGAAGTTTGGAAGCGTCATCAGGGGTTCGTGAATGGTGATGACACCTGGCCCAGCTATGAAAAGGATCACTGTTACCCATTATTGGTTCGAATTACACAATGAACTTTTGGTGCATATATTTCATTATTTGCACATAATCGAGGCAATTAGGTTCAGTTCCTGGGGATGCCCTATATTTCATTGTTAGTTGACCTACTCTCTGAACACAAGAAAGTCTCATGTACAGGGACGCCCTAAATACTCTTGCCAAACTTCTTTCCATTTCTAAATTACCAGCATGGAATGTAGGTCCACAGATTTATGGTTTGCCAATAGGAAAGGAAAGCATATTGGATACTTTCTTTGATTGATGGAGTATAACTTATTGTGATTTCCTTTTTGAAATTAATATAAGTGAGTGCACTGAAACTTTTGACAGAGGATTCCTTATCTTCCTTTGAGTGTCAGAGTTTTCTTTTAGATATAGCCGTCCCTGAGTAAACAAAGACGCTTGACCTAAAGGACGATGCAGAACAATATCAAAAGCTATCTGATGCTCTGGGGATAGACTAAATTAGCGTTTAATGCTGATAATCTACTTTGCTTTAATGCTTTTCAGTTTTATGATCCAGCAACGAATGTGCATTGTCTGAAGAATTGAAGATACCTTGACTTGAATTCTTAGCTGTTACGAAAACTGAACTGTATTCTTGCTATCATATGCATCTGCGTTGGGTATGTTTAGTTGTTTCCATGATATCTCCATCAGTTTCTTTGAGATTGTATCCTTTCTGTGATGCAAGGTTACACTGAAGAGCTTTCTAGGTGGAATGAAAAAACAGAAATGACAAAAAAGGATTGTGCTAGCATTTTACTATAAAAGTAAATTAATATTAACTGAGTTACTGGTTGATTGTTTTGTAGTTTGTTTTGATGGGTAGTAAATAGATTACGATTCAGAATAGTTACAGCAGAACTTCCGTCGCAGTGGTTAACTCAAGAATTTGCTTTGCTAGCCAAAATAGAGATGATTGAGACAAGGATACCAATTATTGGATCCAAAATTGTTCAGTTTTTACCGAAATTGTTAAGCTTATTCCTTCGGAGCATGTGACAGAAATTGTAAGTTTGCTTCTTTAATACGGTCTTGTGTTTTTGACAAGATTATTTTGGCTAGGGGTCCTTGGTGTGATAATATTCCATTCACATTTCTCTTTCTAGTTCTTACTCTATTCTCATCTAAACGATGCACTCTCAGTGCAAGGCTTTATGACATGGAAAAAGTTGAAAAGCAAAGCACCACTGAAAATGGACTGCAATCTTCTTCTGATCTTCTAAGATAAAGTAGTTTTGTTTCCTTCTTTTATGTGTTAAGCTTTGTGTGGTTCTCCCCACACATGTTCGTGAAGAATAAATTTCCATGTCTGACTAACTAGAATCTCATAGGCCAAATAGGGATGGCAATTTGGGTCATACTTGTATTGGCTTCTTTAGCTTTATTTTATTATTTCCTTCTCTGAGCAACAGTTACGTCCAAAAAATTATACTACTAGACAGAGCCATGCAGGATTTGCCCAACCATGTATACACAACATTGCATTTTTATCCCCTCCACTTCTGCTGTCTAATCATGTCCATTTTAGCAAGTGTGAGAATTAACAATCAAGAGCAATACTGAATTAGTGGATTGTGATAATTTGATGTTTTGTTTTTCAATTTTCTTCTTTTTATATTTTAATTTTAATTTTTTTTTAACTTTATTTAGAAAAAAAATACACATGGCGAGGGAAAATGGAGAATTGTAGATGGTTTTAGATGGAGAATTGTAGATGATTTTAGATGGAAAATTGTACAACACATGTCAATTCTAAAATGGTACCCAAATTTTAAAATTGTGAAATGATGTTTATACTATCTCCATTTAAAATCGTTCCATGGTTTTAAAAATTAATTTTTTTTTTTTTACAATTGACGTGTGTCATCAATTTTATATATAATAATCTTTTTTTCCTTATAAGTTTTCTTGAATAAAGTTTAAAAAACTGGTTGTAATGTGCAACACATATTATGGTCACTTTTTGTTTAAGCAAGCCTGCTAAATTATAAAATTATTAATTCAACACAAATTCCAAGTCTAATGAGTACGTCATTCCCCTAAACTTCATTAAGGTGAGTTCTTTGGCAGTGTTTCTTTTTGGTAAATTCTATTTAGACATGAAATGAGTCACCATCTCATATCAACTGCAATAATTTAGGATGTTATTCGTTCATTAATAGAATTTTGTCAAAAAAGAGATTCATTTGATTGTTGGATCGACTAACATCAATTTGGTATGATAATGACAAAAGAATCATAATTCTCTCCATTTGGAAATTGAAATGGAGTCAAGTTTATGATGAGATTAAATGTCATATCATCAAATGAAGAATATGGTCACTGTTTGTTCTTTGGTCATTTGATTTATTTCTGTTAAGCAAGCCTACTAAATTATAAAATTACTAATTCAAGACAAATTCCAAGTCTAATGAAGATGTCATTCCCCTAAACTTCATTAAGGTGAGTTCTTTGGTAGTGTTTCTTTTTTGTAAATTCTATTTAGACATGAAATGAGTCACCATGTCATATCAACTATAATAATTTAAGATGTTATTTGTTCATTAATAGAATTTTGTCAAAAAAATGAATTCATTTGATTGTTGGGTTGGCTGACATCAATTTGGTATCATAATGACAGAGGAATCATGATCCTCTCAATTTGGAAATTAATGGAGTCAAGTTTATATTGTGATTGAATGTCATATTATCGAATGAAGAATACTTAAATTTAAATTTGTTATGATGACATTCAATATCATTATGTACTTAATTTTCATTTAAATTCTCAAATATAAAAAAGATTGTGATCAATGACAACGGACTCTCTCTACCATGAGTACAACTTCTACTCACATTTGATTCCTTACATTTTTTAATTTAGAAATGTGGCAAGTGGGTGAAGATTGAAGAAGATAATGTAAGTAATTTACTAGACAATTGAAAAGTGCCCATTTTTAGCCATTGAAATTCCACTAACCAAACATCTTTCTTATCATTCAACAAAATCATGATTGTTCGTTAGTCAAGTTGCTAATCCTTTCTTTTCTTTTCTTTTCTTTTCACCTACAACTATCTCATACGGTATTCTTTAAAATATATGCATACAGTTAACCTCTAACTGTTAAAACAACTTTGATTGAAAGTCATCTACTTTAATTACCATGATTTTTACTTCATTTTCTTTACTTTCATGTCAAGCAGAGTTTTAAAAAGCAAAAGGAAAGAGAAACTCCATTTTACTGTCAGACAAAAATCACTAATCTTGCGATTCCCGCAAAGTGACCTTAAAAAAAAAATCAATCTCAAGACTCGGATTCACATCAAAAGCTGAAAAGCATACACTTCTTTTTCCCTCTTTATATTTAAGCATGAAAAATCAATAGCCTCAAGTCTCAAAAGAGATGTTTCTTCAACTTTCTTGAATCTTTTGCTTTTATCTCCATTGTTACAGAAGGACCATTGAAATATATAACCAAAAAAGCAAAATGGCAACAAAAAGAAAGAACACGTTCTATTGATTTCTAAGAAAACATCCTTTACATATATATAATACGCGTATTTAACATTAACTATGCTGGATTTGGAAGTGAGTGGTTTACAATCTGGATTCGTTAACTTTCCCTTGATTAATTAATCATTGAATAACCCAAAGTAACCAAAATTTTGATGTTTGTCACTCGATACTCTTTAATTGAATAGTATTTTCTCTCTCTCTAAAAGAATCCAGTGAAAGGTATGTTTGGGCTAGGAGAATTGAGACTACAAGTGCAGAAAGCAGAGGATGAGAGAAATAGCAAGGACGAAAGCATATTGAAGAACAAACGAAGCGTGGGTTCTTGTTGAGTCTCCAATGGCCAAATTCGCTAGCCATGAAGTTGAAAATGAAGCACCCTGTACCGGCTCCGAGTCCGACCCCTCTGTCGTCCCTATTACTTTTGGAGACGTATCTCTTGAAGATTTTAAGCTGCACCAAATTAAGAACAAATTCCACGACAGAATTACATTCATATCAAACCAGAACCCAACACATAAATATTCCATAGAACCAAATAAATACTCTAAAAATCCCACAATATTAACAAAAACCCAGGTCAAAATCTTGACGAAAATCATGAAATACATGCAAAAATGATGATTTTTCTTTATTGGTAAATTACCTAGGAAAGTTGGGGCAGAATGTGATGGTGTAATCAGCACCAGTACACGTGAAAGTACTCGTGGCATCGTCATAAGCGTAGCTATACGATCTGGGACAAGCCAATTTGAACACCTGCGAGTACATAGACGGTTTGCAAGAAGCCGGCGTGTTATAAGCGCCGCGGCAACAGTACTCTGGTGTCCCAAAAACCTCGCAGGCGCTCCTGCAAGCCGCGCCGCCTTCGGCTCTCAGCTCAGTCGGGCACCTCCTGTTAAGGTCCGTGACGCATCCCGTGGTCGCGCATGTACCTGATCCGCCGCTGCCTTCGACGATCATCGGTAGATTGTAGCCGTCCACAAGGCTGACGTCGTAGAAGTCTTGAGATCCGGAGCCGAGGGTGAACTCGGCTAGAGTGGCCGGAGGAGCTGCGCCGGCTCCGTTGCACTCGATCTGGCCGGAGCCGCAGTCGCCGGTGGCGCAGAAGCCTTGGCCTGACCCGTCGAATTTACAGCCGGATCGGCCCCAGAACCTGCCGGACCAGCCCGTCGGGGCCTGAAAGGACCGAGAGCTTCCCTTTGTGAGCTCAAAGCCTGTACTGTCTAGCTTTGGACTACCTGCACTGGCTAAAATCCCTGGCCATACTGTGAAATCGCATCTGTTAACAAATGTGAATGTGGCACAAGTAACACCTGTAGAAAAACAGAGCAAAATTGTATTATAATTTTAGTTAATTATAGCATAATTCATAAAAAAAAGTGAGGTACTCAGATGGTAAAAATTTGATGGAATACGTTAATTTCTTTACCTTTACAAATGAAGAGGAGAATTAGGCTCACGAGCATAGTACAAGAATGGTGGTCACAAGAGAACAAAGCCATGAGAATTTTTCTGTTTATTTGTCTTATTTAACCTCTGTTTTGACAAAAGAATGAGTGTTTCTCAACTTTAATTTAATATGTTATCACAATAGAGAAAACAATGTCTAGAATAGATCGGTTTAAGTGATTTGGGATTCTGTAAAGAAATATGATTGATGAAGGAAAAGATACAATTTTAATGGCGGTACATTTGTGGATGATCAAATAACGAAGAAGAAGAACAGTAACCAAGGCAGAGTTTTTTGGTATGGTAGATGGCAGAGAGAGAAGAAGAATGAAGAAGACGATGTGGATTACCACCCATAAAAAGTTCAAAAAATTCCCCCCCTATTTCTTGTCTCCCTCTCCTTCTTTTGCTTGAAAAAGTGTGGATGCAAGAGGATTGGTGACTGAAGGGAGTCAGTGGTGGTGGAGAATCTGAAGGATCACCTCTTCATCTCTACTTATATAATTTATTTTGTTTTGGGTTACATAGCTCCTTTAAAAAAAAAATTAATAAACAATATATCATTTATTTTATTTTTTTTAATAAAATAATACAAAGTGATTGAAATGTTTAAAAAAATTTAATAAAACCGATCGACACAAAAAAAGAATTTGTTTTTACCAAATATGAATAATAGTGTAAGATAATTTTGAATTCAAAGCAAACAATCATAAACTACTTTGCTCAATTATAAGGAAAATTTTAGAAAGCAAACGCCAAATAATTTTTTTTAGTCTAACTAAACATGGCCTAATCATAAAAGTAACGTTATTAATACTTCTTTAATTTTATTTTGATATTTAAATTTATAATAATGTATTTAATTAATTTTAATTAAAAATATTATTATAAATTAAATAAACAATAAGAGTATCGATAACACCATTTTTGCATTCCTCAAATTTGTTTAAAAATACAAATCATTTTAAAATTTTAAAATAAATCATTTTCCACAAATTTTTACTGTATAAAAAACAAATATATCGAACTAAAATGTGATATCGAAAATAGCTTACCGACACTTTTCTAACAAAAAATTGAGTCAACAAAGTAATTGTTCACTGATCGAGAGTTCATACCAATCTTTGCTTAAATTGACAAAAAAGTAAATATTGATTGTTCACTGCAAAAGAACTCATCTTACGTTTTAATTAAAAATATTATCATTTCTTTACGTCTAAAACACTGTTGCTTTTTGATTGACTGTTCATTTAGATGGTATATTTGTTTTTTTTTGTCTAATAACCCTTCCATCTAAAATATTGTTGGGCTTAATTGAAAATTTGGTATATTTTTCCCTCAGTATTTAAGAGGCGTAATTTAATGCCTTTAATAAACTGATGCAATTTATGTTTTTATGTTTTAGTCCGATTGACTTTTATTAAAATCTTCAATACGTACAATTTGCGGGAACTTTTCGTTTTAAAATTTTCATCATATTAACATTATTATTCATGCACGTGAGAAATAAAAAAAATAATTAAAAAATAAAAATAAAAATAAAAAAAACAATTAATCATAAATTTTTAAATCTTTGTTTTTTATTTGTTTGAGAAAAATTTCGTGGTATATTGTCCATTAATTCCTTTAATTCTCTCGCTTCTGGTTAAAAAGGGTATCGTCTACTCTTTTATTACCGTAGACTAAGAATATTTGGGCTTTTTATGAGGGCATTTCTGTCACTAAAAAGTACAATTTGTGTGGCTTTCGCAAAGCGAGAGGGCATTCGACACACCATGCATATGAGGCGGTTCCATGTGTCCAACTACAATGGTTAGTGCGGTCTCTTCTATCAAAGCAGATTCTCTGCTTTCTCTCATTATCTCACAATTATTCATCAAATCAAACAATATTATTAGTTCGAGAATTATTATATTATTATAGAAAATTCAAAATAAAAAAAAATGATCATGTGGCTATGAATCTTCCCAAACAGACCGTTAGTCAACGCCCGATCGTCGACTTGGTTGCCTCGGTGAACGGGGTTTTCTCGATTCCCGTTAGGAAAGTAGCGTTGAGAGGTGGCAACTGGCATTTGACTCACCAGCAAGATTGCTTTGAAGGAGGAAGACAAGTCCGATGGCTTTAAGGTGGTGGTTGGGCTATAAACATGCATGTGGATCATCCGCATGGTAACAAAGTGGGTTTGAATAGAAAAGTATCATTTTTATTTGTAAAAATATTTTTGTTTTTGTCTTTGTCTTATTTTTACAGAAAATTTCATTTTGTTTTTCGTTCTCGTTTTTGTTGAAAATTTATGAAGATTTCAATCTTTAGTCCCGTACATTTTTTTTGTTTTCAAAATCTAAATTGATCAAGAGAAAAGAAAAAAAAAATTATTTTGCTTTTCGATATCTTTAAATATAAATAAAAAAATTGTGCGACCGTAATTGAGCAAAAGCAATGAAATCCTATTTTTACTTTAAGTGATTATTTACATAACTATGAGGTAATTAGGTAATTATCAAGTTTATCTAATATATTTATATAAAACATAAAATCTAATGCGATAGAGGATGGAGACAAGGATTTTGTGGGGTGAAGACTGTTCGCTTTATCTTCATCCCCGTTCAAATCGAAATTATTTAAAAACATTCATCTTTGTTTCGGTGGGAAAAAAATCATTTCATGTCCGTTCCTAAAAAAATTTCAAAGTTTTCCGGAACCGTATATTTTTGCCATCCCTATGTGATCATTATCATTTAAAGTTTTAGTACTTTTTTTTAAGGAAATAGTTTTTAAGTGTTTAACTCCCATTCATAAGAATATTAGTATTATTTTTCAAATTTTGTACATAATTTTTTTTTTTTATGTAGACTATAAAATTGCTGATTATTTTTTAAAATTAATGGACATAAAATGCAGTAAGATTTATGACAAACAAAGTTGCTGATTTTTTTTTAAAAAAAATTTAGAATTCAAAGATAGATAGTCAATTATTAATTCATACTTCAAATAAATTTAAATTTTCATCGTATTTTGTACGGAATAATTTTTAATTTTAACTTTGATATAAGTTAAAAAAAAAACCTATTTCAAATGAGTATGTTGACGTCTAATTCTCCCTGATGGAGTACATGATAACTTACAAGTTTACCCATTTTGTTAAAAAAGAAAAAGAAAAAGTGATTCTCTGCTATTTTAATCTTCAAAAAAGCAGGCGAAAGTAATAAAGGTGGTGGCGCAAAATTAGTCAGAAGCAACAGAGTCTATTAACACCATTATCTTGTCCGTTTTCGAAAAGGAACAATTATCTTGTAATTAAGGAACAGAGTCCAACACAAAGGAAATGAAAAGTTAAAACAGGATTGTTAGGGTATGTTTGGATAACTGTTTCTGATTTTTAAGTTTGGACATATTAATGTTGATTGTCAAATAAAAAGTAAACCATATAAGAGTTTTAAAAAGAAAGTCATGGTCGTAACCACTTGGAGTGATGATGAAGAAGAAGAACTTTCGGACAACGACGTTAAAAATGAAGAAATTGTCGATCTTTGCTTAATGGCAATTGATGATTAAAATAAGGTAACAAATTCTTCTCCCACTAATAATAATAATATTGTTAGTAGTAGTGAATAATTGATTGAGGTCATTAATGAAATGTATGAAGAATTGAAGAAATTTGATTTTAGAAATATTGCTCTCAAGAAAGAAATCTTATCTCTCTATAAAGAGATGGAAAGTCTAAAGTAAAAAAAAGAAAAAAAACTATCTTTCATGCTCTATAACTCATCAAAAGATTTTTTGAAAAATGAAAATGATGATTTAAAAAAGAAAGTGATTAAGTTAAATAACACTATATCTAGGCTTATTTTTGAAAAAGAAAAACTAGATGAAGTACTATCTTGCCAAAGAATGAGTGGAGAAAAATCTGGTTTGGGTTATTCTCCATTAGGCAAACAAAAATTAAAAGATACTTTGTTCATGAAAGCAATATATATGGATGAACCCTCCACCTCTAAGGCCACTAGCAAGGTTAAAAGCTTTCCTTAAAAAAATGCTAGTATGCTTAAAAATGCAAATTTCAATTCAAATGCAAAGAATTCTAAAGGATATGCTAGAGATAGAAATCTTAGAAATACATATGCATATATGTATGCTTATCCTAGAAATACAAATGTTAGGAATACACATTCAAGATATACAAATGCTAGGAATACACATTCAAGATATGCACATGCTAGGAATGCACACCCTAGAAATTGCTATCATGCATATCCTAGAGATAATATATATGCTTATAACTCTTATGCTAGAAACATGTATTCTAGGAATGCTCATCCAAAGTATAATAGGCATACATATTCAAGACATCCTAGAAATTTCTATGATTATCATCCTAGGATTATTTATCATTAACATGTCTACAATTATAGAGCACCTTATAATGTTAAGAAAGTATGGTCTCTTAAGGAGCCGTATTTTCTAGGACTAACCCCAAAGGATCTAAAAAATTTTGGGTACCTAAAAGTACTATTATATATCTATGTGTAATACACCAAAGAGAAATGTAACTATTGGTACCTTGATAGTGGATGCTCAAAGCACATGACCGGTGATAAAAGTATGTTCAAGGAGCTTATTTTAAGAGATGGAGGACACGTTACCATTGGAGATAACACTAAAATAAAGATTATCAGGCATGGAAAAGTGGGAAAAGATTCTTCAACCATTGACTATGTTTTATATGTGCAAGACCTTAAGCCACATTTTACTTAGTATTAGTCAATTATGTGATAAAGGCAACAAAGCCATATTTGAATCTTCTCATTGTCTAGTAATAGACATCAAGAGTAACAAGATTAAGTTTGTTGGCCATAGACATGATACTATCAATCTAGTTGATTTAAAATCTTTACATTCAGAGAGTGAAAAATGTTCTCCCGCTTTTAGTGAAAACTCATGGCTATGACATCGAAGGCTTGCCTATGTGAACATGGATTTACTCAAAATTCTTTCAAGAAAATATTTAGTTATTGGACTTCCCAAAATCAAATTTGAAAAAGACAGTTTATGATGCTTGTAAAATGGGAAAACAAACAAGAGTATATTTTAAATCTAAAAAGGTAATTTCAACTTCTAGACCATTAATGATTTTACATATGGACTTGTTTGGTCCAATAAGCACCATTAGTCTAGGTGGCCATCAATATGCTGTTGTTATTATTGATGATTATTCAAGATATACCTTTGTTATTTTTATTGCTCATAAGAATGAAGTTTATAAATGTTTTGTGAACTTTTGTAAAAATGTTCAAAATGAAAAACAAATTTCTATCTCTAGTATTAGAAGTGATCATAGAAAAGAATTTGAAAACCAAAGTTTTCAAAATTTTGTGATGAAAATAAAATTGATCACAATTTTTCAGCCCCTAGAACTCCTCAACAAAATGGTGTTGTTGAGAAGAAAAATAGAGTTTTAGAAGAATTTACTAGAACCATGCTTTGTGAAAATAGTTTACCAAACTATTTTTGGGTAGAAGCCATAAATACTTCTAGCTATGCTTTAAATAGAGTATTAATTAGGCCTATGTGTTATTATTTGTCTAAGTTTCAAACATATCCAAACATGGTCTAAAGTTGGTTAATGTCCAAACCAATTATGGGATATCAAAGTTCAGAAAGTTATAAGGTTGCACACATGTGTGTGCTTCAATTTTGAGCATGGGAAGGTCAGACACACTGCTGTGGAAGTTTCTGCCCACAGGTAGGAGGTGTGCGCACAGCATCAGGAGGCTGCAGCATCAGGTCACGCCGCAGCACATAGCACCACACCAAAACACACAGCATCACTTGGAGAGTGATGAAGGGCTGAGATTAAAGGAAGAACATGATCAAAGGGAGGATAATGACTCACAAGAATGTCCAAGAATTAAGAGGCTATAAAAGGGGTTCTCAAGGCCTCATTTCATAAGATAATACAAGATACAAAAGCACACATACAAGAGAGTTTTGTGACATTGTGAGATCATTGTAAACACTAAGAGAGAATTGTGTAGAGCGACATAAACACAAGAGGGACTCTTGTAGTGAGGTTGGTTGTAATAAGATAGAGAGAGTCTAGATTAGATTAGAGAACATTGTTGAGTTCTCATCTTCTTCCTTTTCTTCTTGTTTCTTCAAGAACTTGGATTCTTGAAGAGGGTTGCTGTAACTTTGTAAGAACCATTGAAATAGTGCAGAGAGTTCGAAGGAACTCACGGGGACGTAGGCACATTGCCGAATCTCAACAACAAATTACTTGTCTTCTTTCTTTCTTTGATTTTCTGTTCGTGTGTTCGATTGCTGAAATTCTTTCTACAAGTCATTCAAGACTTGGGTGTTTGGAAGATCACCACCTGGGCATCTTGTCAAGGTGATTTCCAACAGTGGTATCAGAGCTTTGGACAGTGGTATTAGAGCACATCAGCTGGTTATCGGAACAAGAAGTAAAAGGTACGGAGTCAAGACTCCAAGAATCAAAGATCAAACTTCTTGGGTGATTCAAGAACGGTGTAATGATCAAGATCCGGTCGTGTTCTTGAAGGTTGATTCAAGAACGGTGTTAAAGATCCATCTTCGATCTGTGTTCTTGAAGTTGAAGAAAGTAGTTGTGGTTAGTGCACAAATCTGGGATCGTTTCCGCAAAAGATGACTTCAAATTTCTGTGTGGAGAAGTCTGATGCAGCAGAAAGTGGACTCGGCTATTGAAGAATATGATGCTTTTCCAGCAAGTATCACGGAGGACCAGCGGACCGAGATGAAGAAGATGGCTTACAGCACCATTTTCTTGCACATGTCGGATAATGTCACAAGAGAGTGCAGAGACTCGGAAGATCTAGCTGCAATATGGAAGAAACTAGATGAGTTGTTCTTGCCAAGACTCTCCCTAATAAGAGGTATCTTCGTAAACAAATCTTTGTTTTTAAATTTGATCCTAAGAAAGAGTTGCAAGATAATCTTGATGCCAAGAAAAAGAGTGCATCAAGTGGTAAAAAGGCTGTTCTTTAAAAGAAGGCCAGCAACTTGGTATGGCAGCAACCATGGCTACTACCGGGACGGAGGTAGAGGAGAGAACCATGGGAGAGTGCACAGCAGCATGTATGGCTACTACTGGGACAGAGGTAGAGGAGAGAGCCATAGAAGAGTGCACAACAGCATGCATGGCTACTACCGGGACAGAGGTAGAAGAGAAAGCCATGGGAGAATGCATTCCAAACTGAGATTTGGAGGGAAGAGCTGCTACTACTGCCATAAGGAGGGTCATGTCAAGAAAGATTGCAAGAAGATGACAAGGGATAGAGGAGGAAGCCATACCAAGAATGGAGAGGCTTCGATTGCCAAAACAGAACAACAAGATGATGATGTTCTTGTTGTGTGCTCAAGTGTGAGCAAGGGGCAAGAAGGCAACGGGAAATGGATCTTGGATACCGGGTGCACTCATCATATGAGCCCTCACAAAGAATGGTTCAAGAATTTCAAGAAGATCAATGATGGAAGGGTCTTCTTGGAGAATGACAATTCTTGCCAAGTGAGAGGGATTGGAGACATCCAATTGAGGATGTTTGATGGAGTCACAAGGCTACTGGAAAATGTGAGGTATGTTCCAGATTTGAAGAGGAACTTGATCTCATTGGGGTAGCTGGATTCCATGGGCTATACATGCAAGATAGAGGGAGGAAAGATCAAGGTGGCCAAGGGATCTTTGGTAGTGATCAAGGCAGCAAGAAACGATGGACTTTATGAGATGATCGGAGAAACAAAAACCAATGATCAAGCAGCAAGCTTGATGGCTGAGCTGGACAAGGCAGCCCTTTGGCACACTCGCTTGGGACACATGAGCGAAAAGGGCCTGCAAGTGCTTAGCAAGGAAGGTCTACTTGGTGGTGACGAAGTAGAAAAACTAGATTTTTGTGAAAGCTGTGTTCTTGGGCAGCAACATCGGGTCAGCTTCAACACCAGAGTGCACAAGTCTAAGGGCATTCTTGACTACATTCATGCGGACCTTTGGGGACCAGCAAGGACACCAACACAGGGAGGTAACATTTACTTTCTGTCTTTAATTGATGATTATTCAAGAAAAGTATGGGTTTATTTGGTTAAGAATAAATTAGATGCCTTGAATAAATTAGTGGTGTGGAAAGGGCTGGTTGAGACTCAAATGGGTAGAGTAGTTAAGGGGATAAGAACCGATAATGGCTTAGAAATTTTTAACCAAGAACTTGATCAATTCTGTAGGTTAAATGGCATTCTAAGACATAGGATGGTTATGGAAACTCCTCAGCAAAATGGAGTTGCTAAGTTAATGAATAAGACCCTTATGGAAAAGATTAGGTGCATGTTAGATGGATCCGGGTTACCAAAATATTTTTGGGGAGAAGCTGTAGCTACAGCTGCATATTTGATTAATAGATCACCCTCTAGGATTGTGTTCCAAAAGACTCCCATGGAGATGTGGAGTGGAAAACCCCCTGAGTTGGACAACCTTAGGACTTTTGGGTGTGCTGCGTATGCACTCCAAAAGGAGGATAAGCTTAGCCCAGGATCTAAAAAATATGTGTTTCTAGGATATGGGGAAGGGGCTAAGGGGTATAGGTTGTGGTCCTTAGAAAAAGAAGGATTTAAACTCATAATAAGTAGGGATGTTGTCTTTAATGAATTGTTATTTCCCTACTTGGAGAAAACTAACCCTGCAGGGGCTAGTGAGCAAACCAATGCAGAAATTATTGAGCATAGCATCAAGGGAGATTCTGTTCAGGTAGAGCAAAGGAGCCAAGAAGGTTCGGACCAGGTAGAGCCCTTGGATGATTGCCAAGCTCAAGAAACTCAAGAAGAGGCTGAACAAGAAAAGGATGCTGCAGCAAGTCAGAAGGACTTTCAGCTCATAAGAGACCGAGAAAGAAGGCTGGTCGGACCATCTTCAAGATGTGGGTTTGCGGATACTGCGGATGCAGCAGCTCCTTGGATAGAAGGAGAGATGAGTGAACAAGAAACTTACACAGTGGCCATGGAGTGTAAGGATTCATCAAAGTGGCAGCTAGCTATGGAGGAAGAAATGGATTCTTTGAAGGAGAATAACTTTTGGGAATTGGTGAAAATTCCAGGAAATCAGAAAGTTGTGGAATGTAAGTGCACTTATAAGATCAAAGAAGGGTGCCCTCCAAGAGATGAAGTCTGAAACAAGGCTAGGCTGGTGGCGAATGGGTTCACGAGAAGAGGAGACATAGGTTTCACAGAAACTTTCTCACCTAGACACAAGGTGGAGAAGATGGTGAGTATCCTCACCTATGTCATTGATGGGCTGTTAGTTTGGAACAGCAGGAAGAGGATGGAAAGGTTTACATCTCAACTCAGTGAGGAGTTTGAGAGGAAGGATCTCAGCCTTACACAAAAGATCCTTGGGATGAGGAGAATCATCCGGGAAAGGAAGAGAAACAGATCAAGTGTTTCTTGGGCAATGGATGTTTTCAGAAAATGTGTGAGTAATCCCGGAAAAGAGCATTGGTTTGGGATGAAGTGGTTGCTGAGGTACATGGAGGTTCAGTGACAGCCAGTGGTAGCACTCATAACAACCAGGACAGAATGCATAGCGGCTACGGAAGCCATAAAGGAGGCTATGGGGTGCAAAGGGTTGTTGGACGAGTGAGAGGTCCTAAAAGAGCAGGTGGTGGTAACTTTGGATAACCAAAGTGCGGGGCACTTTTGGAGGAATCTGGTTTTCCATGAGGGGACAAAGCATATGGATGTTTGGTATCATTATATTATGGAAAATGGTACGAAAGGATGCATTCATGTTGACAAGAAGACCACGGAGAAAAGTCCTGCAGATTTAGGCACCAAGGTTCTACCTTTAAGAAGGTCCAATCATTACCTTGGACTTCTTAGGATTGGATTTGGTTAATTGGTAACTCCAGATGAGTTTGGATCCTGAAGCTTTCTGCACAATGGTTCAGGTTTTTGAACTCTTAGACAAAGGTAGAGATTGCTGTTATTTGTCTAAGTTTCAAACATATCCAAACATGGTCTAAAGTTGGTTAATGTCCAAACCAATTGTGGGATATCAAGTTCAGCAAGTTATAAGGTTGCACACATGTGTGTGCTTCAATTTTGAGCATGGGAAGGTCAGGCACACTGCTGTGGAAGTTTCTGCCCACAGGCAGGAGGTGTGCACACAGCATCAGGTCACGCTGCAGCACACAGCACCACACCAAAACACACAGCATCACTTGGAGAGTGATGAAGGGCTGAGATTAAAGGAAGAACATGATCAAAGGGAGGATAATGACTCACAAGAATGTTTAAGAATTAAGATGCTATAAAAGGGGTTCTCAAGGCCTCATTTCATAAGATAATACAAGATACAAAAACACACATACAAGAGAGTTTTGTGACATTGTGAGATCATTGTAAACACTAAGAGAGAATTGTGTAGAGAGACATAAACACAAGAGGGACTCTTGTAGTGAGGCTGGTTGTAATAAGATAGAGAGAGTCTAGATTAGATTAGAGAACATTGTTGAGTTCTCATCTTCTTCCTTCTCTTCTTGTTTCTTCAAGAACTTGGATTCTTGAAGAGGATTGCTGTAACTTTGTAAGAACCATTGAGATAGTGCAGAGAGTTCGGAGGAACTCATGGGGACGTAGGCACATTGCCGAACCTCGACAACAAATTACTTGTCTTCTTTCTTTCTTTGATCTTCTGTTCTTGTGTTCGATTGTTGAAATTCTTTCTACAAGTCATTCAAGACTTGGGTGTTTGGAAGATCACCACCTGGGCATCTTGTCAAGGTGATTTCCAACACTATGCTTAATAAAACTCCATATGAACTATTAAAAGGTAGAAAGCCTAATATCTCTTATTTTCATGCTTTCAGTTGCAAGTGCTTCTAACTAAATAACAATAAAATTAATTTAGGTAAATTTGACTCCAAGACCGATGAAGGGACATTCTTAGGATATTCAACCTCTAGTAAAGCTTGTAGAGTCTTTAACAAAAGAACTCTAGTGGTTGAAGAATCCACAATGTTTCTTTTGATGAATCTATCATAATTAGTAGTAGAATTATATTGATAATGATGTAGATGTTATTCCAGGAGTGGATGCATCTACTCCCATTGTTGACCCTAAAGAAAGTCAACCTCAAACAAATCAAGAGGTAGATGCTCCCAATCTTGATCAACTTTCTACAAGTCAACGAAGAAATGGACTTCCCAAAGATTTGAGGTATGTGAATTATCATCCAATCGATCAAGTGATTGGTGATCCTTCACAAGGGGTAAGAACTCGATCTTCTATGAGAAATATTTGTAGTTATGTAGCTTATTTATCTCAAATAGAACCTAAGACTTTTGATGAAGTTGAAAAGAATGTTGATTGGATAAATGCTATGTAAGAAGAGTTAAATCAATTTGAAAGAAATAAAGTGTGAACTTTAGTTCCTAGATCAAAGAATCATACTATCATAGGAACTTAATGAGTATTTAGAAATAAAATGCATGAAAATGGAATTGTAACTAGGAGCAAGGCTAGACTTGTTGGTAAGGATTACAATCAAGAAGAAATAATAGACTTTGATAAAACTATGCTCTTGTAGCTAGATTAGAAGCTATTCGTATGTTACTAGCCTTTGTATGCTTTAAAAAAATTAAGTTATTTCAAATGGATGTGAAAAGTGCATTTTTAAATGACTTTATAAAAGAAGAGGTTTATGTTGAACAACCTCTTAGTTTTGAAGATCCTAACCAAACCATGTCTACAAGTTGTCTAAAGCTCTCTATAGGTTGAAGCAAGCTCTAAGAGCATGGTATGAAAAGTTAAGTAAGTTTTTACTTGAAAATGGTTTTACAAGAGGAAAAATATATACAACTCTTTTTACAGAAACTCATAAACATGATACTCTCTTAGTCCAAATTTATGTTGATAATATTATATTTGGTGCCTCTAATAAATCTATGTGTCAAGAATTTACTAAGTGTATGCAAGGTGAGTTTGAGATGAGTATGACAGGAGAGCTTACATACTTCCTTGGACTTTAAATCAAACAATTGAAAGGAGACATCTTCATCAATCAATTCAAATACACTAAGGACTTGCTAAAGATGGTTGGAATGGAGAACTCAAAGCCTCTTGGAACTCCCATGAGCACCTCTACAAAACTTGACTTGGATGAGGGAGGTAAGTGTGTAAATACTAAGACTTATAGAAGCATGATAGGAGCTTTACTATATTTAACTGCAAGTAGACCAGATATAATGTTTAGTGTATGTATATGTGCTAGATTCTAAGCTAATCCTAAGGAATCTCATATTATTGCTGTAAAAAGAATTTTGAGATATTTGAATGGTACTCAAAATCTAGAACTATGGTATTCAAGAAAATCATCCTTTGAGCTAGTTGGGTACTCGGATGCTGATTATGCTGGTTGTAGAATTGATAGAAAAGTATTAATGGAACATGCCAATTTCTAGGTGCCATGTTAACGTCTTGGTTTTCAAAGAAACAAAATTCAGTTGCATTATCAACTGCCGAAGCCGAATATATGGCCGTCAGTAGTTGTTGTGCACAAATTTTATGGATAAAACAACAACTAGAATACTATGGAACGTGTTTTCAAAATATTCCAATTTTATGCAACAACACTAGTGCCATCAATCCTACCAAAAACCCAATTTAACACTCTAGGACCAAACACGTTGATATTAGATATCACTTTATAAGAGATCATGATAAAAAAGGTGATGTCAAACTTGAATTCATACCTACAGAAGATCAAATTGCTGATATTCTTACTAAACCTTTAAATGAAGAAAGCTTTTGTAGAATTAGAACGCTAATGGGCTTGAAAAACTTTTAATGTCTATATGTTTAATTGTATATGCATCTTTTATGGTTTCTTACCTAGAATTCGATATTTTAGATGCATGATTTTAGGGGGAGCTTTATCCTTCCTCTTCTTTTTGTGATGTTGACAAAAAGGGAGAGAAGAATCTAAAGACTTATTGCTAATGCTAATGATGTTTCGTTGCAACTTATTGTTGCTTTGTTATATCATTTTATGCATGTTATTGGTGCTTGAACTACTTTTCTTTTCAAGAAAGGGGGAGAAAAGTCTCTAAAGTTACTATGCTTGGTTGTTTATATATTGCTTGGTTGGTTGGATAAAAAATTGCTCTCTTATGCAGGAGGAAATACTGAAAATACAAAGGAAACTTTGTCAAAATTTATGTAAAATCTTAACACTTAGATTTTCTTAAAATGTTTTTCAAAATGGTTTTATCATCATCAAAAAGGGGGAGATTGTTGACTCCATATTTTTTTTGATAATGACAAAACATATTATTGTGCTAATTCTCTTTATCTAGTCTTATTTTGATTTTAAGGATAAATAAACACACATTAGAAGCAATGCGCGATCAATGGAACCTTGAAGTATTTATGAAGACTTAGAAGCAAACTAAAACATTACTAGTCTAGTAAAGATTAAATTCTTTGTTAATATCTCTCTATGCTCCTAGATCAATTATGGTTAAAAGATTAAAATGTTTTTAAATGACTTTACGCGAAAACAAAAGTTTTTCTTTAGGTCGTAGTCAACTATAGAGAAGCGTAGCCAACTACAAATTTCTGTAGTCAACTATAGAAGGCACAAAACCTTGCTGTAGTCGACTACAGGGTCTATAGAAGGGCACAAAACCTTTCTATAGTCGACTACACAATGCTTAGTCGACTATAGGGTCCCACAATTTTCATCAATCAAAGTTGTAGTTGATAACTTTCTGTAGTCGACTACAAGACCTACTTGATGCTTTGTTTTCATTTTCAAAAAAACTGTAGAAGACTACGCCTTGCTGTAGTCGTAGTCGACTACGACAAGTCCAGTAATGGCTATTTTGCATAAAATCTTGTGCGAATCAGCTGCATTTAATGCTCAAATGGTCATATTGTATTTGAATTGGTTATTTGGAATTTTTTCTATAAATACCCAACCATTACAAGCCTCAACAACCATAGAAAATATTTATTGCAAGAATCAAGCTTTCAATTTTATTCTTGAGCCATTGTTGAGTTTTAAGATTTAGAGAGAGAAACTTTCTGAGTTGTAAGCATTTATTGTACACTCTCTCTTGTTCCAATCCATTCATTCCTTCTCAAAGTGAAAAAGAGTTGGTATAACTCTTAGAATGTTTAGGCATTAAACACTTCCTTGTGGAAGAAATATTCGTAAGGTTTGGGCAACACCCGTGAAGTTGCTTGACTATCATTAGTAGATTGCTTCAAGGAGGTTCCTTGAATAGAGTGGAAGTAGGATTGGAGTGATTCTGATATTGCCGAACCACTATAAACGAAGTTTGCATATTTTCTTCTTTTACTCCTTTAATTTGAAATAATTTATTTATTATGTGTTTTACTTGATTAAATTGTTAAAACTGGTTTGTTAAGTGTTAAAAGTTTTAAAAACCCAATTCACTCCCCTATTGGGTTTGTACCTTGGTCTACACTTTGCCTTGTCAGTTAAATCAGTAGTTATCATTGTAGCTGAATAAGAGAAATGATAGTATTAATGATTCCAGGCAGCTTAACTAGTACAATTTCTACCTGATCCTGCCTCCAATAGACACTACAAGATAAAAGGCTAACACCGACATTTTTTTTAGCATATTTCAGCACTTTAAAGTGCCGCAATATGTGATACCGGAATTTTGACAAGTGTCGGATAAAGCGTCGGTATGTGTGGTGTCGAAGTACTAGTACCGGTGCTTAAAGAAAGAACTGAAATATGCATTTTTTTTCGGCGCTTCTAAGCACCGCTATATTTCGGTCCTTTTAAGCGCTGTAATATACTAGTGCTTAGAAGCGCCGCTATATTGCGGCACTTAGAAGCGCCGAAATATTATGGACAATTATGTATATTGCGGCACTTTTAAGCGCCGCAATATAGTGGGTTAAATCACCAATGTACACCTGCCTTGTGTTTTTACATTATTTTGGGTTAAATCACTAATATACACATGCCTTGTGTTTTAAAATTATTTTGGGTTTAATATCAACACGAATACCCATGTTCTTCAATGTATAAAATGTACCATCAAATCCATAAAAATTCAAATATCAATACAAAAATCATCTCATTTACACAAAAAACAATCATAGTTAACATATAAATTCATACAAAACTAAGTAATGGAATGAAGTTTGGAAAATTATTTTACCATTACACTTGAAATCAATTATGAGGTCCGCTGTTAACCAACTGTTGCAGTAAAGACTTTAGCTCATCAACTTGGGACTACATATTATTCATTTGATCATCGTGCTTCGCTGTTATTTCTTGAATCTGATGCTCATGCTTTTGATTCTTTTCTTCTATTTATGCTTTCAAATTATTTATTTCTTCAGCATAAGCCCCATTGTATCCCATATCATTCCTAATTTGAGCTGAAAGTCCATACACGGCTGAAGGTGTAACTCCAAACCCTTGACTTCGTACACGACCAGAAGTCTCTTCACCCATAAGCTCAGTGAAGACTTCATTTTGTATTTGTAAATTATAGCTAGCATCAGAAGATCCTGAAGCTGTAACAATTTCGGCCACATGAACTTCAGCTGTCACCTATAATTACAAAACAATAAAGATTAAACTCCCTCAAAGATTATGCAGCGAAAGTTACATAAAAGAAAAGTTTCTTATCAAATTTTATAGAAAAAAAGGCAGAATTTCCCCTATGTTTCCATAAAACCTTGTTGGTTTTTTGTCTAAGGTTTAAACATGGTTCAAACATGGTCAAGGTTTGAACAGGTCCAAACATGGTTCAAAGGTTGGTTAATGTCCAAACCAATTCTGGGATATCAAAGTTCAGCAAGTTATAAGGTTGCACACATATGTGTGCTTCAATTTTGAGCATGGGAAGGTCAGGCACACTGCTGTGGAATTTTCTGCCCACAGGCAGGAGGTGTGCGCACAGCATCAGGAGGCTGCAGCATCAGGTCACGCCGCAGCACACAGCACCACACCAAAATGCACAGCATCACTTGGAGAGTGATGAAGGGCTGAGATTAAAGGAAGAACATGATCAAAGGGTCAAGAATGATTCACAAGATTGTCCAAGAATTAAGAGGCTATAAAAAGGGTTTCCTAGCCTCATTTCAAGTGGTGAAAAAGGTGTGTGAGAGAACCACACAGGTTGTGACATTGTGAGATCATTGTAAACACAATGGAGAATTGTGTGAGAGACATAAACACAAGAGGGACTCTTGTAGTGAGGCTGGTTGTAAAGAAGAGAGGTTAGTAGAGAATTGATAGAAAGCATTGTAATAGGTCTATCACTTTCTCGTTCTCTTCTTGGTTCTTCAAGAACTTGGATTCTTGAAGGGGATTGTTGTAACTTTGTAAGAACCATTGAGATAGTGCAAAGAGTTTGGAGGAACTCACAGGGACGTAGGCACATTGCCGAACCTCGACAACAAATTACTTGTCTTCTTTCTTTCTTTGATTTTCTGTTATTGTGTTCGATTGCTGAAATTCTTTCGACAAGTCATTCAAGACTTGGGTGTTTGGAAGATCACCACCTGGGCATCTTGTCAAGGTGATTTCCAACAGTGGTATCAGAGCTTTGGACAGTGGTATCAGAGCACAGCAGCTGGTTATCGGAACATGAAGTAGAAGGTACGGAGCCAAGACTCCAAGAATCAAAGATCAACTTCTTGGGTGATTCAAGAACGGAGTTAAGATCTATATATGATCGTGTTCTTGAGGTAAATCAAGAACGGTGTTAAGATCAATATCTGATCGTGTTCTTGAAGGTGATTCAAGAACGGTGTAAAGATCGAGATCTGGTCATGTTCTTGAAAGTGATTCAAGAACGGTTAAGATCCATCTTCGATCTGTGTTCTTAAGGTTGAAGAAAGTATTTGTGGGTACTGCATAAGACAAGGGATCATCTCCGCAAGATGGGTTCAAATTTTGGTATTAAGAAGTTTGATGGAAAGGGAGATTTTTCCCTATGGAAGCGGAAGATCAAGGAGGTTCTTGTGCAACAAAAAGTGGAATTAGCTATTGGAGAAGATGATGCTTTTCCAGCAAGTGTCACGGAGGACCAGCGGACCGAGATGAAGAAGATGGCTTACAACACCATTTTCTTGCACATGTCGGATAATGTCACAAGGGAGTGCGGAGACTTAGAAGATCCAGCTGCATTATGGAAGAAACTAGATGAATTGTTTCTTGCCAAGACTCTCCCACATAAGAGGTATCTTCGGAAACAAATCTTTGCTTTTAAATTTGATCCTAAGAAAGAGTTGCAAGATAATCTTGATGCCAAGAAAAGGAGTGCATCAAGTGGTAAAGGGCTGTTCTTTAAAAGAAGGCCAGCAACTTGGTATGGCAGCAGCCATGGCTACTACCGGGACAGAGGTAGAGGAGAGAGCCATGGGAGAGTGCACAGTAGCATGCATGGCTACTACCGGGGATAGAGGTAGAGGAGAGAGCCATGGGAGAGTGCACAACAGCATGCATGGCTACTACCGGGACAGAGGTAGAGGAGAAAGCCATGGGAGAATGCATTCCAAACTGAGATTTGGAGGGAAGAGCTGCTATTACTGCCATAAGAAGGGTCATGTCAAGAAAGATTGCAAGAAGATGACAAGGGATAGAGGAGGAAGCCATACCAAGAATGGAGAGGCTTCGGTTGCCAAAACAGAACAGCAAGATGATGATGTTCTTGTTGTGTGCTCAAGTGTGAGCAAGGGGCAAGAAGGCAGCGGGAAATAGATCTTGGATACCGGGTGCACTCATCATATGAGCCCTCACAAAGAATGGTTCAAGAATTTCAAGAAGATCAATGATGGAATGGTCTTCTTGGGGAATGATAATTCTTGCCAAGTGAGAGGGATTGGAGATATCCAATTGAGGATGTTTGATGGAGTCACAAGGCTACTGGAAAATGTGAGGTATGTTCCAGATTTGAAGAGGAACTTGATTTCATTGGGGCAGCTAGATTCTATGGGCTATACATGCAAGATAGAGGGAGGAAAGATCAAGGTGGCCAAGGGATCTTTGGTGGTGATCAAGGCAACAAGAAACGATGGACTCTATGAGATGATCGGAGAAATAGAAACCAATGATCAAGCAGTAAGCTTGATGGCTGAGCTGGACAAGGCAGCCCTTTGGCACACTCGCTTGGGACACATGAGCGAAAAGGGCCTGCAAGTGCTTAGCAAGGAAGGTCTACTTGGTGGTGACAAAGTAGAAGAACTGGATTTTTGTAAGAGCTGTGTTTTTGGGCAGCAACATCAGGTCAGCTTCAACACCGGAGTGCACAAGTCTAAGGGCATTCTTGACTACATTCATGCGGACCTTTGGGGACCAGCAAGGACACCAACACAGGGAGGTAACATTTACTTTCTGTCTTTAATTGATGATTATTCAAGAAAAGTATGGGTTTATTTGGTTAATAATAAATTAGATGCCTTGAATAAATTAGTGGTGTGGAAAGGGCTGGTTGAGACTCAAATGGGTAGAGTAGTTAAGGGGATAAGAACCGATAATGGCTTAGAAATTTTTAACCAAGAACTTGATCAATTCTGTAGGTTAAATGGCATTCTAAGACATAGGACGATTGTGGAAACTCCTCAGCAAAATGGAGTTGCTGAGTTGATGAATAAGACCCTTATGGAAAAGGTTAGGTGCATGTTAGATGAATCCGGGTTACCAAAATATTTTTGGGGAGAAGCTGTAGCTACAGCTGCATATTTGATTAATAGATCACCCTCTAGGATTGTGTTCCAAAAGACTCCCATGGAGATGTGGAGTGGAAAACCCTTTGAGTTGGACAACCTTAGGACTTTTGGGTGTGCTGCGTATGCACTCCAAAAGGAGGATAAGCTTAGCCCAGGATAGAGAAAATATGTGTTTCTAGGATATGGGGAAGGGGCTAAGGGGTACAGGTTGTGGTCCTTAGAAAAAGAAGGATTTAAACTCATAATAAGTAGGGATGTTGTCTTTAATGAATTATTATTTCCCTACTTGGAGAAAACTAACCCTGCAGGGGCTAGTGAGCAAACCAATTCAGAAATTGTTGAGCATAGCATCAAGGGAGATTCTGTTCAGGTAGAGCAAAGGAGGCAAGAGGGTTCGGACCAGGTAGAGCCCTTGGATGATTGCCAAGCTCAAGAAACTCAAGAAGAGGCTGAACAAGAAAAGGATGTTGCAGCAAGTCAGAAGGACTTTCAGTTCATAAGAGACCAGGAAATAAGGCTGGTCGGACCACCTTCAAGATGTGGGTTTGCGGATGCTGCGGATGCAGCAGCTCCTTGGACAGAAGGAGAGATGAGTGAACAAGAAACTTACACGGATGCCATGGAGTGTAAGGATTCGTCAAAGTGGCAGCTAGGTATGGAGGAAGAAATGGATTCTTTGAGAAAGAACAACTTCTGAGAATTGGTGAAAATTCTAGGAAATCAGAAAGTTGTGGAATGTAAGTGCACTTACAAGATTAAAGAAGGGTGCCCTCCAAGAGATGAAGTCCGGAACAAGGCTAAGCTGGTGGTGAATCGGTTCAAAAGAAGAGAAGACATAGGTTTCACAGAAACTTTCTCACTTGGACACAAGGTGGAGAAGATGGTGAGTATCCTCACCTATGTCATTGATGGGCTGTTAGTTTGGAACAGCAGGAAGAGGATGGAAAGGTTTACATCTCAACTCAGTGAGGAGTTCGAGAGGAAGGATCTCAGCCTTGCACAAAAGATCCTTGGGATGAGGAGAATCATCCGGGAAAGGAAGAGAAACAGGTCAAGTGTTTCTTGGGCAATGGATGTTTTCAGCAAATGTGTGAGTAATCCCAGAAAAGAGCGTTGTTTTGGGATGAAGTGGTTGCTGAGGTACATGGAGGCTCAGTGGCAGCCAGTTATAGCACTCGTAACAACCAGGGCAGAATGCATAGCGGCTACGGAAGCCATAAAGGAGGCTATGGGGTGCAAGGGGTTGTTGGACGAGTGGGAGGTCCTAAAAGAGCAAGTGGTGATATCTTTGGATAGCCAAAGTGCGGGGAACTTGTGGAGGTATCCGGTGTTCCATGAGGGGATGGAGCATATGGATGTTTGGTATTCTTACATTCTGGAAAATGGTACAGAAGGAAGCATTCATGTTGACAAGAAGACCACGGAGAAAAGTCCTGCAGATTTAGGCACCAAGTTTCTACCTCTAAGTAAGTTCAATCATTGCCTTGAATTACTTAGGATTGGAGTCAGTTGATTGATGACTCAAGATGAGTTTGGATCCCGAAGGTCTCTGCACAAATGGTTCGGGTTTAAACGCTTAGACAAAGGTAGAGATTGTTGGTTTTTTGTCTAAGGTTTAAACATGGTTCAAACATTGTCAAGGTTTGAACAGGTCCAAACATGGTTCAAATGTTGGTTAATGTCAAAACCAATTGTGGGATATCAAAGTTCAGCAAGTTATAAGATTGCACACATATGTGTGCTTCAATTTTGAGCATGGGAAGGTCTGGCACACTGCTGTGGAATTTTCTGCCCACAGGTAGGAGGTGTGCGCACAGCATCAGGTCACGCCGCAGCACACAGCACCACACCAAAATGCACAGCATCACTTGGAGAGTGATGAAGGGCTGAGATTAAAGGAAGAACATGATCAAAGGGTCAAGAATGATTCACAAGATTGTCCAAGAATTAAGAGGCTATAAAAAGGGTTTTCTAGCCTCATTTCAAGTGGTGAAAAAGGTGTGTGAGAGAACCACACAGGTTGTGACATTGTGAGATCATTGTAAACACAAGGGAGAATTGTGTGAGAGACATAAACACAAGAGGGACTCTTGTAGTGAGGCTGGTTGTAAAGAAGAGAGGTTAGTAGAGAATTGATAGAAAGCATTGTAATAGGTCTATCACTTTCTCGTTCTCTTCTTGGTTCTTCAAGAACTTGGATTCTTGAAGGGGATTGCTGTAACTTTGTAAGAACCATTGAGATAGTGCAAAGAGTTCGGAGGAACTCACGGGGACGTAGGCACATTGCCGAACCTCGACAACAAATTACTTGTCTTCTTTCTTTCTTTGATTTTCTGTTATTGTGTTCGATTGCTGAAATTCTTTCTACAAGTCATTCAAGACTTGGGTGTTTGGAAGATCACCACCTGGGCATCTTGTCAAGGTGATTTCCAACAAACCTCATGCAAATGAAAAACAAAAATATAGTCTGATCAAAATAAACCAAACAGAGATCTAAGTTTCAACTAGTTAATTGGGTGCGCACACTTTCAAGTTTATTCAGTTTTCCACATGATTCAATACTTTCACTATCATGAATTAGACTCAAACAGAACATGTGATTCTTAGGTGTGATTCCTATCACTTTATGTTCTTTCTGATTTAGTGATCACTTTTGATACTCAAGTTAATTTCTTTTTCCAACCTTAGTATTAGTGTTCGATTCGAATTTCTTTATCTAGTGATTATTTTTCATGTTCAAATAAAAAACTAGAAATCAATACCCATCTTAGTAATTAATAATATATCTTAGTTTTAGTGGCCCCTCTCAATTGGTTCACTTATAAAATTGGCCCGGATATTGCATTATTCTGTTAAGTGATGATCAATCTCAATCCCTATGGAAATAGAATAACATTCCCCAAGAAAACAAACAAAAAAGAAAGTCCAAATCTTAGGCAAGCAGCCTCAAACAACACAGAAGCAAAAGAAAAGAGTAACAGAGTCGCTAACCTTAAAAGCTACTCCTATCCTCTCATTGATCTTTGGGATTAGTGACATGTTTCATTTTCAGAAGATCAAAAATACAACATGGACTGAAGAGAGCCTCTTTTGCATAGTAGGTTAAAGAGGAAAATTATTTCAAGAATTAAAAAAACAAAACTTGTGGTCCATATGGGTAGTGGATGTTAAATGCTGCTAATACAACTGGAATTCAAACTGTATTGTGCCACCAAACAAGAACTCATCTCCAATGGTCCACTTGGTATTTGTGGAAATTATACTAAAAAACATATCTTAATTTCTAAACTAAACATGTACTAGGAAGTGTGAGGCTTTCTTCCTAGGTGTGATTCCTAGAACCTTACTAGTTCGATACTAGTAGATTAATCTACATGTTCTTGTTATTTATACTTGTATGAAACCTACCAACCGTTCCCAAAATTTAACCTAACCCTTATCCTCCTATATCACACTCGCTTTTAACATCCCTTGAACTAGAATACAGCTTTATTCACTTTGCAGAGAACTAGTTCTTTTGGAAAGATGTTGCCGCGTTGACCACCTTAGGTCTGATAAAAAAAGAATAAATAAATAAGAGAATCCCTAGCAAGATTTTTTAAGCTAAAGAGTTTAAGCATCTAAGATCAGCATATCTAGGAAATTACAGGAGCACAACATAAGACATTTGTGCTTACAGAAAGTATAGTTTTAGCCTTCTCTCATTATTGGCAACTAGTTTTGTAGAGATTTGTACACAACATTGATCTCTTGATATTGTAATTTTAGTTGAGAAAAACATGTTACCGATACCATTTTCTGATTCTAATATAAAGATAGATAATTAATTTAATGATCTGCAGGTGAATTACATGAATGCACACATAACATCAACACTAGCAGGGGACTTGGTAGAGGTTAATGTAATCAAGAAGGTCTTTAAGGACACATCTGAGATTAAAATGAATGGAACCAAGGTAGGAAACTTATGTCCTTTAATTTTCTTGTAAACTTCAATTCACAAACACAAAGAGCATTGTTTTTCTCCAACTTCACATCTAGAATAGCCCAATAATCCAATGGGAGAAGAACTAAAGAACAATTTAGCTAACATATTTGTTTCTTTTTTCTTTTTTTCATTTCAGTCAATGATTGGACATGGACTTGGAGCTGCTGGTGGATTGGAAGCTATAGCAACCATTAAAGCAATCACCACTGGCTGGTTGTACCCAACTATTAACCAAGATGTATGCATTACAACTCCCATAATTAGTGTATTTTTGGATCGAGAGAAATGAGAGGGGAAGAGTACCCCTCCAAATTCTCTCATCTTTACTCATTTTAAAATAATCATTTCAAGATAGAAAGATAAGGGTAACACTTGGAATCTACATAAAATCCCGAAACATAGTACCAACCACGATAAGATTAAGTTAAGTACCATTCTTAGCTATCATACATCAAACCGTCATATACGTAAGTGAACTTACTTACTTTAACAAACACACAATCAGATCAGAAAATTTACTAGTTCTTCTAAAATATCAAGAACCAAATTAATAGCAGCCAAATGAAAAAATAGAAACGAAAAGGGAAAAAAATGAGTACCCAGTAACCAGACATCAGCTTATACATTCTCCTTTGAAATGATTAAAGATGAATGCCAAAAAAAAAAAAACCATCTAAATTCATGCATAGAAATCTCAAAACCCTGACCCTTTATCAATTTCAGTGAAATTAATTATTAATTCCATAAAAAAAGACAGAACCCAAGCATATATTACCAACTAATGACCATTTCAATATGAAAACAAAAGAACCACACAAAAGTTACATTCACTAACAAGTCAAATTAACGACTAACCCTTACCATAAATTGTCGTGATGCTTCATCAATAAAAGTTCCATCCTTGCGTTTATGAGTTTTAGCAAAAAACTCTACGCGTCCGGGCTCATTTCCATGTTTCATCTCCTACCATTTATGAAAAGAGTTCAAACAGTGACTCAATACACTACATCTCAAAAGAAAGATTGGATGAATGAAGCAAATCAACTCATATATTCATCCTGTCTTCTAGCAAAACTCTTTGATCCGGTCGTGTGAGGACATTGTTGTCTTTCACGTGCTGCTATCCCTATAGTAGAATATTTCTACACCAACAATAAACTAATTGAATAATAAGTCATTAAAAGAAAATAGAAACAATAAGAATTCAAATGAACATAATTATGAAAAACAACCCCACTCTGCTCAGAAAACCAGTAGTTCACCGGTTGTTTCCACTGGTCTTGATCTACTCCTTTTGGAATATTATTGCTCAAAATTTGTTGTTTTGCTTTGTTCTTCACGTGGTCCCTTTATCTGTAGTCTTCCATTTTTTCTCGATCATCCTCAATAAAATTTTGTTGATTGCCTCAATCATAGGATAATGGAACTTCCTCTACCACAAAGAAAAGAAATTGATGTCAAATAAGCATTTTTGGTGTTAAGGATTATATGCATGTACAACACCACAAAAAAATAAAAAATTGGAAGAAAACCCGAAATTAAGTTGTTATTACTTACTCGAATCAATAAAACAGGGTCCTTCTTGTAGTTAGAAGGGACCTTCTTCCAATCCGTGTAACCAAGTGGATAAAGGTTCCCTTTCTTTGCAACTTTGCCCAACCAGCTACTTAATATTTGCCCATCTTTTTTAATAGGTTGATTACGTGCATTGAAGTGGACAAAAATTTTCTCCCCACGTTCCAAGGACCACACTTGTGAGGTTCGCATGACATATGTTTACTTTCTCACTCCCTCTTCAGAATCTATACATTGAAAACATAAATTTTATAATTGGTATAACAATGTGATATCAAACTAGTTATAAAGAGAATGTATTATAATACAAAAATTACCAATTATCTCGCATTGTTCACTATTATTGTTTTGACTTTCCGTTGTTATTGGCTCGGTCTCAGAATCAGTTTGAGAGTCATGATCATCATTAAGATGATACTCATGCTTATGGTCAATATCTTCTTGATAGTGTGAAGACCCAGCTGGAGACTGGTTTGACATATTATCTATGACTGAGGGAGGAATATATTTTGACCTAAATATCTTGCAATTTGTATACATAAAAACATAAAAATGATTATATCTCACATGTCCATCAAACATTGGCCTAAAGTAAATATAACATGTGTTTTCTAGTCTATATATATACACACAATTACAATCACAAATTTACAATCCATAGCCCAAACTCAATTTCAACAAACTAAGTTAAAAATCTAAGCTTCTCACATTACACAGCAACAAAACAATTTTTTTTTAATATGTAAAGAAACACAACAACAAAACAATTAAAATCATATATAAAATACACAACCAAATTAGAATTCTAAGGTTTCCACCCATAAGTAACCTTACCCTAAAATGCCAACAAGATCTAATCAGATACGTACCCAGCATCAAAGTCATCATCAGAATGCATTAAAAGTTAACAAGAATTAGAAGAACCAAACCTGAAAGATAAGAATGGTCAAGGGCTCCCAGCAAATGTAGCAATCAATAATTTCTGATTCTATGGGACCAATCATTTTTGCCACAGATCAGTGGATGAATAACTTTGTGTATTATACTTAGGATAACAACAAGTAAATGATTATTTTGATTCTAAATACGATTTAGAATACAAGCCTCAAGGACTGGCTGATGCAGGAAGTACTTCAGAGTACTTGTGAACAAATGAACAAATAAGTTCTTTAAATAGGATTTAAAGAACAAGAAATAATCAATCATATAACTAAAACAGAAATTTACGACATTCTGAAGCAACATTCCACAAACTGTAGGCAAAAAAGTATACGACTCTTGAACTGTGTGATATAAAGCTACAGTAACCCGAAAGAATACAATAAAACATTACAAATCTCCTTAACACATATTTGTATCACATAAATACACATCCAAATACAAGTACATGGAAATGTGCATATAACTAATTGGTATCTTCGTCAATGTCCATCCTAGCCCAAGTTGAGATACAATCTAATTGATCGTCTACCACTACATTAGAAGGCATGCACTGATTGTAAGTGTCATCATCATCTTTCAGCATTTTTCCCCCATTTCATATAGGTCCCTTGGCTTTGTGATCACAACATGATACCATTCCTTTCTTGTTGGGTCTTGCACATAAAACACTTGTTTCGCTTGAGATGAAATAACGAACGGGTCATCCTTCAATAACTGACCAGTGTGTATGAACCTAGTCAAGTTCACGAGAATGCACCCACCTGCATCTTTCTTTAAACCCCTGGGTGAATTAATATCCACCCAATCACAATGGAACAACAAAAACTTAAACATCCCATAGAAATCCAACTCGATGATATCTTTGAGCACACCATAATACATTTGATCATCCGCTTCAACCATAACAACCGAATTGTTGAGATCGTCTAAACCTCTCACGTTCCTTTGTGTGGAATTTAAAGCCAGTGATGTTGAATCCATTAAATCTCCTAACAACATTATTCAAACCTTGAGAAAAGGAAATTATTTCATCTGAATAATTGTTATCCACCATATATGGCACTTAAACATTTTCCAACAATTAATATGAGACAACATCAGTCAATGTTTTATTGAACACACTTATAACATTCGAAGACAATCAATATTATGCCTAACCTGTCTCATAAGCCATGAGGGAAATTTCTCAACCTGCACTTTTGTTCGAGACTTTGTATTGGTCGATTAGAACAGTTGGTTAGTCTTTGAGCAGCCAAAAATTCGCTGCAATTATTGATGTTTTTATCTAACTGTTAGCAATCATAGGGATAACAAAAGATAATAACTACTCAATTTAAACACATGATTACTAAGTTCCTTTATTGATACTAACCTACGAAGGTGAGAAAGTTTATCATTATGGAGCAACATATAACGATGTGCTTGAGCCAATGACATGTCATCGAGCTCAACACTTACAATCTTTCCCATTATCCGTCCACCCAAGGAAAACATGTATTCATCTGGATAATTTACAGTATCATTGTTCCTTTGGGGGTGGTTGAATTTTGTCTCTACATCTTTGAAGTATTGTGAACAATATGTTGGATACTCTTCCCCATTGTACCCTTTAGCAATTGACCCATCGGGTCTACTTTTATTACGTACGTAAGATTTTAAGCGCACTAAATACCTTGCAAAGCTAAAAAATTAAAGATAAATTTAGTAGCCATTAATATAAAAAATAAAGAGTGCACAAATTAGATTTGAACATCTAACATTTCAACAGGATACATCCACCTGTAGTGTACGGGACCACCAAGTCTAGCCTCAGAGGCTAAGTGAATGATAAGATGAACTATAATGGTAAAGAAACCCGGGGGGAATATTTTCTCCAAATGGCAAAGTGTCAAAGCAACACACGACTCCAATATGTCAAGCTCATGGGGATCAAGGGCTTTAGAGCATAAAGCTTTGAAAAATGATGATAACTCAGAAACAACTGCTACAACATGTCAGACAAATATGCTCTTAAGGCAATAAGAATGATTTCTTGCATCAATATGTGACCGTCATGACTCTTTAAGTTTGACAGCTTACGATCCTTTAGGTTGACATATCTTGAGATGTTTGATGCATACCCATCAGGAACTTTAAAATTTGCCAAAACTGTAAAGAAATTGTGCTTCTCCTTTGTAGATATAGTGTAGCATGCTGGAGGTAAGTAATCTTTTCCATTAGGAAGAACAACTAAATGGAGGTCTTTCCTAATACCAGTTTCCTCGAGATCACGGCATGCCTTTTTATTATCTTTAGTCTAACCATCTGTATTCAATATTGTTCCAATCAAATTATCACATACATTCTTCTCTATATGCATCACATCTAAATTATGACGCAATAGATTGTCTTTCCAATAAGGTAACTAAAAAAATGCTTCTTTTTTTCCACAATGTATCTACAACTCCCTCATCCATGGGAAGATCCTCCTTATCAACATTTTCTAGAAAATTGTCCGCACCCTCAAAAAGGTTATCAACTTCATCCACTAGTACTTGTCCCGTAGAGGTACTAACATCTTCTTAGAAGGCTTTGAGGTTTTACCATAGATATAGTTTCTACCCTCTCGTTGTCTTAAAACATCATGTCCAGATGGTGGAACAGGAGTAGATCCCAACTCTATGGTGCCATCAAACTGATCCTTTTGAAAATGAAACTCATGGTTTACTTCTAACCATCGACGATGACCCATATAGCAAAACTTTCTCCTGTGCTTTAACCATATAAAATGCATAGAGTCCCCACAACACAGACAAGCAACTTGCTCCTTGGTGCTCTAACCAGATAAGTTTGCATATGCTAGAAAATCATTAATGGTCCAAAGAAGAGAAGCACACAGCTTAAAACTTTGATTGATGGACGCATCAAACGCATCAACACCATCCCATAATTGTTTCAATTCTTCTATTATAGGTTGCAAAAAGATATCAATATCATTACCGAGGCTTTTCTCACCAGGAATCACCATTGAAAGGATGAACGATGTTTGCTTCATGCAAAGCCACGGTGGCAAGTTGTATGGGACCAAAAGAACGAGCCTTGTGCTATAAGTAGAACTCATTGTTCGAAATGGATTGAACCAGTCACTAGCTAGGCCAAGCCTAACACTACAAGAATCAGCTGCAAAATTGGGATACAAAGTATCAAATTCATTCCAGGCTAATCTATCCGCCGGGTGTCTTAAAATCCCATCCTTTGTCCGATCTTTATCATGCCATCGCATCAACGAAGCCGTTTTAGATGACATATATATCCTCTTCAATCTCAGTATTAGCAAAAAATAACGCAATACTTTAGATGGCTTTTTCTTTTTAGATTGACCATCCATGTCATTTAATGGATCCTCATCAGCATTGTTTTTAACCCACCGTGGCACACCACACGCATGAAAAAATTCATCATTCACATGCTCACCCCAATACAAGGTGCAGTCATTAGGACAAACATGAATCTTCTCATAGCCAAGACCCAATCCTTTGATAATCTTCATGACTTCATAATAATTTGATGGCAATGGAGCACACATCGAAAATGCCATGTTGATAAACTCAAGCAACATAGTAAGAGATTTACAAGACCATTTGATTACACTCAAACTAATACGCGGTTATTGTGTATAGTTGAGGTGTCGATCCCACGAGAAAAAGCGAACTACAAGAGAAGATGTAAACTTTAATACGAAACGATAAAATCCAAGTGAGTAAATCTGAGTTTGATAAGAAAATAGTGTGAAGGAGTTGTGTAATTATAATGAAGAATATAATGGAGAGATAACAAGGTTCCAGGAATCCTCCCTCGGTTTGTTGCCTTATTCCAATCTCAATTCAATTGTTTTTATCTCGATTACTAGTTTCACATCCCAAACACGCAATCGGCAAGTATTTAATCAAAGCATATGAAAACACTAATGTAATTGCTACGAATCACTCATTGATTTTCGATTCAAGCACACATGACCTATCCTATAGATTTATTAAGAAACGACAATATATCTCAATGACAATATCACAGTAATGGACAAACCTAAAAGATAAATCTACTGGAATCAATCATATCCAAACAACTTGACATAAGAAGAGCTTGACTAGACTTATATGGAGAAGAAGCATGCAATCACCGGATTAAGAAAATCTAAGATAAGAAGAACATAAAGTGCAGCTGTCACATGAACCTAAATTCTTCTTGTTTAATCAAAGAGTAAATCATAAACAATGTTTTGACAATAAATCCAAACTATAACTGAATCAGTAATGGAAAATAAGAACAACTACACCTAGGGATTCATCCCTTCGCCTTGCTTGGAGATTAGTTGGCCATGGGACTCATGCTTGAACACCATAGTGTAGAAGAATGTCGAGCCCTCCCTTCTGTTTCCAGCCTCCAAAAACTTCCTTTTTATCAAACCCTAAGTGATCTATTTATAATACAAAGGTCCAAGGGTGTTTTGGGTATAAACAATCAACTAAAACCCTAATTAAGAAAACAGGGGTTCGTGTGTGCGCCGCGGCTCTCACTTACTCGCGTTATAGCTCTGTCTGGTCTTTGGTTAGTTAAGCTTCTGGGCGCCGCGGCCCAGCCTAGTCCAGGCCACTGCTCACACTGGTGTTGACTTGTGGAGACTCTAGGCCCTGCGGCTCAGCCTGGTCCAGGCCTCGACGCACACTGATGGCTTCTTTGCTCTTTTGGGCTTGGTTCTGGAGGCCAAGGATTAGACCTCTTCAGGCCGCAGCGCCCACACTTAAGACTTAGTTTCTCTTCATTTTGTCCTTCCACAATCACGCTCTCAATCGAATGTGCATCAAAACATCGTGCTTTAAGTTATGATAGCTTTCCATCTCTTTTGAACTTAAAGTACCTGAAAATGCACCGAAATAAGTCAATGATTCAAAAATATCACTTTAGAGTTATTAAGGTATAAAAGTGTAATTCAAACCTCGATCAACCCTAAAATGCTAACAAATAAGTACTGTTAAGATGCATTTTATGACTCTCATCATGACCCCCAATTAGCTTATTGCTAGTCTCTAGCAATTCAAGCGAAAACAAGACAATATGAAATGAATTCTATAGTAGGGATCAAAACAAAGTAAAACAATGTTAGCGTTAAACCAAGAATAATTCACCTTTTGTCTCAAAAATTGTACATAACACACAACTCATAAAATCATTAAATATCACCCAAGTCCAAAAGTAATCCAAACATCAATCTTAAAATTGTTATCGACTCTTAACATCCATCTTACCAGAATCTATTAATCCGAACACCCGGATGATTTTATGCATAACATTCATGAATACAAGTCTTGGCCTCTAAAATATTTAATTTGCATGACATCAATCACAAAAACAAGCTCCATAGGCTCACTTTTCAAATCACTCTCCATTATTGTAGAAAAATCACATCACCTTGGATCAATAGGTCTTTAATAAGCTTATAACGTTAGGCTAAGGTAAAGGTTAAGAAAGAACGAGAAGGATTCAATAAGTAAAAGAATTTAATCTCTTAGTTTTAAACACAACCTATTTTAAGCACTGAATAACTTTACTTCAACACCCAACTCTTTCAACTATTTTTCGAGCATTTCTCTCAATAAATCACCACTTTTTTTTTTCTTTTCTTCTTTCTTTGCCATAATTCACTTATTTATTATTTATTTTTATTTTAGCATAAGACCATTCACCTCATTTTTCATTTTTTTCCTTTTCTTTTCCACAACCCCCAACTTATCTCCTTTAATGTACTTGGGTTATGGTAGCAGTATTTTTTCATATTTCCATCCTTACTCCTCTTAAGTGCTTCTCAACAAATGTGTATAACTAAGTTCTCTTAAAAGAAAGGTAAGGATAAAATATTTTTAGGCTCATAAAGGTAAGTAAATGGGTTATCGAAAGAAACAATGCTCAAATTCTTTTTCAAGAAAAAGGCTCAAACAGGTGACTAGTAATAAATATAGCAAGGGTAAGGTTGAAAGGTTCAAACGTTCCAAAAATGGCCTATATCATATCCTAAGTAGTGTGCATTCTAGAATTTCGCCTCAAGTGATTATCAAATAAGTTCTAGAGCTTGTTAAGATTGCAAAAGTATTTATAAAACAATCGCACATAAAACTTCTCTAGATGCTTTAGACTAATCATGCAATCTTACCGCAAACCAGAGTCTCAAACCAAATGAAGATTGACACTTAAATTATTCTCAAACCGAAGTAAGATTTAACTTCTTCTAATTGCAAGGGTATATCAATTAAGCTCATATCATTGACACGTGAATTACTTACAAGGCTAACAGAAAGCATGCTAAAAACAAACAAATAAAAAACAAACGAATTAAAATGAAAAAGAAAAGGGAGGTGACACCCAACAATTCAATGTATGCAATAAGAAATGTGTTTCCTCCACCCCTACCTTAAAATAAGCGTAGTCCTCAATGTAAAAACAAAAGTTAAGGAAACTCCCTTTTTAACCAAAGGTGTTTGGAGCCGAAAGTTGTGCACGACCAATTGAACTGATGCACATATTTGTTCCTGAAAAAGAAATATGAAGGTAATACTGGAAAACAACAAAATACTAATAATAAACAAGAAAAAGAAATATAGAAAAAAACAATAAAATTAAAGGATATACTGTGGGATGCCTTCCATGAGCGCTAAGTTTTACGTCTTCAGCCAAACGCTGCACTACTATCACTGCTGGCCTCATTGTGGTGCTGAAGATGAGGCTCCATACTCAGTGGCCTCAGTGCTAGTCTTTTGGCAAGGAATACTTAAAGTCCACCACATGTGGCTCAAGCATTCTTAGTGTTGCCCATTTACTATCAACAATAGGGTATTTGATTCCCACACCCATGTGACTTCTCTCAAGCAACTCCTCAAAGCATGGTTGCCATGATTTCTTAATAACTCCCTGTGACTTATCAAAAACATCAACAACATTAACGGCATGGGGATAAATTGAAGAATCATCGAACTCAAAATTATTAGGAATGAATTCCGAAGAGTTAGAATTATCTTTAATGTACTCATCCTCTTTATGTGGCTGCCTTGAGACTTGAAAAACATTTACCTCTAGAGTCATATTTCCAAATAATAATGTCATTAAGCCATTCCCACAATTAATGAGGGCATTGGTGGTGGCAAGGAATGGTCTTCCAAGTATCAATGAAATTTTTGACTCCATGTTCACAGTAGAAACGGTATCTAAAACCAAAAAGTCAACAAGATAATAGAAATTATCAATTTGCAACAAAACATCTTCCACAATACCTCTTGGTTTTCTTACCGATCTATCCGCTAATTGAAGTACCACGGAGGTTGGTTTGATCTCACCTAGACCGAGCTGTAAGTACATGGAGTATGGCATGAGGTTCATATTAGCAACCAAATCTAGCAATGCTTGACCACAAGATTTTTTTTTTTTTTTTAATTTGGCAAGGCACCGTTGGATAGCCTAGATCTTTATATTTGGGCGGTGTCTTGCTGTTAATTACTGCACTCGCTTGCTCCGTCAAGAATGTCGTCTTCTTCACATTGTGCCTTCTATTGAGTGTGCATAGATCCTTGATTACTTTAGCATAGTTGGGAACTTGTTTTATGACATGAAGAAGAGGGAGGTTAATTTTAACATGTTGAAGTTGTTCAAGAATCTCACCTTTTAATGCTGAATTTCTCTCCTTAGGTTTAAGGAGTGCTTGAGGGAAATGCATCGGTGGAGAATAATCATCATGGGCCTCTTGTTCCTTGGGGGCTTCATCCTTGGTGCTCACGGTATTAGGAATCAAATGTGATGGTAGAGTGGGACCATCAATTTTCTTACCGCTGCGGGTGATTATGGCATTAACCTCTTTAACATTTTGATTTTTAGGATCGGAGGTTTGTGCCATATGTTGTCCCATTGGATTAGGTTGTGGCTGTGAAGGAAAACGACATTGTTCTTGAACCGTCAAGAAACTAGTTATCTTGGTGAGTTGGCTCTTTATCACCTTTTGTTCCTGTTTGATCGCTTTTTGCTCCTCTAGCAACTGTTGATTTATCTTGCCTTACTCTTCCACACTCTTGGTATGTACCTGCATAAATGATTTAAATATATCTTCCAAAGGTAAAGATTGTTGAGGTGCATTAAATGAGGTTGTTTCAGGTTGCCATTGGGTATTAGATTGGGCAAAAGGTTGCATATCGGATCTCCAACTAAAATTACGGTGATTCTTTCAATCGGGATTGTAGGTGTTAGAGTAGGGTGATTCTGGTTTCCTAAAGGGTATACCTAAAACATTACACTCTCCCTTTATCTCAAAATAAGCTGGACAATCCTTAGGTAAATGTTCTACCCTATTACACATAAAACAAGGTTCATGGGACTCTACCCTAGCAACTGGTTCGGGGGTTCTAGCATCCTTGGTTTAAGACTGTCCTCTTCCTTAAGTTGATAAATCCTAACGGGTTAATTTCTCCTAGTGCTTTCCATGGAATTTGGTCAAGTCCAAGTGTGGGCTTTTTTCAATAGGTCATCTAGGAAATCTATAGCTTAGTCGAGATCTTTTTGAAGAAAATATACATTGCACATCATTTCTATGACCTGCCTCTCCCTACTTAGAAGTCCATCATATAAATAGCTTACTACCCGCCAACTCTCATACCCATGGTGTGGACAAGAATTCAAAAGGTCCTTGAAACGTTCCCAAACTTGATATAAGGTTTCACTCTCCTTTTGTGCAAAGTTTGAGATTTGTCTCTTGAGGTTGTTGGTCTTATGGGATGGGAAGTGCTTTTGGAAGAAAATTCGGGTCATCTCATCCCAACTACCTATAGACCTAGGCCTTAACGAGTATAGCCAAACCTTGACTTTTTCCTTAAGCGAAAAAGGGAAAAATCGAAGTTTGACGGTGTCTATCATATCAGCCCTACCTTGAAAGGTTGCTACTACTTCCTCAAATTCCCTAATATGGATATAGGGGTTTTCATTCTCAAACTCATTGAAGGTTGGTAGCAATTGGATCATGCCAGATTTAAACTCAGGTTATTGAACATTAGGGGGAAACATGATACAAGATGGTGTGGCCGTTCGACTAGGGTGCAAGTAGTCTTTAAGTGTCCTAGCAACATTTTCGTTGTGATTTTCGGCCATGTTAACAAAATCCTCTAAATTCTTACTTGGGTGTGCACTATGGTTTGATATAGGCGAGGTTTCACTAACGGACGTGGAAAGAGAGGGTAATTTTATTTCAGGTCTTTTAATGAATTTACCTCGCGAATCTCTCTGTCTATGCATACACCAAAGGGATTAGAGGGAAACAACTAAAACAGAAAGAAAAAAAAAATAGAAAATCAAACAAAAGAGCAAAGAATGATATTACCGTCTTGTCTCAAAGTTGGCAATCTTCCTTGTACTTAAGCGCGTTTCCCCGACAACAGGGCCAAAATTTGATTACGCTCAAACTAATACACAGTTATTGTGTATAGTTGAGGTGTCAATCCCACGAGAAAAAACGAACTACAAGAGAAGATGTAAACTTTAATACGAAACGATAAAATCCAAATGAGTAAATATGAGTTTGATAAGGAAATAGTGTGAAGGAGTTGTGCAATTATAATGAAGAATATAATGGAGAGATAACAAGGTTTCGAGAATCCTCCATCGGTTTGTTGCCTTATTCCAATCTTGATTCAGTTGTTTTTATCCCGATTACTAGTTTCACATCCCAAACAAGCAATCGATAAGTATTAAATCAAAGCATATGAAAACCCTAATGTAATTGCTACGAATCACTCATTGATTTTCAATTCAAGCACACATGACCTATCCTATAGATTTATCAAGAAACGACAATATATCTCAATGACAATATCACAGTAATGGACAAACCTAAAAGATAAATCTACCGGAATCAATCACATCCAAACAACTTGACATAAGAAGAGCTTGACTAGACTTATATGGAGAAGAAGCATGCAATCACCGGATTAAGAAAATCTAAGATAAGAATAACATAAAGTGCAGCTGTCACATGAACCTAAATTCTTCTTGTTTAATCAAAGAGTAAATCATAAACAATGTTTTGACAATAAATCCAAACTACAACTGAATCAATAATGGAAAATAAGAACAACTACACCTAGGGATTCATCCATTCGCCTTGCTTGGAGATTAGTTGGCCATAGGGCTCATGCTTGAACACCGTAGTGGAGAAGAATGTCAAGCCCTTCCTTCTATTTCCAGCCTCCAAAAACTTCATTTTTGTCAAACTCTAAGTGATCTATTTATAATACAAAGGTCCAAGGATGTTTTGGGTCTAAACAATCAACTAAAACCCTAAATAGGAAAATAGGGGTTCGTGTGTGTGCCGCAGCTCTGTCTGGTCTTTGGTTAGGTGAGCTTCTGGACGCCGCGGCCCAGCCTAGTCTAGGCCACGACGCACACTGGTGCTGACTTATGGAGACTCTGGGTGCCGTAGCTCAGCCTGGTCCACGCCGCGGTGCACACTGATGGCGTCCTTGCTCTTTTGGGCTTGGTTCTGGAGGCCGAGGCTCAGACTTCTTCAGGCCGCAATGCTCACACTTAAGACTTGGTTTCTCTTCATTTTTTCCTTCCGTAACCATGCCCTCACTTGAATGTGCATCGAAGCATCGTACTTTAAGTTATGATAGCTTTCTATTTCTTTTGAACTCAAAGTACCTGAAAATGCACCGCAATAAGTCAATGATTCAAGAATATCACTTTAGAGTTATTAAGGTGTAAAAGTGTAATTCAAACCTTGTTCAACCCTAAAATGCTAACAAATAAGTACTGTTAAGATGCATTTTATGACTCTCATCACCACCCATTCAAACATTTGATGTGTAGTAGATATAACATAAAACTTAACTTTTTGAAATTCTGACAATCCGGATAAAGTTCATTATCATAATCTTTCATCAAATTGCGATACTGAGTCGTCTCATCAATAGCAGAATGAATTGGATGTTCGACGTGTGAATGATCACCAAAATTATTGAACTCAAACACACCATGAGCCTGTTGCTCTTCACAATGCTCATTTGAAGATCCCACTTCGATTCCTAAACTTCATGGTTCATTGTTTGGGTTTTCATAAGTAACCTCGAAGGTACCTCGGAGCAAACCCAACACGTCATCTCGTCCCATGAAGCCAACTGGAACACTAGTGGATTGTAAACTAGTGTGAGTATGGTCTATACGAGAGACTTTCTCCCCACGAAAAACCCACTCGGTGTAACGTAGATTAAACCTATTATACAATAGATGCTCCTAAACAACTTCTGGTTCGAATGAAGAACAATTTCCACATCTCTTACATGGACAAACAATACTACCATGACCACAAGCTTTTTGACATGCAAATATAATGAAGTTTGCAACACCATCTATATAGGCTTTACTCGACCTCGGTTTATCTATCCAACTTTTATCCATTTTTAGATGACACCAATAGACTTTCCTAAAACAATATTAAGAAAGTCAGAATTGAAATATTTTTGGCAAAAAAAGTTATAATCACAAACTTAGATTTGATTGCTAAGTGGATGAACTAAAATTGATAACAACAAATTGATAATCACAGGTTAGTACTCCATATATTATAATTGGTCCCATCGAAAGTGAGTATTTATTTGTTCTAGTGACTTCTCTTTAAACAAAGAGAAATCTTTCTAGGCAACTTGATACAAACTCAAGCTCATGTTGGCAATTGGTCTCAGCAAAACAAAAGGTTGCAAATAACACATGTATGCAGATTTTACAACTTCTTTGACAGATTATTGATTATTCACTTCTAAAAATTTACCAACCTGTGAATCTTCCACCAATTGTAAGCTAATAACATTTACCAAATTAATGAGAAGTCCTAAATTTTTCAATTCATTGTGCAATGTCTTACAGTATTTTATAAAGGAAGGAGCTGGTGCTGGTGCTGCACCAGCCCCTGTGCTGGTGCTGGTACTGCAGTAGCCCCACCTTTTGAAGTGGTTAATCTTCAGGTCTGCTTTGTATTATAATTTAAAAGATTAATCTTCAGGTCTATTTTGTATCTTGGCGAGATTAGGTGTATTAATAATTCTATTGATCAGGAAGATAGGATCTTATGAATTTATGAACGCTTGGAAGAGGTAGAGGTTGTGGGGCCAAATGGGTTGGTGGTCGAAGCTTGGAAGTATGGCTGATTGTGGTGTCTCCTAATTGAAAATTTGTTCCATTAGATTAATGACTAGAAAAGAAAAATGCTCAGTTTGTTGGTGGAAGAGCAACATACCAGTGAGTGGTGACTCTAGTAGAATGAATATGCTTAAAGCTAAATTTATTAGTAAAATAAAGCTACGAGACTGTGTACTAATTATATTTTGGGCAAGTGAATTAATTTACTCCTATTATAGAGAAGCTAAGCAAGAAATAAGCTTAAGTACTAGGGACTCTTGCATTGTAAAGTATAAATTAAAGAAGTGAAGAAAAGTCAAAGAAGATCCTTCATGGGAGGGAAAAAAGCTGCTCAAGAATGATAGTTTAATGTTCCTTCTAATCTATGTCAGCATAAGAGGGTTGTCTCAAGGACTGCTACCCAGACTCCTTATCATGCTCTGGCTAGGGTTAGAGTCTCTACTCTCTACTAATCTTGAAGACAAAAATCTATGAAGAAGATATATATTGACATGATATTGGACATGTTATGGAACTTGACTGGCTTAGTAACAACTGGTGTAGTGAAATAAATTTTCTGTTAAGTTTATACTGATATCAAGGTTGGCAGAAGCTGCCATCTTGCGGGTGTTTAAATGGATCAATCTACTTGCTTGTACTGGAAGAGGTGCCATAGTGTGTTCTGTTTGCTGACCTTATGAGCCTACAGCAGGGGTGATTAACTGATAGATTTGTAGAGATCCTTTTAGATTAGGTATTATTAGCACTGAGCAGATAGAATCTAATACCTCACAAGAAGAAGTTATGTCATGCAGCTCCACCTTTTGAAAGGAACACAATCAAGATATTGGCACCATCTGCAATACTGGTTTATGTCGATGCCCTAAAATACAACTACAAGATATCCAGTAAGTCTACATATGAAACAAGACAGAAGTTAATAGCAAGGAACATCACAGAAAAATAACAACAACAACAAAAACCAGCTTGACAGATATAGAGAAGAAAAACTCACAGAATACCAAATAGAAGAAGAGAAACACCCCTCAGGACAGGCCTGCTCAGCTTCTCCTTCAGCTTGAAGGAACTTTTGACACCATATTCAAAGAAACCTGCATTATGCTAAGCCACTTGCCTCAGTTGAGGAGTGAATAACAACACAAATCCTAATAGAAATCCTGATATAAAACCTCCAATGTTTGAAAACTTGTCCTCATACGGTAGCAATCCAAAGAGGAAATTGACAATGAAGAGAAAAAAAATTAACACCCGAGCTGAAAACTGCATTCAAGCAAAGAAGCAATCAATACAATAAGATAAAAGGGAAAGAGAGAAACAAGAGGATAAAAAAAGGAAGGTATAGGACCTTCTTGCTGTAAAAATCCCAGTTACAGGTGTTTCAATGAAAAGAACTAAGAAACAGAAGGGTAAGCCACAAGTGTTTCAATGAAAAGAACTAAGAAACAAAAGAACTTCAATTTCATTTTCTGTCTCAAAAGCAAATTAAGAAATTATCCTCAAACACTAATGCAAATAAAGAAGACTAGCTAATTAAAGAGCCATGCTACTGGTCTTTTGGAACTATGTTTATGGTCCTAGTGAAACTGTACGACTTGTGAGAATAAGATCACCTAATAAATTCCATCTTTGATTCCCCCAAAACTTAAAGAGGTTTTATCAAGTAAAAATAAAACCTTCAGTTATGTTCAGCTCTCCACAATTTGAAAATGCAACAACGAAATAGGCATGAACTCAAACCCAAAGAAATCATAATGTCAAGAATAAACTTTCTCAGTTCAAAAACCAAAAAAAAGTACAGCTGACTAAATAAGCTTATTATAAGAAACGAAATATCATACTCTGCCATATCAACTCACATTGAAACACTGTTAATAACTCAAATGCATTACAGACTTAAAAAGCTACCGCTCAAGCAAAATGGTTCAAACTTCCAAGGATCAATTCAAGCTTAGTTACCAAATTAGCTAAAATCTCATGTTCCTTTCAAATTCAATTAAGTTGATACAGTGAATGAATTTCTATATAAAAAACGAAAAAAAGAAAAGACTCTACCGTACACATTGCAACATCAAAACTGCAGCCAAAGGTATTAAAAAAGGGGGGGACTCTCCAAAGAAATAAAGGCTACGAAAATTAGCAGCAAATATCGTAATGAAGTTAACAGATAACAAATTTATAAAAAAAAAGAATTTAACAAAAACAAAACTAAAACCTCAGTAAATTCCAAGCAACCAAAGAAGAAAAAAAAATCAGAAAAGAGGAGAAACTGAAAGAGAAAGACTTACAGCTGGGAAACGGGTATCGAGCTTCTTCCTCGTGGTGTCAGATTTAGTGCATTAAATTTAATTAAATAATCACCAAAAAGAGAATCTATTTTCTTGCTTCAAATTAAAATCATTGTTCCAATCACTAACTATATTTTCTACAAGTATTTTTTTTTACTTTTCAAAAAAAAAAAAAAAAAAAATCTACAATCATTAGACAGCTAGATGAAGAGAGTTCAAATAAAGAAGAAAACTACCTTTGCTTTAATGGAGGAAGATGAAGAATGGTGACAGCTAGATGAAGAAGCAAGTAGATTATGGAGGAAGTTCGGGGGAGCTAAGGGTGCGCAGGACCTAATTTTTGGGGGAAAAACACGCGGTAAAGAAGATGATGATAATAAATGAAATTTATGAGCATATTCCGGCACTTGGAAGTGCCAGAATATGAAATGGAGTATATTCCGATGCTTGGAAGCTCCAAAATATGAAATGGAGTATATTCCGGCGCTTTCAAGAGCCGGAATATAAAATAGGTTTCGAGCATATTCATGCGCTTAAAAGTGCCGCAATACACAGAAACCCATTTCATAAAGCACCGGAATATGAAATGGGTTTTGATCATATTCTGGTACTTTCAAGTGCTGGTATATTGTGGCGCTTAGAAGCAACGAAATATGCAATAAGATTCGCATATAACGATGCTTTGAAGCGCTGTTATATGTTCTTTCAATATTGCGGTGCTTCAAGGAAGCACCACAAATAAAGCACCGGCGGTTGATATATTGCGGCGTCTATATGAAGCGCATGAAATAAAGCGACAGCAGGTGTCATTTACCTTGTAGTGAGAGTTCTAGTCTCTTTTTTCTTGTCATGCCAATTATTAAAGCCTTGTCATGCTTATTAGTTCTATCTGATCTAGAGATGTTATATTAATTACTAAAAATTTTACTTTGCACCAGAATACAACATTTGTAGCTCTTTTATAGCAGTAGAACAAGCAAGTGGTAATTTAGGGTGATCTGCATTCGAGAGAGATTGAGAGAAGTGGTAAAAAAGAAAAATAGTGTTTGTTTGTTCATTTTCTGATAAGACTAGATTTACGGACCCTATCTAGTTTCACTTTTATTAGCAACTGAAAGGCTCATCGAAGAAGGGAAAGAAAGGAAAGAAAGTGTTTGAGAGAAATGGACTTTATTATCCATAGCTTTACAAGGATATGATTCCCCTTTTTATACACTACGAATTTTAGCAAGGAAATTCTCTACAGTTTACAGGGCTAAAGGTAGTTACAACCATCCCTACTAACTGAATTGGTTTATCAGTTAACTAGTTGTTAACTAACTAATTATAGATGTTCTTTTCCAATTTCATTTTCACATCAGTATTAGAAATGGACAGCTCTTGTTGACTGTTTACTTTGAATCAACGGCAGTCAACCGTTTTAGGTAGTTCTATTGTCATCATACTAACACGGATTTGATATACATGAATGGGCACCAATATGACTCAAAAGTTTATGCAGAAGAGTCTTGCGTCCAAACCATGTATATAAACTACTCTTATTTTATTTTTTATTTCTTTCAGACGTGGGATAACTCACATGTGGATTCGATCAACCGGAAAAGGAAAACCAAACTCAACGATGGGAGCCCTCACGGGGCAAACAATCGGGGGCACACAAACCCTTCTCATACTCAATGTTAAGATCGGGAGCACTTCACACGGTGGGGGATCACACGAACACATGCTTGATACACATGAATGGGCACCAATGTGACTCAAAAACTTAAGCTCAAAAATCTTAAACTCAAACGATGACTCTTGAATCCAAACCATATATATAAGTTACTCTTATTTTTTATTTCTCCAAAATGTGAGATCACTCAAACGTGCATATCATTAAGTCCCCTGTACGACTCTCCACCGACCTTATAAACAATAGAAACCTAAACAATTTTGACATTTAAAAGTTTGTGCTTTGCATAGCAATGCCTTGGGTGATGAAGTTACTTATATAGAGTTCGTGAAGTTCCCTTAAAAAAAATTGGAAAAAAAATCCGAGACCAAACTTTATTATTCAACAAAACTAACATAATAGATCAATTTCACAAAATTTCAACTGAAAAGTACCACTTTAGTGTGTGATTTAATATGTATTTCATCAATGATTCAAAACTCGTCAAATTTTATATGAAAATCTAGAGTTTATATCGTCAATTAGAATTTATCAAAACAAACTCATTATTTGTAACTTTAAAAATCTCACGAATGACAGATCATTTTATCAGCAAGTGTGAAAACTATTCCTCAGGATTTGGGGCCTTGAGACTATAAGATCTCAGGTTTGATTTCTGGCCATTAATTAGTGCTCATTATCATCATCTTCCCTACAATTCAACCATCAAATTCATCTTCATATTTCTCAACGCCAAGAATAATCAATCTACCCAAATCTTGTTCGTAACACATACTCTTAAGTTCTAAAAAAAACTTGCATATGCAAATAAAGTAGTATTAAAATCGAAAAGATAAAACTCTAAAATAAGATCAAATTAAAGATTATCCATGAACTAAATTGAAGCAAAAAAAGAAATCCCTCAATATCTTTTATCCCCTAAGTCACAAAATGATGCAAGGATCACGATAATAATTATCTTGGACGATAGAATAATTACTTTCTTGGACAGCCTGAGAATTTCTGTAGTGATGATCAGTACTTGGCCAAAACCCTAACTGATCATCATGAGAATTATCATGATGATCAGTATTACTTGCATCGCCTTCTTCAAAATCAGTTTGAGTAGCGGCTTTCCTTGTCTTCTCATCCTCCTCAGTCGGCAGCCATTTTAGAGTTAGTAATTCACAAACCCAACTTTCTTCCTCAAGAGAGATATTAGCTTGAAGGAATCAAACTCACTGTTGCCTATAACAGTCATCTGCTCGCCTTCTGAATTCATTGACTCAACACCTGTTGCACCCAAACATATAATTAATAAAGAGATTTTTTGCTAAAATTAATAATATTTGAGCTCAAAATCACAAATTAAAAAATAGCTTGGCTAACTTTATCAACAAGAAAAAAGAAGAAGATAATCAATACCTTTTGTTGCCTTAGTGAGCTTCATGGCTTTGTCCCGTAACTTATCCTTCTTCTTGCCTTCAAAGGCAATCTTGATCACTACTTCTTGCTGCAAGTACCCATCAAGGATACTCAATTATAACATGTGAAAAACAAAGAGAATGCATAAAATTACTTCAAATTTTAAAATTAATAATTAGTTACCTTAGCCATAATTATCTTTATGCCTTCTGCTCTTTGGACGTAGTGAAAGAATTTGGTGTGTGTATGTGCTGCCCTAGACCTTTCAACCCTTTATTTATAGAGTTTTAATTTTCTTTCTCCTATTGCCATAAGGAAACTTGATGAGGGGAGAAAAAAATTATATATAAGGGAAAACTCTGATTACTTCCTTTTTTCCTGTTTTGCTTTTGGTGAGTAATAGGAAAGTTTTAAATATTCAATTTTCTTCCTAAGTTTGCATTGCCTGTTATGTGACTTTAACTATTTTCCTAATTGGAATTTATTTACCGAATTTCTCACTTGCATTGCCTTTTCTGTGACTTTAACTATTTTCCTAATTGCATTGCCAAGAGGGTCTGGTGATCTATTCCATTAGTTCCAAATTCAATCCATGCAAGAAACTTATGAAATCTTACAAATCCATTACTCACAAAAATCTAAAATTTCTTAAGTCATTTAAGACAAACCATACAAAAAGTAAATAAATACTAAATTTTGAATGTCTTTGATGAATTAAATTCTTCAATTCTTCCCTTTTTATAATTCATATGGAGTTTTCTTGAGTTTAGGCCTAATTAAAACTCTATTTAATATATAACATGCGGTATTAACGGCTTTCCCCCAAAAATAATTTGGCACACTATTTTCACAAAGAAGAGTTCTTCCAATTTCTTCTAAAACTCTCTTCTTTTTTTTTTCTTTCGATCTATTGATGCCGAAAATCTGTCGAATGAGCTCACGAACCCCTGCACACATATGAGAGACACGTAAACTAAAAAGTCCCCCAAGAGTTGTGCTCCGGCTGTTTTATTTTTTAAGGTCATATTGTGTTTATGTACTATTGTTCAGTGATATATAGTAGGTATATTTGAATAAACTAGCCAGGTTTTGCATAAACATAAAAATCCATGCCGTTTTAAATAAAAGATGAATGGTGGAGATTTATGGAGTGGCATGGTAGGGATAGTATAGTTAATTCCTGGATAGCTATTTATTTGAGTGGCACAGAAGATGTGTTAATTTGATTCTTTAATTCCTAGTACGAGTTCTTTCACACTCTGAACGGTGACAAGAGTGAAAAAGCCTAACGCAAAGATGTTGTATCATATGTTAAATTCAAGTGTATTTGTTCTGAAAAAAGAGAATTAGTTACATCGCTAGTATTTATGAGGAAATTACTAACCATGTAAGTTAGCTCGAGCCCACGAATCACGAATATCATTCATGTGCTAGAAATTTTTTTTAAAATTACAGTAATTTCCTGTTGGAAGGAAAGGGGCAGAAGGTAATAATGTAATCAGCGCCAGCACAAGTGAAGGTACTAGCAGCATCATCATACGCACAGCTATAAGCCTTGGAGCAGGCATCCTTGAAGAACTTTGAGTAACGGGTGGGCTTGCATGTATTCGGAGTTGCGATTTCTCCGCTGCAGCAATACTTTGGGTCCCTCAACGCCTCTCGCGCGCTCTTACACGCCACTCTATTTCAGCTGTCAACCACCTTAAGCTCCGAAGGACAGGCCATATTCAAATCCGCAGCGCACCCAGTGGCGGCGCAGTTCCCTGCTCCGGTGGCACCGCTCCGTGGCACAATCGTCATGGGCAGATTGTACCCATCAACGAACCTCACGTCGAAAAGTTCTAGCCCTCCGGCGCCGTTCAGCATGAATTCTGTGACGGTGTCCGGCGGGGTGGCTCCATGGCCTGATCATTCGACAGTGGAGGAGCCGCAGTCGCTGGTGAGGCAAGAGAATTTTCCGGTCTTCTTGTCTTCGGTGCAGAGTCTGCGACCCCATATGCAGACCGACCAGGAAGCTGGTATTGAGAGGGGATGAGTTTGGCCTGGTTGCAGAGCGAACCCTGTTGTTGAAAGCTGTGCGGTTCCAGCACCTGAAAGCAAGCCTGGCCAAACAGTGTAGCTGCACTTGTTTTTGATTGTGAATATTTTCTAATATTATGTTAATTGACTTTATTATTTGATTTTGAGTCGGGATGGGTGCTCATAATAGGCGACCCGAACCGCTCAAGATATATTTAATACAATTTACCAAAAGATACAAATCTTTTTAAAAACACTACTCCTTCATTTCCTATATATACTGTTGGAAATCACCTTAGCAAGATGCCCAGGTGGTGATCTTCCAAACACCCAAGTCTTGAATGACTTGTAAAAATAATTTCAGAAATCGAACACAAGAATAGAAAATCAAAGAAAGAAAGAAGACAAGCAATTTGTTGTCGAGGTTCGGCAATGTGCCTACGTCCCCGTGAGTTCCTCCGAACTCTCTGCACTAAATCAATGGTTCTTACAAAGTTACAGCAAACCCCTTCAAGAAACCACAATGTTCTTGAAGAAACCAAGAAGAGAACGAGAAAGTGGTAAACCTATTACAATGCTTCCTATCAATTCTCTACTACCCTCTCTTCTTTACAACCAGCCTCTCTACAATGAGTCCCTCTTGTGTTTTGTGTCTTTGCACTCTCACACAATTCTCTCATCCACACACATGTCTCACAAGTTACATTACATCTCGTGTCACAACCTTATGTTTTGTGGTGTTGAGATTGAACCTAGGTGACCCTTTATATAGTGCACCAACTTCTTGTCCAATCTTGTGTGTCATTATCCACCCTTAGATCTTGATGACCACTTAACCATGGCCCCCCATCAATCCTAAGTGGTGGTGTGCATTTTGGCCTTGCATTCACGCACCTAAGAGAAGGCTAAAGCATGCTGTCCATGTGTGCCGGCCAAAGCTGCAGCTCCTAGTTTCTGTCCCTTGTGCTATTCCTGCCAGGTTCCAGCGCTGCAGCTCCAAGTTGCTGTCCCCTTCACACAACACCCTTCTGCTTGTGTGCAGAAGTGCACACACTAGTGCGCATGGCCTTCCCTTGCTCCAAAATGAAGCACACACATGTGTGCAGCCTTCTAACTTGCTAAACTTTGATCTTCCACCTTTGGTTTAGACTTTAACCATCTTTGAAACATACTTGGACCTGTTCAAACCTTAACATGTTTGAACCATGTTTAAACCTTAGACAAATACCAACAATCTCTACCTTTGTCTTAGCGTTTAAACCCGAACCATTGTTCAGAGATCTTCGGGATCCAAACTCATCTTGAGTCATCAATCAACTGACTCCAATCCTAAGAAGTCCAAGGCAATGATTGGACCTTCTTAGAGGTAGAACCTTGGTGCCTAAATCTGCAGGAGTTTTCTCCGTGGTCTTCTTGTCAACATGAATGAATCCTTTCGTACCATTTTTCGGAATGTAATGATAGCAAACATCCATATGCTTCGTCCCCTCATGGAACACCAGATTCCTCCACAAGTGCCTTACACTTTGGCTATCCGAAGACACCACAACCTGCTCTTTTAGGACCTCCCACTCGTCCAACAACCCTTTGCACCCCATAGCCTCCTTTATGGCTTCCATAGCCGCTATGTATTCTGCCCTGGTTGTTATGAGTGCTACCATTGGCTGCCACTAAGCCTTCAAATACCTTAGCAACCACTTCATCCCAAGCCAATGCTTCTTTCCGGGATTACTCAAAAATTTGCTGAGAACACCCATTGCCCAAGAAACCCTTAACCGGTTTCTCTCATTTTCTTGGATTATACACATCCCAAGGATCTTTTGTGTAAGGCTGAGATCCTTCCTCTCGAACTCCTCACTGAGTTGAGATGTAAACCTTTTCATCCTCTCCCTGCTGTTCCAAACCAACAGCCCATTAATGACATAGGTGAGGATACTCACCATCTTCTCCACCTTGTGTCCAGGTGAGAAAGTTTCTGTGAAACCTATGTCTTCTCTTCTTATGAACCCGTTCGCCACCAGGCTAGCCTTGTTCCGGACTTCATCTCCTAGAGGGTACCCTTCTTTGACCTTGTAAGTCCACTTACAATCCACAACTCTCTGATTTCGCGGAATGTGCACCAATTCCCAGAAGTTGTTCTTCCTCAAAGAATCCATTTCTTCCTCCATAGCTAGCTTCGATCTTGGCGAATCCTTACATCCCCTGTAAGTCCCTTGTTCACTTATCCCTCCTTTTGTCCAAGGAGTTGCTGTATTCACAGCATCCGCAAACCCATATCTTGAAGGTGGTCTGACCAGCCTTCTTTCCCGATCTCTTGTGAGCTGATAGTCCTTCCGACTTGCTGCATCAACCTCTTCTAGTTCAACCTCCTCTTGAGTGCCCTGAGCATGGCCTTCATCCAAGGGCTCTACCTGGTCCGAACCCTCTTGCCTTCCTTGCTCTACCTGAACTAAATCTTCCTTGATGCTATGCTCCACAAGAACCAAACTGGTTTGCTCACTAGCCCCTGCAGGGTTAGTATTCTCCAAGTAGGGAAATAACAATTCATTAAAATTAACATCCCTACTTATAATGAGTCTTAATCCTTCTTTCTCTAAGGACCACAACCTATACCCCTTAGCCCCTTCCCCATATCCTAGAAACACACATTTTCTAGATCCTGAGCTAAGCTTATCTTCCTTTTGTTGTGCATACGCAGCACACCCAAAAGTCCTAAGGTTGTCCAACTCAGGGGGTTTTTCACTCCACATCTCTATGGGAGTCTTTTGGGACACAATCTTAGAGGGTGATCTATTTACCAAGTATGCAGCTGTAGCCACAGCTTCTCCCCAAAAACATTTGGGTAATCCGAATCCATTTAACATGCACTTAACCTTTTCCATAAGGGTCTTATTCATCCACTCAGCAACTCCACTTTGCTGAGGGGTTTCCACAACCGTCCTATGTCTTAGAATCTCATTTAACCTACAGAATTGATCAAGTTCTTGGTTAAAAATTTCTAAGCCATTATTGGTTCTTATCCCTTTAACTACTTTACCCATTTGAGTCTCAACTAGCCCTTTCCACACCACTAACTTATTCAAGGCATCCGATTTATTTCTAACCGAATAAACCCACACTCTTCTTGAATAATCATCAATTAAAGACAGAAAGTAAATGTTACCTCCCTGTGTTGGTGTCCTTGCTGGTCCCCAAAGGTCCGCATGAATGTAGTCAAGAATGCCCTTAGACTTGTGCACTCCGGTGTTGAAGCTGACCCGGTGTTGTTTCTCAAGAATACAACACTCGCAGAAATCAAGTTCCTCTACTTTGTCTCCACCAAGTAGGCCATCCTTGCTGAGAACTTGCAGGCCCTCTTCACTCATATGTCCCAAGCGAGTTTGCCAAAGGGCTGTCCTATCCATCTCAACCATCAAGCTTGCTGCTTGATCATTGATTTCTGTCTCTCCGATCATCTCATAGAGTCCATCGTTTCTTGCTGCCTTGATCACTACCAAAGATCTCTTGGCTACCTTGATCTTTCCTCCCTCTATCTTGCATGTGTATCCCATGGAATCCAGCTGCCCCAATGAGATCAAATTCCTCCTCAAATCTGGGAGATACCTCACATTTTCCAGCAGCCTTGTCATTCCATCAAACATCCTCACCTGGATGTCTCCTATGCCTCTCACTTGGTAAGAAATATAATTCCCCAAGAAAACCCTTTCATCATTGGTTTCCTTGAAATTCTTGAACCAACTCCGGTGAGGGCACATGTGATGAGTGCACCCGGTATCCAAGATCCATTTCCTGCTGCCTTCTTGGTCCTTGCTCACACCCGAGGACACAACAAGAACATCATCATCTTGCTGTTCTGTTTTGGCAACCGAAGCCTCTCCATTCTTGGTATGACTTCCTCCTCTATCCCTTATCATCTTCTTGCAATCTTTCTTAACATGACCCTTCTTATGGCAGTAGTAGCAGCTCTTCCCTCCAAATCTCAGTTTGGAATGCATTCTCCCATGGCTTTCTCCTCTACCTCTGTCCCGGTAGTAGCCATGCATGCTGCTGTGCACTCTCATATGGCTCTCTCCTCTACCTCTGTCCCGGTAGTAGCCATGCATGCTGCCATACTAAGTTGCTGACCTTCTTTTAAAGAACAACCCTTTACCACTTGATGCACTCCTTATCTTGGCATCAAGATCATCTTGCAACTCTTTCTTAGGATCAAATTTAAAAGCAAAGATTCGTTTACGAAGATACCTCTTATTAGGGAGAGTCTTGGCAAGAAACAACTCATCTAGTTTCTTCCATATTGCAGCTGGATCTTCCGAGTCTCCACACTCCCTTGTGATATTATCCGACATGTGCAAGAAACTGGTGCTGTAAGCCATCTTCTTCATCTCATTCCGCTGGTCCTCCGTGGTACTTTCTGGAAAAGCATCATCTTCTCCAAGAGCTAAATCCACTTTCTGTTGCACTAGAACCTCCTTGATCTTCCGCTTCCAAAGGGCAAAGTCTCCCTTTCCATCAAACTTCTCAATACTGAAATTTGAACCCATCTTGCGAACAAGATCCTAGATTTATGCACTAACCACAAATGCTTTCTTCAACTTCAAGAACATAGATCGAAGATGGATCTTAACCGTTCTTGAATCACTCTCAAGAACACGACCAGATCTTGATCTTTACACCGTTTTTGAATCACCCTCAAGAACACGATCAGATATTGATCTTAACTCCGTTCTTGAATCACCCAAGAAGTTTGATCTTTGATTCTTGGAGTCTTTGCTCCGTACCTTCTACTTCTTGCTCCGATAACCAGCTGTGCAAGCTCTGTACCACTGTTGGAAATCACCTTGACAAGATGCCCAGGTGGTGATCTTCCAAACACCCAAGTCTTGAATGACTTGTAGAAAAGAAAACAACAATCGAACATAAGAACAGAAAATCAAAGAAAGAAAGAAGACAAGCAATTTGTTGTCGAGGTTCGGCAATGTGCCTACGTCCCCGTGAGTTCCTCCGAACTCTCTGCACTAAATCAATGGTTCTTTACAATGTTACAGCAACCCCCTTCAAGAAACCACAATGTTCTTGAAGAAACCAAGAAGAGAACGAGAAAGTGATAGACCTATTACAATGCTTCCTATCAATTCTCTACTACCCTCTCTTCTTTACAACCAGCCTCTCTACAATGAATCCCTCTTGTATTTTGAGTCTTTGCACTCTCACACAATTCTCTCATCCACACACATGTCTCACAAGTTACATTACATCTTGTGTCACAACCTTATGTTTTTTTGTGGTGTTGAGATTGAACCTAGGTGACCCTTTATATAGTGCACCAACTTCTTGTCCAATCTTATGTGTCATTCTCCACCCTTAGATCTTGATGACCACTTAACCATGGCCCTCCATCAATCCTAAGTTGTGCTGTGCGTTTTAACCTTGCATTCACGCACCTAAGAGAAGGCTAAAGCACGCTGTCCATGTGTGCCGGCCAAAGATGCAGCGCCGCGCTGCGCTGCAGCTCCAAGTTTCTGTCCCTTGTGCTATTCCTACCAGGTTCCAGCGCTGCAGCTTCAAGTTGCTATCCCCTTCACACAACACCCTTCTGCTTGTGTGCAGAAGTGCGCACACTAGTGCGCATGGCCTTCCCTTGCTCCAAAATGAAGCACACACATGTGTGCAGCCTTCTAACTTGCTGAACTTTGATACTCCACCTTTGGTTTAGACTTTAACCATCTTTGAACCATACTTGGACCTGTTCAACCCTTAACCATGTTTGAACCATGTTTAAACCTTAGACAAATACCAACAAGCATGAATTCAGTGACGATGTCCGGTGGGGTGGTTCCATGGCCTGATCATTCGACAGTGGAGGAGCCGCAGTCACTGGTGAGGCAAGAGAATTTTCCGGTCTTCTTGTCTTCAGTGCAGTGTGTGCGACCTCATATGCAGACCGACCAGGAAGCTAGAATTGAGAGGGGATGAGTTTGGCCTGGTTGCAGAGCGGACCCTGTTGTTGAAATCTGTGCGGTTCCAGCACCTGAAAGCAAGCCTGGCCAAACAGTGTAGCTGCACTTGTTTTTGATTGTGAATATTTTCTAATATTATGTTAATTGACTTTCTTATTTGATTTTGAGTAGGGATGGGCGCTCATAATAGGCAACCCGAACCGCTCAAGATATATTTAATACAATTTACCAAAAGACACAAATCTTTTTTAAAAACACTACTCAATCATTTCCTATATATACATTTTGTTGATTATTGGTAACCAACTAAGTTGCTAGAAATATCAAAATCCATACAAAAATAAGGAGTGGTCACAGCACATATCCTAGAGAGAAAAAATCTTCTCTATTTTCTTAAAAGAAGAAGAAGGGATCTTGGGTTGTGAAAATTCGAGTGTTTTCCTTCATCGTGATTACACTCTCAACCATGGCGAGTGGAAGACGAGAAGACCCGAAGAGGAGTCCAAAATACGAAAAGTTTCGGGTTAAAACGGTAAGAAACCGTTTTTTTTCCGCTGCGTTACTCTGTTATAGTCAAAACTTTAATATCTTCTAAATTATCATTATGCACATAATTTTATTTATACTATACTTATTAATATATCTAATATCTTAATTTTATACATGATGTAAATCATTTAATACTATTCCAGCATATCACGTATGTAATGAATAACGTAAGACATTTTCATACGAATACCGCGAAGCAAAGCATACTAAATTCCTGTTAATTATGGTTTTTCCCAAAGTGCTGCCTTTTATATGCTTTCTTTTCAATATATCCTTATTTTAATGGTTTTTTTTATTCCAGTCAATATTCATACTAAAAATTGTCGGAAAATATGCAATTTGTTTGATGATGAGGTCAGTGCTTTTGATTAACATGCTTGCATAAAAGTTGTAAAGAATTAATGTACCTTTAATTTTTATTTCATTATTAATCTCTAAATTTTTAGGGCTATATATATGGAGACAAATAGTTATACAATTTGACTCAATAACACTTAGCTACCAATACTGAGTTAGAGAGTTGTGACCTTTATCTATTTACAACTCATTTTTTCATTGGGATGAAAACTTAACTGATAATTTTGAGAATTTTACTGATAACATTAGTTAAATATATATTATTAGTGAAATTTCTCAAAATTACCAGTCAAGTTTTCACATGGTGCAAACAAGAATTTATGATATTTACAATCACCACAATTTTTGAACTTTTTTGGAATCCATTCGGCTTAACTTATAATTTTGCTGTACAGACTCAAAAGTGAATCTAAAATAACTTTAGGCTCAATTTGTTTCAATAAAAAATGGTAGCCTAAAAATCATATACGTGTAAAATGGTATTTTACTAGTTTTTGGATTCTATGAAAATCAAATTAATGTAAAATCGAATTTTACACCGCTTAGTGAAATGCTTAACAAAACAATTTTCGTTCTTTTTTTGCATAACATGTTTAAATTACTAAACAGGGTATATAAATACTATTTGACTATTTCGAGGTTTTTTTTAATCAAATTGACTTTATTTTTTGTACAATATAAATATATTAATTTTATTTGCAGTAAAATATAAACTATTAAAGTAATAATATTTATTAATAATTAAATTAAATTGATAATAATAATAACTTTATTAAATAATAATCTCGATTTTTTTATAATAATGAATGCATCATTGTTACATTTAAAATTTGATTAGAAACATGAATAGTGTAAATACCTTTGCCACACAAAGGTAATTTAAGAACATTGATTGTGCAAAACTGATTCGGGGATTAAAATCGACAAAACATATTTTCTTATTTTGGACCTAAATCACTTTTTTTAAAGTTGTTTTCAACTTCTGATTTATAAAAAAAGTAGGTGAAAAAAGAAGTGTTCGGCATAACTTCTGCTTTTTAACAACATAAACTGTTTGAAAACTCTACCAGACAGTCACCTACTTGAATGAAACTTTTCTTTTAGTCATGAAGAAAAAGTTAAGCTTTGTTTGACAAAATTTAGTAAGGCAAAATTAAAGATAAAGATAAATTATCTGTTGATCATATACTGAGATGTAGACCAAAAAAATATTTCACCACTGTGATAAGACATATTTTAAATTTTAAATTTTTTTTTTAGTTGCAGTTTCAAAACTGACCTACATATAGCAGTGACATACAACTTATTTGAAGTTCGAATTTTCCAATATTGGATGGGCAGACTTCACAACTCACAACTGAATTAAAGTAAATTCAACACATGCTTCTTGTCACATTTATAGAGTGAATTGCTATGGTTTGGAGGGTTGTTGGAAAGGATAATTTCTGGGTTGACATCTCATCAAAAGAATCTCTAATGGAGCCACCCAGACGTCATGCTTTGCTCACATGCGGCAGATTCTTCAAATGCCCAAGGAAAGAGTTTCATCAATACTTGGGTATTCAATCTACACAACTTAAATACTTTATCTCTATCTCTCAAGATTCTGATGATGCTGAAGTATTAATTAGTCGTCATGTCCAATTGTCAAAACTTCCTTTTGCTTCTTCCAGTTGGAGAAGAGAGGAGAGTGAATCGATGCAGCCATGCAGGCTTCGATTTGAATCATTGGACCATGGCTAAGCCGTCCTTTTTAACTCCATCCCATGCAACAAATTTGGCTTAGGAGAACTGGACCCACTAGATATCCTAAATTTAGTAAATATTCCTATTCTAAAAAAGGGAAAAAAATCAGTAATATCCAGCCAAAAAAGAGCTTAGTAGCCCGGCAATGTCAACAGAATTTGCCACAGTGGCGATGTTGCCGCTAAGATGGCAAAGGCAAGGCCAAGGAAACGGCTGAGACTTCGACGGCCTCCGGGCGTTGCTGGTCAGACGACGACTACTTAAGACTGCACCCACATGAATCCATAAAAATTACAATCAACAAAAATTAAGAAATTCTTTTTTGTTATATTCAGAATTTGTTCTTTGCGTATCCATGGTGTTTAGCTTGGACGGTGCTGTATTATTATTATTATTATTTTTTTTGTTGTTCTTCAAAATTTTAAGACGACAAAACTATTTATAAAAAACTAACGTTGGAGCAATTATATGGTTATAGTCACTTCACATTGTGGGAGATCATACTAACACGGATTTGATATACATGAATGGGCACCAATATGACTCAAAAGTTTATGCAGAAGAGTCTTGAGTCCAAACCATGTATATAAACTACTCTTACTTTATTTTTTATTTCTTTCAGACGTGGGATAACTCACATGTGGATTCGATCAACCAGAAAAGGAAAACCAAACTCAACGATGGGAGAGGCAAACGATGGGAGCCCTCACGGGGCAAACAATCGGGGGCACACAAACCCTTCTCATACTCAATGTTAAGATCGGGAACACTTCACACGGTGGGGGATCACACGAACACAGGCTTGATACACATGAATGGGCACCAATGTGACTCAAAAACTTAAGCTCAAAAATCTTGAACCCAAACCATGACTCTTGAATCCAAACCATATATATAAGTTACTCTTATTTTTTATTTCTCCAAAATGTGAGATCACTCAAACGTGCATATCATTAAGTCCTCCGTACGACTCTCCACCTACCTTATAAACAATAGAAACCTAAACAATTTTAACATTTAAAAGTTTGTGCTTTGCATAGCAATGCCTTGGGTGATGAAGTTACTTATATAGAGTTTGTGAAGTTCCCTTAAAAAAATTGGAAAAAAAATCCGAGATCAAACTTTATTATTCAACAAAACTAACATAATAGATCAATTTCACAAAATTTCAACTGAAAAGTACCACTTTAGTGTGTGATTTAATATGTATTTCATCAATGATTCAAAACTCGTCAAATTTTATATGAAAATCTAGAGTTTATATCGTCAATTAGAATTTATCAAAACATACTCATTATTTGTAACTTTAAAAATCTCACGAATGACAGATCATTTTATCAGCAAGTGTGAAAACAATTCCTCAGGATTTGGGGCCTTGAGACTATAAGATCTCAGGTTTGATTTCTGGCCATTAATTAGTGCTCATTATCATCATCTTCCCTACAATTCAACCATCAAATTCATCTTCATATTTCTCACCGCCAAGAATAATCAATCTACCCAAATCTTGTTCGTAACACATACTCTTAAGTTCTAAAAAAAACTTGCATATGCAAACAAAGTAGTATTAAAATCGAAAAGATGAAACTCTAAAATAAGACCAAATTAAAGATTATCCATGAACTAAATTGAAGCAAAAAAAAAAAAAAAAATCCCTCAATATCTTTTATCCCCTAAGTCACAAAATGATGCAAGGATCACGATAATAATTATCTTGGACGATAGGATAATTACTTTCTTGGACAGCCTGAGAATTTCTGTAGTGATGATCAGTACTTGGCCAAAACCCTAACTGATCATCATGAGAATTATCATGATGATCAGTATTACTTGCACCACCTTCTTCAAAATCAGTTTGAGTAGCGGCGTCCCTTGTCTTCTCATCCTCCTCAGTCGGCAGCCATTTTAGAGTTAGTAATTCACAAAACCCAACTTTCTTCCTCAAGAGAGATATTAGCTTGATGGAATCAAACTCACTGTTGCCTATAACAGTCATCTGCTCGCCTTCTGAATTCATTGACTCAACACCTGTTGCACCCAAACATATAATTAATAAAGAGATTTTTTGCTAAAATTAATAATATTTGAGCTCAAAATCACAAATTAAAAATAGCTTGGCTAACTTTATCAACAAGAAAAAAGAAGAAGATAATCAACACCTTTTGTTGCCCTAGTGAGCTTCATGGCTTTGTCCCGTAACTTATCCTTCTTCTTGCCTTCAAAGGCAATCTTGATCACTACTTCTTGCTGCAAGTACCCATCAAGGATACTCAATTATAACATGTGAAAAACAAAGAGAATGCATGAAATTACTTCAAATTTTAAAATTAATAATTAGTTACCTTAGCCATAATTATCTTTATGCCTTCTGCTCTTTGGACGTAGTGAAAGAATTTGGTGTGCGTATGTGCTGCCCTAGACCTTTCAACCCTTTATTTATAGAGTTTTAATTTTCTTTCTCCTATTGCCATAAGTAAACTTGATGAGGGGAGAAAAATATTATATATAAGGGAAAACTCTGATTACTTCCTTTTTTCCTGTTTTGCTTTTGGTGAGTAATAGGAAAGTTTTAAATATTCAATTTTCTTCCTAATTTTTCATTGCCTTTTATGTGACTTTAACTAATTTCCTAATTGGAATTTATTTATCGAATTTCTCACTTGCATTGCCTTTTCTGTGACTTTAACTATTTGCCAAGAGGGTCTGGTGATCTATTCCATTAGTTCCAAATTCAATCCATGCAAGAAACTTATGAAATCTTACAAATCCATTACTCACAAAAATCTAAAATTTCTTAAGTCATTTAAGACAAACCATACAAAAAGTAAATAAATACTAAATTTTGAATGTCCTTGATGAATTAAATTCTTCAATTCTTCCCTTTTAATAATTCATATGGAGTTTTCTTGAGTTTAGGCCTAATCAAAACTCTATTTAAAATATAACATGCGGTATTAACGGCTTTCCCCCAAAAATAATTTGGCACACTATTTTCACAAAGAAGAGTTCTACCAATTTCTTCTAAAACTCTCTTCTTCTTTTTTCTTTCGATCTATTGATGCCGAAAATCTGTCGAATGAGCTCACGAACCCCTGCACACATATGAGAGACACTTAAACTAAAAAGTCCCCCAAGAGTTGTGCTCCGGCTGTTTTATTTTTTAAGGTCATATTGTGTTTATGTACTATTGTTCAGAGATATATAGTAGGTATATTTGAATAAACTAGCCAGGTTTTGCATAAACATAAAAATCCATGCCGTTTTAAATAAAAGTTGAATGGTGGAGATTTATGGAGTGGCATGGTAGGGATAGTATAGTTAATTCCTGGATAGCTATTTATTTGAGTGGCAAAGAAGATGTGTTAATTTGATTCTTTATTTCCTAGTACGAGTTCTTTCACACTCTGAACGGTGACAAGAGTGAAAAAGCCTAACGCAAAGATGTTGTATCATATGTTAAATTCAAGTGTATTTGTTCTGAAAAAAGAGAATTAGTTACATCGCTAGTATTTATGAGGAAATTACTAACCATGTAAGTTAGCTCGAGCCCACGAATCACGAATATCATTCATGTGCTAGAAATTGTTTTTTAAATTACAGTAATTTCCTGTTGGAAGGAAAGGGGCAGAAGGTAATAATGTAATCAGCGCCAGCACAAGTGAAGGTACTAGCAGCATCATCATACGCACAGCTATAAGCCTTGGGGCAGGCATCCTTGAAGAACTTTGAGTAACGGGTGGGCTTGCATGTATTCGGAGTTGCGATTTCTCCGCTGCAGCAATACTTTGGGTCCCTCAACGCCTCTCGCGCGCTCTTACATGCCACTCTATTTCAGCTGTCAACCACCTTAAGCTCCGAAGGACAGGCCATATTCAAATCCGCAGCGCACCCAGTGGCGGCGCAGTTCCCTGCTCCGGTGGCACCGCCCCGTGGCACGATCGTCATGGGCAGATTGTACCCATCAATGAACCTCACGTCGAAAAAGCCGAGCCCTCCGGCGCCGTTCAGCATGAATTCTGTGACGGTATCCGGCGGGGTGGCTCCATGGCCTGATCATTCGACAGTGGAGGAGCCGCAGTCGCTGGTGAGGCAAGAGAATTTTCCGGTTTTCTTGTCTTCGGTGCAGTGTGTGCGACCCCATATGCAGACCGACCAGGAAGCTGGTATTGAGAGGGGATGAGTTTGGCCTGGTTGCAGAACGAACCCTGTTGTTGAAAGCTGTGCGGTTCCAGCACCTGAAAGCAAGCCCGGCCAAACAGTGTAGCTGCACTTGTTTTTGATTGTGAATATTTTCTAATATTATGTTAATTGACTTTATTATTTGATTTTGAGTCGGGATGGGCGCTCATAATAGGTGACCCGAACCGCTCAAGATATATTTAATACAATTTACCAAAACACACAAATCTTTTTAAAAACACTACTCCTTCATTTCCTATATATACATTTTGTTGTGTTGGAAATCACCTTGACAAGATGCCCAGGTGGTGATCTTCCAAACACCCAAGTCTTGAATGACTTGTAGAAAGAATTTCAGCAATCGAACTCAAGAACAGAAAATCAAAGAAAGAAAGAAGACAAGTAATTTGTTGTCGAGGTTCGGCAATGTGCCTACGTCGCCGTGAGTTCCTCCGAACTCTCTGCACTATCTCAATGGTTCTTACAAAGTTACAGCAATCCCCTTCAAGAATCCAAGTTCTTGAAGAAACAAGAAGAGAAGGAAGAAGATGAGAACTCAACAATGTTCTCTAATCTAATCTAGACTCTCTCTATCTAATTACAACCAGCCTCACTACAAGAGTCCCTCTTGTGTTTATGTCTCTCTACACAATTCTCTCTTAGTGTTTACAATGATCTCACAATGTCACAAAACTCTCTTGTATGTGTGTTTTTGTATCTTGTATTTTTCTTATGAAATGAGGCCTTGAGAACCCCTTTTATAGCCTCTTAATTCTTGGACATTCTTGTGAGTCATTATCCTCCCTTTGATCATGTTCTTCCTTTAATCTCAGCCCTACATCACTCTCCAAGTGATGCTGTGTGTTTTGGTGTGGTGCTGTGTGCTACGGCGTGACCTGATGCTGCAGCCTCCTGATGCTGTGCGCACACCTCCTGCCTGTGGGCAGAAACTTCCACAGCAGTGTGTCTGACCTTGCCATGCTCAAAACTTAAGCACACACTTGTGTGCAACCTTTTAACTTGCTGAACTTTCATACTCCACCTTTGGTTTGGATTTTAACCATCTTTGGACCATGTTTGGACCTGCTCAAACCTTGACCATGTTTGAACCATGTTTAAACCTTAGACAAAAAACCAACAATCTCTACCTTTGTCTAAGCGTTTAAACCCGAACCATTTGTGCAGAGACCTTCGGGATCCAAACTCATCTTGAGTCATCAATCAACTGACTCCAATCCTAATTAATTCAAGGCAGTGATTGAACTTACTTAGAGGTAGAAACTTGGTGCCTAAATCTGCAGGACTTTTCTCCGTGGTCTTCTTGTCAACATGAATGCTTCCTTCTGTACCATTTTCCAGAATGTAATGATACCGAATATCCATATGCTCCATCCCCTCATGGAACACCGGATACCTCCACAAGTGCCCCGCACTTTGGTTATCCAAAGTTACCACCACCTGCTCTTTTAGGACCTCCCACTCGTCCAACAACCCTTTGCACCCCATAGCCTCATTTATGGCTTCCGTAGCCGCTATGCATTCTGCCCTGGTTGTTATGAGTGCTACCACTGGCTGCCACTGAACCTCCATGTACCTCAGCAACCACTTCATCCCAAGCCAACGCTCTTTTCCGGGATTACTCACACATTTGCTGAAAACATCCATTGCCCAAGAAACACTTGACCTGTTTCTCTTCCTTTCCCGGATGATTCTCCTCATCCCAAGGATCTTTTGTGCAAGGCTGAGATCCTTCCTCTCGAACTCCTCACTAAGTTGAGATGTAAACCTTTCCATCCTCTTCCTGCTGTTCCAAACTAACAGCCCATCAATGACATAGGTGAGGATACTCACCATCTTCTCCACCTTGTGTCCAGGTGAGAAAGTTTCTGTGAAACCTATGTCTCCTCTTCTTGTGAACCCATTCGCCACCAGCTTAGCCTTGTTCCAGACTTCATCTCTTAGAGGGCACCCTTCTTTGATCTTGTAAGTGCACTTACATTCCACAACTTTCTGATTTCCTAGAATTTTCACCAATTCCCAGAAGTTGTTCTTCCTCAAAGAATCCATTTCTTCCTCCATAGCTAGCTGCCACCTTGGCGAATCCTTACATGCCATGGCATCCATGTAAGTTTCTTGTTCACTCATCTCTCCTTCTGTCCAAGGAGCTGCTGCATCCGCAGCATCCGCAAACCCACATCTTGAAGGTGGTCCGACCAGCCTTCTTTCCTGGTCTCTTATGAGCTGAAAGTCCTTCTGACTTGCTGCAGCATCCTCTTCTTGTTCAGCCTCTTCTTGAGTTTCTTGAGCTTGGCAATCATCCAAGGGCTCTACCTGGTCCGAACCCTCTTGCCTCCTTTGCTCTACCTGAACAAAATCTCCCTTGATGCTATGCTCAACAATTTCTGAATTGGTTTGCTCACTAGCCCCTGCAGGGTTAGTTTTCTCCAAGTAGGGAAATAACAATTCATTAAAATTAACATCCCTACTTATTATGAGTTTTAATCCTTCTTTTTCTAAGGACCACAACCTATATCCCTTAGCTCCTTCCCCATATCCTAGAAACACACATTTTCTAGATCCTGGGCTAAGTCCATCATCCTTTTGTTGTGCATACACAGCACACCCAAAAGTCCTAAGGTTGTCCAACTCATGGGGTTTTCCACTCCACATCTCCATGGGAGTCTTTTGGAACACAATCCTAGAGGGTGATCTATTAATCAAATATGCAGCTGTAGCTACAGCTTCTCCCCAAAAATATTTTGGTAACCCGGATCCATCTAACATGCACCTAACCTTTTCCATAAGGGTCTTATTCATCAACTCAGCAACTCCATTTTGCTGAGGAGTTTCCACAACTGTCCTATGTCTTAGAATGCCATTTAACCTACAGAATTGATCAAGTTCTTGGTTAAAAATTTCTAGGCCATTATCGGTTCTTATCCCCTTAACTACTCTACCCATTTGAGTCTCAACCAGCCCTTTCCACACCACTAATTTATTCAAGGCATCTAATTTATTCTTAACTAAATAAACCCATACTTTTCTTGAATAATCATCAATTAAAGACAGAAAGTAAATGTTACCTCCCTGTGTTGGTGTCCTTGCTGGTCCCCAAAGGTCCGCATGAATGTAGTCAAGAATGCCCTTAGACTTGTGCACTCCGATGTTGAAGCTGACCCGATGTTGCTGCCCAAGAGCACAGCTTTCACAAAAATCCAGTTTTTCTACTTTGTCACCACCAAGTAGACCTTCCTTGCTAAGCACTTGCAGGCCCTTTTCGCTCATGTGTCCCAAGCGAGTGTGCCAAAGGGCTGCTTTGTCCAGCTCAGCCATCAAGCTTGCTGCTTGATCATTGGTTTCTGTTTCTCCGATCATCTCATAGAGTCCATCGTTTCTTGCTGCCTTGATCACTACCAAAGATCCCTTGGCCACCTTGATCTTTCCTCCCTCTATCTTGCATGTATAGCCCATGGAATCCAACTACCCCAATGAGATCAAGTTCCTCTTCAAATCTGGAACATACCTCATATTTTTCAGCAGCCTTGTGACTCCATCAAACATCCTCAATTGGATGTCTCCAATCCCTCTCACTTGGCAAGAATTATCATTCCCCAAGAAGACCCTTTCATCATTGATCTTCTTGAAATTCTTGAACCATTCTTTGTGAGGGCACATATGATGAGTGCACCCGGTATCCAAGATCCATTTCCCGCTGCCTTCTTGCCCCTTGCTCACACTTGAGCACACAACAAGAACATCATCATCTTGCTGTTCTGTTTTGGCAACCGAAGCCTCTCTATTCTTGGTATGGCTTCCTCCTCTATCCCTTGTCATCTTCTTGCAATCTTTCTTGACATGACCCTCCTTATGGCAGTAGTAGCAGCTCTTCCCTCCAAATCTCAGTTTGGAATGCATTCTCCCATGGCTTTCTCCTCTACCTCTGTCCCAGTAGTAGCCATGCATGCTGCTGTGCACTCTCCCATGGCTCTCTCCTCTACCTCTGTCCCGGTAGTAGCCATGGTTGCTGCCACACCAAGTTGTTGGCCTTCTTTTAAAGAACAGCCCTTTACCACTTGATGCACTCCTTTTCTTGGCATCAAGATCGTCTTGCAACTCTTTCTTAGGATCAAATTTAAAAGCAAAGATTCATTTATGAAGATACCTCTTATTAGGGAGAGTCTTGGCAAGAAACAACTCATCTAGTTTCTTCCATATTGCAGCTGGATCTTCCGAGTCTCTGCACTCTCTTGTGACATTATCCGACATGTGCAAGAAAATGGTGTTGTAGGCCATCTTCTTCATCTCGGTCCGCTGGTCCTCCGTGGCACTAGCTGGAAAAGCATCATCTTCTCCAATAGCCAAGTCCACTTTCTGCTGCATGAGAACCGCCTTGATCTTCCGCTTCCATAGGGCAAAGTCCCCCTTTCCATCAAACTTCTCCACACAGAAATTTGAAGCCATCTTTTGCGGACAAGATCCCAGATTTGTGCACTAACCATAACTACTTTCTTCAACCTCAAGAACACAGATCGAAGATAGATCTTTAACACCGTTCTTGAATCAACCTTCAAGAACACGACCGGATCTTGATCTTTACACCGTTCTTGAATCACCCAAGAAGTTTGATCTTTGATTCTTGGAGTCTTGGCTCCGTACCTTCTACTTTTTGCTCCGATAACCAGCTACTTAGCTCTAATACCACTGTCCAAAGCTCTGATACCACTGTTGGAAATCACCTTGACAAGATGCCCAGGTGGTGATCTTCCAAACACCCAAGTCTTGAATGACTTGTAGAAAGAATTTCAGCAATCGAACTCAAGAACAGAAAATCAAAGAAAGAAAGAAGACAAGTAATTTGTTGTCGAGGTTCGGCAATGTGCCTACGTCGCCGTGAGTTCCTCCGAACTCTCTGCACTATCTCAATGGTTCTTACAAAGTTACAGCAATCCCCTTCAAGAATCCAAGTTCTTGAAGAAACAAGAAGAGAAGGAAGAAGATGAGAACTCAACAATGTTCTCTAATCTAATCTAGACTCTCTCTATCTAATTACAACCAGCCTCACTACAAGAGTCCCTCTTGTGTTTATGTCTCTCTACACAATTCTCTCTTAGTGTTTACAATGATCTCACAATGTCACAAAACTCTCTTGTATGTGTGTTTTTGTATCTTGTATTTTTCTTATGAAATGAGGCCTTGAGAACCCCTTTTATAGCCTCTTAATTCTTGGACATTCTTGTGAGTCATTATCCTCCCTTTGATCATGTTCTTCCTTTAATCTCAGCCCTACATCACTCTCCAAGTGATGCTGTGTGTTTTGGTGTGGTGCTGTGTGCTACGGCGTGACCTGATGCTGCAGCCTCCTGATGCTGTGCGCACACCTCCTGCCTGTGGGCAGAAACTTCCACAGCAGTGTGCCTGACCTTTCCACGCTCAAAACTTAAGCACACACTTGTGTGCAACCTTTTAACTTGCTGAACTTTCATACTCCACCTTTGGTTTGGATTTTAACCATCTTTGGACCATGTTTGGACCTGCTCAAACCTTTACCATGTTTGAACCATGTTTAAACCTTAGACAAAAAACCAACATGTTGATTATTGGTAACCAACTAAGTTGCTAGAAATATCAAAATCCATACAAAAATAAGGAGTGGTCGCAGCACATATCCTAGAGAGAAAAAATCTTCTCTATTTTCTTAAAAGAAGAAGAAGGAATCTTGGGTTGTGAAAATTCGAGTGTTTTCCTTCATTGTGATTACACTCTTAACCATGGAGAGTGGAAGAAGAGAAGACCCCAAGAGGAGTCCAAAATACGAAAAGTTTCGGGTTAAACCGGTAAGAAACCGTTTTTTTTCCGCTGCGTTACTCTGTTATAGTCAAAACTTTAATATCTTCTAAATTATCATTATGCACATAATTTTGTTTATACTATACTTATTAATATATCTAATATCTTAATTTTATACATGATGTAAATCATTTAATACTATTCCAGCATATCACGTATGTAATGAATAACGTATGACATTTTCATACGAATACCGCGAAGCAAAGCATACTAAATTCCCGTTAATTATGGTTTTTCCCAAAGTGCTGCCTTGTATATGCTTTCTTTTCAATATATCCTTATTTTAATGGTTTTTTTTATTCCAGTCAATATTCATCCTAAAAATTGTCGGAAAATATGCAATTTGTTTGATGATGAGGTCAGTGCTTTTGATTAACATGCTTGCACAAAAGTTGTAAAGAATTAATGTACCTTTACTTTTTATTTCATTATTAATCTCTAAATTTTTAGGGCTATATATATGGAGACAAATAGTTATACAATTTGACTCAATAGTTAGGATATTGTTTTCAGGCAACACTTAGCTACCAATACTGAGTTTGTGAGTTGTGACCTTTATCTATTTACAACTCATTTTTTCATTGGGATGAAAACTTAACTGATAATTTTGAGAATTTTACTAGTTTTTGGATTCTATGAAAATCAAATTCATGTAAAATCGAATTTTACACCGCTTAGTGAAATCGTTAACAAAACAATTTTCGTTCCTTTTTTGTGTAACATGTTTAAATTACTAAAAAGGGTATATAAATACTATTTGACTATTTCGAGGTTTTTTTTAATCAAATTGACTTTATTTTTTGTACAATATAAATTTATTAATTTTATTTGTAGTAAAATATAAACTATTAAAGTAATAATATTTATTAATAATTAAATTAAATTGATAATAATACTAATTTTCTTAAATAATAATCTCGATGTTTTTATAATAATGGATGCATCATTGTTACATTTAAAATTTGATTAGAAACATGAATAGTGTAAATACCTTTGCCACCCAAAGGTAATTTAAGAACATGGATTGTGCAAAACTGATTCGGGGATTAAAATCGACAAAACATATTTTCTTATTTTGGACCTAAATCAGTTTTTTTTTAAGTTGTTTTCAACTTCTGATTTATAAAAAAAGTAGGTGAAAAATGAAGTGTTCGGCATAACATCTGCTTTTTAACAACATAAACTTTTTGAAAACTCTACCAGACAGTCACTTACTTGAATAAAACTTTTCTATTAGTCATGAAGAAAAAGTTAAGCTTTGTTTGACAAAATTTAGTAAGGCAAAATTAAAGATAAAGATAAATTATCTGTTGATCATATACTGAGATGTAGACCAAAAAAATATTTCACCACTGTGAAAAGACATTTAAAATTCTAATTTTTTTTTTAGTTGCAGTTTCAGAAATGACCTACATATAACTTATTTGAAGTTCGAATTTTCCAATATTGGATGAGCAGAGTTCACAACTCACAACTGAATTAGAGTAAATTCAACACATGCTTCTTGTCACATTTATAGAGTGAATTGCTATGGTTTGGAGGGTTGTTGGAAAGGATAATTTCTGGGTTGACATCTCATCAAAAGAATCTCTAATGGAGCCACCCAGACGTCATGCTTTGCTCAGATGCGGCAGATTCTTCAAATGCCCAAGGAAAGAGTTTCATCCATACTTGGGTATTCAATCTACACAACTTAAATACTTTATCTCTATCTCTCAAGATTCTGATGATGCTGAAGTATTAATTAGTCGTCATGTCCAATTGTCCAAACTTCCTTTTGCTTCTTCCAGTTGGAGAAGAGAGGAGAGTGAATCAATGCAGCCATGCAGGCTTCGATTTTAATCATTGGACCATGGCTAAGCCATCCTTTTTAACTCCATCCCATGCAACAAATTTGGCTTAGGAGAACTGGACCCACTAGATATCCTAAATATAGTAAATATTCCTATTCTAAAAAATGGAAAAAAATCCGTAATATCCACCCAAAACAGGGCTTAGTAGCTCGGCAATGTCAACAGAATTTGCCACAGTGGCGATGTTGCCGCTAAGATGGCAAAGGCAAGGCCAAGGAAACGGCTGAGACTTCGACGGCCTCCGGGCGTTGCTGGTCAGACGACGACTACTTAAGACTGCACCCACATGAATCCATAAAAATTACAATCAACAAAAATTAAGAAATTCTTTTTTGTTATATTCAGAATTTGTTCTTTGCGTATCCATGGTGTTTAGCTTGGACGGTGCTGTATTATTATTATTATTATTTTTGCTGTTCTTCAAAATTTTAAGACGACAAAACTATTTATAAAAAACTAACGTTGGAGCAATTATATGGTTATAGTCACTTCACATTGTGGGAGATCATACTAACACGGATTTGATATATATGAATGGGCACCAATATGACTCAAAAGTTTATGCAGAAGAGTCTTGAGTCCAAACCATGTATATAAACTACTCTTACTTTATTTTTTATTTCTTTCAGACGAGGGATAACTCGCATGTGGATTCGATCAACCAGAAAAGGAAAACCAAACTCAACGATGGGAGAGGCAAACGATGGGAGCCCTCACGGGTCAAACAATCGGGGGCACACAATCCCTTCTAATACTCAATGTTAAGATCGGGAGCACTTCACACGGTGGGGGATCACACGAACACAGGCTTGATACACATGAATGGGCACCAATGTGACTCAAAAACTTAAGCTCAAAAATCTTGAACCCAAACCATGACTCTTGAATCCAAACCATATATATAAGTTACTCTTATTTTTTATTTCTCCAAAATGTGAGATCACTCAAACGTGCATATCATTAAGTCCTCCGTACGACTCTCCACCTACCTTATAAACAATAGAAACCTAAACAATTTTAACATTTAAAAGTTTGTGCTTTGCATAGCAATGCCTTGGGTGATGAAGTTACTTATATAGAGTTTGTGAAGTTCCCTTAAAAAAAATTGGAAAAAAAATCCGAGATCAAACTTTATTATTCAACAAAACTAATATAATAGATCAATTTCACAAAATTTCAACTGAAAAGTACCACTTTAGTGTGTGATTTAATATGTATTTCATCAATGATTCAAAACTCGTCAAAATTTATACGAAAATCTAGAGTTTATATCGTCAATTAGAATTTATCAAAACATACTCATTATTTGTAACTTTAAAAATCTCACGAATGACAGATCATTTTATCAGCAAGTGTGAAAACTATTCCTCAGGATTTGGGGCCTTGAGACTATAAGATCTCAGGTTTGATTTCTGGCCATTAATTAGTGCTCATTATCATCATCTTCCCTACAATTCAACCATCAAATTCATCTTCATATTTCTCACCGCCAAGAATAATCAATCTACCCAAATCTTGTTCGTAACACATACTCTTAAGTTCTAAAAAAAACTTGCATATACAAACAAAGTAGTATTAAAATCGAAAAGATAAAACTCTAAAATAAGACCAAATTAAAGATTATCCATGAACTAAATTGAAGCAAAAAAAAAAATCCCTCAATATCTTTTATCCCCTAAGTCACAAAATGATGCAAGGATCACGATAATAATTATCTTGGACGATAGGATAATTACTTTCTTGGACAGCCTGAGAATTTCTGTAGTGATGATCAGTACTTGGCCAAAACCCTAACTGATCATCACGAGAATTATCACGATGATCAGTATTACTTGCACCACCTTCTTCAAAATCAGTTTGAGTAGCGGCGTCCCTTTTCTTCTCATCCTCCTCAGTCGGCAGCCATTTTAGAGTTAGTAATTCACAAAACCCAACTTTCTTCCTCAAGAGAGATATTAGCTTGATGGAATCAAACTCACTGTTGCCTATAACAGTCATCTGCTCGCCTTCTGAATTCATTGACTCAACACCTGTTGCACCCAAACATATAATTAATAAAGAGATTTTTTGCTAAAATTAATAATATTTGAGCTCAAAATCACAAATTAAAAATAGCTTGGCTAACTTTATCAACAAGAAAAAAGAAGAAGATAATCAATACCTTTTGTTGCCTTAGTGAGCTTCATGGCTTTGTCCCGTAACTTATCCTTCTTCTTGCCTTCAAAGGCAATCTTGATCACTACTTCTTGCTGCAAGTACCCATCAAGGATACTCAATTATAACATGTGAAAAACAAAGAGAATGCATAAAATTACTTCAAATTTTAAAATTAATAATTAGTTACCTTAGCCATAATTATCTTTATGCCTTCAGCTCTTTGGACGTAGTGAAAGAATTTGGTGTGCGTATGTGCTGCCCTAGACCTTTCAACCCTTTATTTATAGAGTTTTAATTTTCTTTCTCCTATTGCCATAAGTAAACTTGATGAGGGGAGAAAAATATTATATATAAGGGAAAACTCTGATTACTTCCTTTTTTCCTGTTTTGCTTTTGGTGAGTAATAGGAAAGTTTTAAATATTCAATTTTCTTCCTAATTTTGCATTGCCTTTTATGTGACTTTAACTAATTTCCTAATTGGAATTTATTTATCGAATTTCTCACTTGCATTGCCTTTTCTGTGACTTTAACTATTTTCCTAATTGCATTGCCAAGAGGATCTGGTGATCTATTCCATTAGTTCCAAATTCAATCCATGCAAGAAACTTATGAAATCTTACAAATCCATTACTCACAAAAATCTAAAATTTCTTAAGTCATTTAAGACAAACCATACAAAAAGTAAATAAATACTAAATTTTGAATGTCCTTGATGAATTAAATTCTTCAATTCTTCCCTTTTAATAATTCATATGGAGTTTTCTTGTGTTTAGGCCTAATCAAAACTCTATTTAAAATATAACATGCGGTATCAACGACTTTCCCCCAAAAATAATTTGGCACACTATTTTCACAAAGAAGAGTTCTACCAATTTCTTCTAAAACTCTCTTCTTCTTTTTTTCTTTCGATCTATTGATGCCGAAAATCTGTCGAATGAGCTCACGAACCCCTGCACACATATGAGAGACACTTAAACTAAAAAGTCCCCCAAATGTTGTGCTCCGGCTGTTTTATTTTTTAAGGTCATATTGTGTTTATGTACTATTGTTCAGAGATATATGGTAGGTATATTTGAATAAACTAGCCAGGTTTTGCATAAACATAAAAATCCATGCCGTTTTAAATAAAAGATGAATGGTGGAGATTTATGGAGTGGCATGGTAGGGATAGTATAGTTAATTCCTGGATAGCTATTTATTTGAGCGGCAAAGAAGATGTGTTAATTTGATTCTTTATTTCCTAGTACGAGTTCTTTCACACTCTGAACGGTGACAAGAGTGAAAAAGCCTAACGCAAAGATGTTGTATCATATGTTAAATTCAAGTGTATTTGTTCTGAAAAAAGAGAATTAGTTACATCGCTAGTATTTATGAGGAAATTACGAACCATGTAAGTTAGCTCGAGCCCACGAATCACGAATATCATTCATGTGCTAGAATTTTTTTTAAAAATTACAGTAATTTCCTGTTGGAAGGAAAGGGGCAGAAGATAATAATGTAATCAGCGCCAGCACAAGTGAAGGTACTAGCAGCATCATCATACGCACAGCTATAAGCCTTGGGGCAGGCATCCTTGAAGAACTTTGAGTAACGGTTGGGCTTGCATGTATTTGGAGATGCGATTTCTCCGCTGCAGCAATACTTTGGGTCCCTCAACGCCTCTCGCGCGCTCTTACATGCCACTCTATTTCAGCTGTCAACCACCTTAAGCTCCGAAGGACAGGCCATATTCAAATCCGCAGCGCACCCAGTGGCGGCGCAGTTCCCTGCTCCGGTGGCACCGCCCCGTGGCACGATCGTCATGGGCAGATTGTACCCATCAATGAACCTCACGTCGAAAAAGCCGAGCCCTCCGGCGCCGTTCAGGATGAATTCTGTGACGGTATCCGGCGGGGTGGCTCCATGGCCTGATCATTCGACAGTGGAGGAGCCGCAGTCGCTGGTGAGGCAAGAGAATTTTCCGGTTTTCTTGTCTTCGGTGCAGTGTGTGCGACCCCATATGCAGACCGACCAGGAAGCTGGTATTGAGAGGGGATGAGTTTGGCCTGGTTGCAGAGCGAACCCTGTTGTTGAAAGCTGTGCGGTTCCAGCACCTGAAAGCAAGACCGGCCAAACAGTGTAGCTGCACTTGTTTTTGATTGTGAATATTTTCTAATATTATGTTAATTGACTTTATTATTTGATTTTGAGTCGGGATGGGCGCTCATAATAGGTGACCCGAACCGCTCAAGATATATTTAATACAATTTACCAAAACACACAAATCTTTTTAAAAATACTACTCCTTCATTTCCTATATATACATTTTGTTGATTATTGGCAACCAACTAAGTTGCTAGAAATATCAAAATCCATACAAAAATAAGGAGTGGTCGCAGCACATATCCTAGAGAGAAAAACATCTTCTCTATTTTCTTAAAAGAAGAAGAAGGGATCTTGGGTTGTGAAAATTCGAGTGTTTTCCTTCATCGTGATTACACTCTTAACCATGGAGAGTGGAAGAAGAGAAGACCCCAAGAGGAGTCCAAAATACGAAAAGTTTCGGGTTAAACTGGTAAGAAACCGTTTTTTTTTCCGCTGCGTTACTCTGTTATAGTCAAAACTTTAATATCTTCTAAATTATCATTATGCACATAATTTTATTTATACTATACTTATTAATATATCTAATATCTTAATTTTATACATGATGTAAATCATTTAATACTATTCCGGCATATCACGTATGTAATGAATAACGTATGACATTTTCATACGAATACCGCGAAGCAAAGCATACTAAATTCCTGTTAATTATGGTTTTTCCCAAAGTGCTGCCTTTTATATGCTTTCTTTTCAATATATCCTTATTTTAATGGTTTTTTTTATTCCAGTCAATATTCATCCTAAAAATTGTCGGAAAATATGCAATTTGTTTGATGATGAGGTCAGTGCTTTTGATTAACATGCTTGCACAAAAGTTGTAAAGAATTAATGTACCTTTAATTTTTATTTCATTATTAATATCTAAATTTTTAGGGCTATATATATGGAGACAAATAGTTATACAATTTGACTCAATAGTTAGGATATTGTTTTCAGGCAACACTTAGCTACCAATACTGAGTTAGTGAGTTGTGACCTTTATCTATTTACAACTCATTTTTTCACTGGGATGAAAACTTAACTGATAATTTTGAGAATTTTACTGATAACATTAGTTAAATATATATTATTAGTGAAATTTCTCAAAATTACCAATCAAGTTTTCACATGGTGCAAACAAGAATTTATGATATTTACAATCACCACAATTTTCAAAAATTTTTGGAATCCGTTCGGCTTAACTTATAATTTTGCTGTAAGGACTCAAAAGTGAACCTAAAACAACTTTAGGCTCAATTTGTTTCAATGAAAAATGGTAGCCTAAAAATCATATACGTGTAAAATGGTATTTTACTAGTTTTTGGATTCTATGAAAATCAAATTCATGTAAAATCGAATTTTACACCGCTTAGTGAAATGCTTAACAAAACAATTTTCGTTCTTTTTTTGTGTAACATGTTTAAATTACTAAAAAGGGTATATAAATACTATTTGACTATTTCGAGGTTTTTTTTAATCAAATTGACTTTATTTTTTTGTACAATATAAATATATTAATTTTATTTGCAGTAAAATATAAACTATTAAAGTAATAATATTTATTAATAATTAAATTAAATTGATAATAATACTAATTTTATTAAATAATAATCTTGATGTTTTTATAATAATGGATGCTTCATTGTTACATTTAAAATTTGATTAGATACATGAATAGTGTAAATACCTTTGCCACACAAAGGTAATTTAAGAACTTGGATTGTGCAAAACTGATTCGGGGATTAAAATCGACAAAACATATTTTCTTATTTTGGACCTAAATCATTTTTTTTTAAAGTTGTTTTCAACTTCTGATTTATAAAAAAAGTAGGTGAAAAATGAAGTGTTCGGCATAACTTCTGCTTTTTAACAACATAAACTGTTTGAAAACTCTACCAGACAGTCACTTACTTGAATAAAACTTTTCTTTTAGTCATGAAGAAAAAGTTAAGCTTTGTTTGACAAAATTTAGTAAGGCAAAATTAAAGATAAAGATAAATTATCTGTTGATCATATACTGAGATGTAGACCAAAAAAATATTTCACCACTGTGATAAGACATATTTAAAATTCTAATTTTTTTTTCAGTTGCAGTTTCAGAAATGACCTACATATAGCAGTGACATACAACTTATTTGAAGTTCGAATTTTCCAATATTGGATGAGCAGAGTTCACAACTCACAACTGAATTAAATTAAATTCAACACATGCTTCTTGTCACATTTATAGAGTGAATTGCTATGGTTTGGAGGGTTGTTGGAAAGGATAATTTCTAGGTTGACATCTCATCAAAAGAATCTCTAATGGAGCCACCCAGACGTCATGCTTTGCTCAGATGCGGCAGATTCTTCAAATGCCCAAGGAAAGAGTTTCATCCATACTTGGGTATTCAATCTACACAACTTAAATACTTTATCTCTATCTCTCAAGATTCTGATGATGCTGAAGTATTAATTAGTCGTCATGTCCAATTGTCCAAACTTCCTTTTGCTTCTTCCAGTTGGAGAAGAGAGGAGAGTGAATCAATGCAGCCATGCAGGCTTCGATTTTAATCATTGGACCATGGCTAAGCCATCCTTTTTAACTCCATCCCATGCAACAAATTTGGCTTAGGAGAACTGGACCCACTAGATATCCTAAATATAGTAAATATTCCTATTCTAAAAAATGGAAAAAAAATCCGTAATATCCACCCAAAAAAGAGCTTAGTAGCTCGGCAATGTCAACAGAATTTGCCACAGTGGCGATGTTGCCGCTAAGATGGCAAAGGCAAGGCCAAAGAAACGGCTGAGACTTCGACAACCTCCGGGCGTTGCTGGTCAGACGACGACTACTTAAGACTGCACCCACATGAATCCATAAAAATTACAATCAACAAAAATTAAGAAATTCTTTTTTGTTATAATCAGAATTTGTTCTTTGCGTATCCATGGTGTTTAGCTTGGACGGTGCTGTATTATTATTATTATTTTTTTTTTTGCTGTTCTTCAAAATTTTAAGACGACAAAACTATTTATAAAAAACTAACATTGGAGCAATTATATGGTTATAGTCACTTCACATTGTGGGAGATCATACTAACACGGATTTGATATACATGAATGGGCACCAATATGACTCAAAAGTTTATGCAGAAGAGTCTTGAGTCCAAACCATGTATATAAACTACTCTTACTTTATTTTTTATTTCTTTCAGACGTGGGATAACTCGCATGTGGATTCGATCAACCAGAAAAGGAAAACCAAACTCAACGATGGGAGAGGCAAACGATGGGAGCCCTCACGGGTCAAACAATCGGGGGCACACAGACCCTTCTAATACTCAATGTTAAGATCGGGAGCACTTCACACGGTGGGGGATCACACGAACACAGGCTTGATACACATGAATGGGCACCAATGTGCCTCGAAAACTTAAGCTCAAAAATCTTGAACCCAAACCATGACTCTTGAATCCAAACCATATATATAAGTTACTCTTATTTTTTATTTCTCCAAAATGTGAGATCACTCAAACGTGCATATCATTAAGTCCTCCGTACGACTCTCCACCTATCTTATACACAATAGAAACCTAAACAATTTTAACATTTAAAAGTTTGTGCTTTGCATAGCAATGCCTTGGGTGATGAAGTTACTTATATAGAGTTTGTGAAGTTCCCTTAAAAAAAATTGGAAAAAAAATCCGAGATTAAACTTTATTATTCAACAAAACTAACATAATAGATCAATTTCACAAAATTTCAACTGAAAAGCACCACTTTAGTGTGTGATTTAATATGTATTTCATCAATGATTCAAAACTCGTCAAAATTTATACGAAAATCTAGAGTTTATATCGTCAATTAGAATTTATCAAAACATACTCATTATTTGTAACTTAAAAATCTCACGAATGACAGATCATTTTATCAGCAAGTGTGAAAACTATTCCTCAGGATTTGGGGCCTTGAGACTATAAGATCTTAGGTTTGATTTCTGGCCATTAATTAGTGCTCATTATCATCATCTTCTCTACAATTCAACCATCAAATTCATCTTCATATTTCTCACCGCCAAGAATAATCAATCTACCCAAATCTTGTTCGTAACACATACTCTTAAGTTCTAAAAAAAACTTGCATATGCAAACAAAGTAGTATTAAAATCGAAACGATAAAACTCTAAAATAAGACCAAATTAAAGATTATCCATGAACTAAAATTGAAGCAAAAAAAAAAAAATCCCTCAATATCTTTTATCCACTAAGTCACAAAATGATGCAAGGATCACGATAATAATTATCTTGGACAATAGGATAATTACTTTCTTGGACAGCCTGAGAATTTCTGTAGTGATGATCAGTACTTGGCCAAAACCCTAACTGATCATCATGAGAATTATCACGATGATCAGTATTACTTGCACCACCTTCTTCAAAATCAGTTTGAGTAGCGGCGTCCCTTGTCTTCTCATCCTCCTCAGTCGGCAGCCATTTTAGAGTTAGTAATTCACAAAACCCAACTTTCTTCCTCAAGAGAGATATTAGCTTGATGGAATCAAACTCATTGTTGCCTATAACAGTCATCTGCTCGCCTTCTGAATTCATTGACTCAACACCTATTGCGCCCAAACATATAATTAATAAAGAGATTTTTTGCTAAAATTAATAATATTTGAGCTCAAAATCACAAATTAAAAATAGCTTGGCTAACTTTATCAACAAGAAAAAAGAAGAAGATAATCAACACCTTTTGTTGCCTTAGTGAGCTTCATGGCTTTGTCCCGTAACTTATCCTTCTTCTTGCCTTCAAAGGCAATCTTGATCACTACTTCTTGCTGCAAGTACCCATCAAGGATACTCAATTATAACATGTGAAAAACAAAGAAAATGCATAAAATTACTTCAAATTTTAAAATTAATAATTAGTTACCTTAGCCATAAATTATCTTTATGCCTTCTCCTCTTTGGACGTAGTGAAAGAATTTGGTGTGCGTATGTGCTGCCCTAGACCTTTCAACCCTTTATTTATAGAGTTTTAATTTTCTTTCTCCTATTGCCATAAGTAAACTTGATGAGGGGAGAAAAATATTATATATAAGGGAAAACTCCGATTACTTCCTTTTTTCCTGTTTTGCTTTTGGTGAGTAATAGGAAAGTTTTAAATATTCAATTTTCTTCCTAATTTTGCATTGCCTTTTCTGTGACTTTAACTATTTGCCAAGAGGGTCTGGTGATCTATTCCATTAGTTCCAAATTCAATCCATGCAAGAAACTTATGAAATCTTACAAATCCATTACTCACAAAAATCTAAAATTTCTTAAGTCATTTAAGACAAACCATACAAAAAGTAAATAAATACTAAATTTTGAATGTCCTTGATGAATTAAATTCTTCAATTCTTCCCTTTTAATAATTCATATGGAGTTTTCTTGAGTTTAGGCCTAATCAAAACTCTATTTAAAATATAACATGCGGTATTAACGGCTTTCCCCCAAAAATAATTTGGCACACTATTTTCACAAAGAAGAGTTCTACCAATTTCTTCTAAAACTCTCTTCTATTTTTTTTCTTTCGATCTATTGATGCCGAAAATCTGTCGAATGAGCTCACGAACTCCTGCACACATATGAGAGACACTTAAACTAAAAACTCCCCCAAGAGTTGTGCTCCGGCTGTTTTATTTTTTAAGGTCATATTGTGTTTATGTACTATTGTTCAGAGATATATAGTAGGTATATTTGAATAAACTAGCCAGGTTTTGCATAAACATAAAAATCCATGCCGTTTTAAATAAAAGTTGAATGGTGGAGATTTATGGAGTGGCATGGTAGGGATAGTATAGTTAATTCCTGGATAGCTATTTATTTGAGCGGCAAAGAAGATGTGTTAATTTGATTCTTTATTTCCTAGTACGAGTTCTTTCACACTCTGAACGGTGACAAGAGTGAAAAAGCCTAACGCAAAGATGTTGTATCATATGTTAAATTCAAGTGTATTTGTTCTGAAAAAAGAGAATTAGTTACATCGCTAGTATTTATGAGGAAATTACTAACCATGTAAGTTAGCTCGAGCCCACGAATCACGAATATCATTCATGTGCTAGAAATTTTTTTAAAAATTACAGTAATTTCCTGTTGGAAGGAAAGGGGCAGAAGGTAATAATGTAATCAGCGCCAGCACAAGTGAAGGTACTAGCAGCATCATCATACGCACAGCTATAAGCCTTGGGGCAGGCATCCTTGAAGAACTTTGAGTAACGGTTGGGCTTGCATGTATTTGGAGATGCGATTTCTCCGCTGCAGCAATACTTTGGGTCCCTCAACGCCTCTCGCGCGCTCTTACATGCCACTCTATTTCAGCTGTCAACCACCTTAAGCTCCGAAGGACAGGCCATATTCAAATCCGCAGCGCACCCAGTGGCGGCGCAATTCCCTGCTCCGGTGGCACCGCCCCGTGGCACGATCGTCATGGGCAGATTGTACCCATCAATGAACCTCACGTCGAAAAAGTCGAGCCCTCCGGCGCCGTTCAGCATGAATTCTGTGACGGTATCCGGCGGGGTGGCTCCATGGCCTGATCATTCGACAGTGGAGGAGCCGCAGTCGCTGGTGAGGCAAGAGAATTTTCCGGTTTTCTTGTCTTCGGTGCAGTGTGTGCGACCCCATATGCAGACTGACCAGGAAGCTGGTATTGAGAGGGGATGAGTTTGGCCTGGTTGCAGAGCGAACCCTGTTGTTGAAAGCTGTGCGGTTCCAGCACCTGAAAGCAAGCCCGGCCAAACAGTGTAGCTGCACTTGTTTTTGATTGTGAATATTTTCTAATATTATGTTAATTGACTTTATTATTTGATTTTGAGTCGGGATGGGCGCTCATAATAGGTGACCCGAACCGCTCAAGATATATTTAATACAATTTACCGAAACACACAAATCTTTTTAAAAAAACTACTCCTTCATTTCCTATATATACATTTTGTTGATTATTGGTAACCAACTAAGTTGCTAGAAATATCAAAATCCATACAAAAATAAGGAGTGGTCGCAGCACATATCCTAGAGAGAAAAACATCTTCTCTATTTTCTTAAAAGAAGAAGAAGGGATCTTGGGTTGTGAAAATTCGAGTGTTTTCCTTCATCGTGATTACACTCTTAACCATGGAGAGTGGAAGAAGAGAAGACCCCAAGAGGAGTCCAAAATACGAAAAGGTTCGGGTTAAACCGGTAAGAAACCGTTTTTTTCCGCTGCGTTTCTCTGTTATAGTCAAAACTTTAATATCTTCTAAATTATCATTATGCACATAATTTTATTTATACTATACTTATTAATATATCTAATATCTTAATTTTATACATGATGTCAATCATTTAATACTATTCCATCATATCACGTATGTAATGAATAACGTATGACATTTTCATACGAATACCGCGAAGCAAAGCATACTAAATTCCTGTTAATTATGGTTTTCCCAAAGTGCTGCCTTTTATATGCTTTCTTTTCAATATATCCTTATTTAATGGTTTTTTTTATTCCAGTCAATATTCATCCTAAAAATTGTCGGAAAATATGCAATTTGTTTGATGATGAGGTCAGTGCTTTTGATTAACATGCTTGCACAAAAGTTGTAAAGAATTAATGTACCTTTAATTTTTATTTCATTATTAATCTCTAAATTTTTAGGGCTATATATATGGAGACAAATAGTTATACAATTTGACTCAATAGTTAGGATATTGTTTTCAGGCAACACTTAGCTACCAATACTGAGTTAGTGAGTTGTGACCTTTATCTATTTACAACTCATTTTTTCATTGGGATGAAAACTTAACTGATAATTTTGAGAATTTTACTGATAACATTAGTTAAATATATATTATTAGTGAAATTTCTCAAAATTACCAGTCAAGTTTTCACATGGTGCAAACAAGAATTTATGATATTTACAATCACCACAATTTTCGAAAATTTTTGGAATCCGTTCGGCTTAACTTATAATTTTGCTGTAAGGACTCAAAAGTGAACCTAAAACAACTTTAGGCTCAATTTGTTTCAATGAAAAATGGTAGCCTAAAAATCATATACGTGTAAAATGGTATTTTACTAGTTTTTGGATTATATGAAAATCAAATTCATGTAAAATCGAATTTTACACCGATTAGTGAAATGCTTAACAAAACAATTTTCGTTCTTTTTTTGTGTAACATGTTTAAATTACTAAAAAGGGTATATAAATACTATTTGACTATTTCGAGGTTTTTTTTAATCAAATTGAATTTATTTTTTGTACAATATAAATATATTAATTTTATTTGCAGTAAAATATAAACTATTAAAGTAATAATATTTATTAATAATTAAATTAAATTGATAATAATACTAATTTTATTAAATAATAATCTCGATTTTTTATAATAATGGATGCATCATTGTTACATTTAAAATTTGATTAGATACATGAATAGTGTAAATACCTTTGCCACACAAAGGTAATTTAAGAACATGGATTGTGCAAAACTGATTCGGGGATTAAAATCGACAAAACATATTTTCTTATTTTGGACCTAAATCATTTTTTTTTAAAGTTGTTTTCAACTTCTGATTTATAAAAAAAGTAGGTGAAAAATGAAGTGTTCAGCATAACTTCTGCTTTTTAACAACATAAACTGTTTGAAAACTCTACCAGACAGTCACTTACTTGAATAAAACTTTTCTTTTAGTCATGAAGAAAAAGTTAAGCTTTGTTTGACAAAATTTAGTAAGGCAAAATTAAAGATAAAGATAAATTATCTGTTGATCATATACTGAGATGTAGACCAAAAAAATATTTCACCACTGTGATAAGACATATTTAAAATTCTAATTTTTTTTTTAGTTGCAGTTTCAGAAATGACCTACATATAGCAGTGACATACAACTTATTTGAAGTTCGAATTTTCCAATATTGGATGAGCAGAGTTCACAACTCACAACTGAATTAAAGTAAATTCAACACATGCTTCTTGTCACATTTATAGAGTGAATTGCTATGGTTTGCAGGGTTGTTGGAAAGGATAATTTCTGGGTTGACATCTCATCAAAAGAATCTCTAATGGAGCCACCCAGACGTCATGCTTTGCTCAGATGCGGCAGATTCTTCAAATGCCCAAGGAAAGAGTTTCATCCATACTTGGGTATTCAATCTACACAACTTAAATACTTTATCTCTATCTCTCAAGATTCTGATGATGCTGAAGTATTAATTAGTCGTCATGTCCAATTGTCCAAACTTCCTTTTGCTTCTTCCAGTTGGAGAAGAGAGGAGAGTGAATCAATGCAGCCATGCAGGCTTCGATTTTAATCATTGGACCATGGCTAAGCCATCCTTTTTAACTCCATCCCATGCAACAAATTTGGCTTAGGAGAACTGGACCCACTAGATATCCTAAATATAGTAAATATTCCTATTCTAAAAAATGGAAAAAAATCCGTAATATCCACCCAAAAAAGAGCTTAGTAGCTCGGCAATGTCAACAGAATTTGCCACAGTGGCGATGTTGCCGCTAAGATGGCAAAGGCAAGGCCAAGGAAACGGCTGAGACTTCGACGGCCTCCGGGCGTTGCTGGTCAGACGACGACTCCTTAAGACTGCACCCACATGAATCCATAAAAATTACAATCAACAAAAATTAAGAAATTCTTTTTTGTTATATTCAGAATTTGTTCTTTGCGTATCCATGGTGTTTAGCTTGGACGGTGCTGTATTATTATTATTTTTTTTTTTTTGCTGTTCTTCAAAATTTTAAGACGACAAAACTATTTATAAAAAACTAACGTTGGAGCAATTATATGGTTATAGTCACTTCACATTGTGGGAGATCATACTAACACGGATTTGATATACATGAATGGGCACCAATATGACTCAAAAGTTTATGCAGAAGAGTCTTGAGTCCAAACCATGTATATAAACTACTCTTATTTTATTTTTTATTTCTTTCAGACGTGGGATAACTCGCATGTGGATTCGATCAACCTGAAAAGGAAAACCAAACTCAACGATGGGAGAGGCAAACGATGGGAGCCCTCACAGGGCAAACAATCGGGGGCACACAAACCCTTCTAATACTCAATGTTAAGATCGGGAGCACTTCACACGGTGGGGGATCACACGAACACAGGCTTGATACACATGAATGGGCACCAATGTGACTCAAAAACTTAAGCTCAAAAATCTTGAACCCAAACCATGACTCTTGAATCCAAACCATATATATAAGTTACTCTTATTTTTTATTTCTCCAAAATGTGAGATCACTCAAACGTGCATATCATTAAGTCCTCCGTACGACTCTCCACCTACCTTATAAACAATAGAAACCTAAACAATTTTAACATTTAAAAGTTTGTGCTTTGCATAGCAATGCCTTGGGTGATGAAGTTACTTATATAGAGTTTGTGAAGTTCCCTTAAAAAAAATTGGAAAAAAAATCCACATCAAACTTTATTATTCAACAAAACTAACATAATAGATCAATTTCACAAAATTTCAACTGAAAAGTACCACTTTAGTGTGTGATTTAATATGTATTTCATCAATGATTCAAAACTCGTCAAAATTTATTAGAAAATCTACAGTTTATATCGTCAATTAGAATTTATCAAAACATACTCATTATTTGTAACTTTAAAAATCTCACGAATGACAGATCATTTTATCAGCAAGTGTGAAAACTATTCCTCAGGATTTGGGGCCTTGAGACTATAAGATCTCAGGTTTGATTTCTGGCCATTAATTAGTGCTCATTATCATCATCTTCCCTACAATTCAACCATCAAATTCATCTTCATATTTCTCACCGCCAAGAATAATCAATCTACCCAAATCTTGTTCGTAACACATACTCTTAAGTTCTAAAAAAAACTTGCATATGCAAACAAAGTAGTATTAAAATCGAAACGATAAAACTCTAAAATAAGACCAAATTAAAGATTATCCATGAACTAAATTGAAGCAAAAAAAAAAAAAAAATCCCTCAATATCTTTTATCCCCTAAGTCACAAAATGATGCAAGGATCACGATAATAATTATCTTGGACGATAGGATAATTACTTTCTTGGACAGCCTGAGAATTTCTGTAGTGATGATCAGTACTTGGCCAAAACCCTAACTGATCATCATGAGAATTATCACGATGATCAGTATTACTTGCACCACCTTCTTCAAAATCAGTTTGAGTAGCGGCGTCCCTTGTCTTCTCATCCTCCTCAGTCGGCAGCCATTTTAGAGTTAGTAATTCACAAAACCCAACTTTCTTCCTCAAGAGAGATATTAGCTTGATGGAATCAAACTCACTGTTGCCTATAACAGTCATCTGCTCGCCTTCTGAATTCATTGACTCAACACCTGTTGCACCCAAACATATAATTAATAAAGAGATTTTTTGCTAAAATTAATAATATTTGAGCTCAAAATCACAAATTAAAAATAGCTTGGCTAACTTTATCAACAAGAAAAAAGAAGAAGATAATCAACACCTTTTGTTGCCTTAGTGAGCTTCATGGCTTTGTCCCGTAACTTATCCTTCTTCTTGCCTTCAAAGGCAATCTTGATCACTACTTCTTGCTGCAAGTACCCATCAAGGATACTCAATTATAACATGTGAAAAACAAAGAGAATGCATAAAATTACTTCAAATTTTAAAATTAATAATTAGTTACCTTAGCCATAATTATCTTTATGCCTTCTCCTCTTTGGACGTAGTGAAAGAATTTGGTGTGCGTATGTGCTGCCCTAGACCTTTCAACCCTTTATTTATAGAGTTTTAATTTTCTTTCTCCTATTGCCATAAGTAAACTTGATGAGGGGAGAAAAATATTATATATAAGGGAAAACTCTGATTACTTCCTTTTTTCCTGTTTTGCTTTTGGTGAGTAATAGTGTGTTTAGGCCTAATCAAAACTCTATTTAAAATATAACATGCGGTATCAACGACTTTCCCCCAAAAATAATTTGGCACACTATTTTCACAAAGAAGAGTTCTACCAATTTCTTCTAAAACTCTCTTCTTCTTTTTTTCTTTCGATCTATTGATGCCGAAAATCTGTCGAATGAGCTCACGAACCCCTGCACACATATGAGAGACACTTAAACTAAAAAGTCCCCCAAATGTTGTGCTCCGGCTGTTTTATTTTTTAAGGTCATATTGTGTTTATGTACTATTGTTCAGAGATATATGGTAGGTATATTTGAATAAACTAGCCAGGTTTTGCATAAACATAAAAATCCATGCCGTTTTAAATAAAAGATGAATGGTGGAGATTTATGGAGTGGCATGGTAGGGATAGTATAGTTAATTCCTGGATAGCTATTTATTTGAGCGGCAAAGAAGATGTGTTAATTTGATTCTTTATTTCCTAGTACGAGTTCTTTCACACTCTGAACGGTGACAAGAGTGAAAAAGCCTAACGCAAAGATGTTGTATCATATGTTAAATTCAAGTGTATTTGTTCTGAAAAAAGAGAATTAGTTACATCGCTAGTATTTATGAGGAAATTACTAACCATGTAAGTTAGCTCGAGCCCACTAATCACGAATATCATTCATGTGCTAGAAATTTTTTTAAAAATTACAGTAATTTCCTGTTGGAAGGAAAGGGGCAGAAGGTAATAATGTAATCAGCACCAGCACAAGTGAAGGTACTAGCAGCATCATCATACGCACAGCTATAAGCCTTGGGGCAGGCATCCTTGAAGAACTTTGAGTAACGGTTGGGCTTGCATGTATTCGGAGATGCGATTTCTCCGCTGCAGCAATACTTTGGGTCCCTCAACGCCTCTCGCGCGCTCTTACATGCCACTCTATTTCAGCTGTCAACCACCTTAAGCTCCGAAGGACAGGCCATATTCAAATCCGCAGCGCACCCAGTGGCGGCGCAGTTCCCTGCTCCGGTGGCACCGCCCCGTGGCACGATCGTCATGGGCAGATTGTACCCATCAATGAACCTCACGTCGAAAAGGTCGAGCCCTCCGGCGCCGTTCAGCATGAATTCTGTAACGGTATCCGGCGGGGTGGCTCCATGGCCTGATCATTCGACAGTGGAGGAGCCGCAGTCGCTGGTGAGGCAAGAGAATTTTCCGGTTTTCTTGTCTTCGGTGCAGTGTGTGCGACCCCATATGCAGACCGACCAGGAAGCTGGTATTGAGAGGGGATGAGTTTGGCCTGGTTGCAGAGCGAACCCTGTTGTTGAAAGCTGTGCGGTTCCAGCACCTGAAAGCAAGCCCGGCCAAACAGTGTAGCTGCACTTGTTTTTGATTGTGAATATTTTCTAATATTATGTTAATTGACTTTATTATTTGATTTTGAGTCGGGATGGGCGCTCATAATAGGTGACCCGAACCGCTCAAGATATATTTAATACAATTTACCGAAACACACAAATCTTTTTAAAAAAACTACTCCTTCATTTCCTATATATACATTTTGTTGATTATTGGCAACCAACTAAGTTGCTAGAAATATCAAAATCCATACAAAAATAAGGAGTGGTCGCAGCACATATCCTAGAGAGAAAAACATCTTCTCTATTTTCTTAAAAGAAGAAGAAGGGATCTTGGGTTGTGAAAATTCGAGTGTTTTCCTTCATCGTGATTACACTCTTAACCATGGAGAGTGGAAGAAGAGAAGACCCCAAGAGGAGTCCAAAATACGAAAAGTTTCGGGTTAAACTGGTAAGAAACCGTTTTTTTCCGCTGCGTTACTCTGTTATAGTCAAAACTTTAATATCTTCTAAATTATCATTATGCACATAATTTTATTTATACTATACTTATTAATATATCTAATATCTTAATTTTATACATGATGTAAATCATTTAATACTATTCCGGCATATCACGTATGTAATGAATAACGTATGACATTTTCATACGAATACCGCGAAGCAAAGCATACTAAATTCCTGTTAATTATGGTTTTTCCCAAAGTGCTGCCTTTTATATGCTTTCTTTTCAATATATCCTTATTTTAATGGTTTTTTTTATTCCAGTCAATATTCATCCTAAAAATTGTCGGAAAATATGCAATTTGTTTGATGATGAGGTCAGTGCTTTTGATTAACATGCTTGCACAAAAGTTGTAAAGAATTAATGTACCTTTAATTTTTATTTCATTATTAATCTCTAAATTTTTAGGGCTATATATATGGAGACAAATAGTTATACAATTTGACTCAATAGTTAGGATATTGTTTTCAGGCAACACTTAGCTACCAATACTGAGTTAGTGAGTTGTGACCTTTATCTATTTACAACTCATTTTTTCACTGGGATGAAAACTTAACTGATAATTTTGAGAATTTTACTGATAACATTAGTTAAATATATATTATTAGTGAAATTTCTCAAAATTACCAGTCAAGTTTTCACATGGTGCAAACAAGAATTTATGATATTTACAATCACCACAATTTTCGAAAATTTTTGGAATCCGTTCGGCTTAACTTATAATTTTGCTGTAAGGACTCAAAAGTGAACCTAAAACAACTTTAGGCTCAATTTGTTTTAAATTGTTTTTTTCTAGTTTTTGGATTCTATGAAAATCAAATTCATGTAAAATCGAATTTTACACCGCTTAGTGAAATGCTTAACAAAACAATTTTCGTTCTTTTTTTGTGTAACATGTTTAAATTACTAAAAAGGGTATATAAATACTATTTGACTATTTCGAGGTTTTTTTTAATCAAATTGAATTTATTTTTTGTACAATATAAATATATTAATTTTATTTGCAGTAAAATATAAACTATTAAAGTAATAATATTTATTAATAATTAAATTAAATTGATAATAATACTAATTTTATTAAATAATAATCTCGATTTTTTATAATAATGGATGCATCATTGTTACATTTAAAATTTGATTAGATACATGAATAGTGTAAATACCTTTGCCACACAAAGGTAATTTAAGAACATGGATTGTGCAAAACTGATTCGGGGATTAAAATCGACAAAACATATTTTCTTATTTTGGACCTAAATCATTTTTTTTTAAAGTTGTTTTCAACTTCTGATTTATAAAAAAAGTAGGTGAAAAATGAAGGTTCAGCATAACTTCTGCTTTTTAACAACATAAACTGTTTGAAAACTCTACCAGACAGTCACTTACTTGAATAAAACTTTTCTTTTAGTCATGAAGAAAAAGTTAAGCTTTGTTTGACAAAATTTAGTAAGGCAAAATTAAAGATAAAGATAAATTATCTGTTGATCATATACTGAGATGTAGACCAAAAAAATATTTCACCACTGTGATAAGACATATTTAAAATTCTAATTTTTTTTTTCAGTTGCAGTTTCAGAAATGACCTACATATAGCAGTGACATACAACTTATTTGAAGTTCGAATTTTCCAATATTGGATGAGCAGAGTTCACAACTCACAACTGAATTAAAGTAAATTCAACACATGCTTCTTGTCACATTTATAGAGTGAATTGCTATGGTTTGGAGGGTTGTTGGAAAGGATAATTTCTGGGTTGACATCTCATCAAAAGAATCTCTAATGGAGCCACCCAGACGTCATGCTTTGCTCAGATGCGGCAGATTCTTCAAATGCCCAAGGAAAGAGTTTCATCCATACTTGGGTATTCAATCTACACAACTTAAATACTTTATCTCTATCTCTCAAGATTCTGATGATGCTGAAGTATTAATTAGTCGTCATGTCCAATTGTCCAAACTTCCTTTTGCTTCTTCCAGTTGGAGAAGAGAGGAGAGTGAATCAATGCAGCCATGCAGGCTTCGATTTTAATCATTGGACCATGGCTAAGCCATCCTTTTTAACTCCATCCCATGCAACAAATTTGGCTTAGGAGAACTGGACCCACTAGATATCCTAAATATAGTAAATATTCCTATTCTAAAAAATGGAAAAAAATCCGTATTATCCACCCAAAAAAGAGCTTAGTAGCTCGGCAATGTCAACAGAATTTGCCACAGTGGCGATGTTGCCGCTAAGATGGCAAAGGCAAGGCCAAAGAAACGGCTGAGACTTCGACAACCTCCGGGCGTTGCTGGTCAGACGACGACTACTTAAGACTGCACCAACATGAATCCATAAAAATTACAATCAACAAAAATTAAGAAATTCTTTTTTGTTATAATCAGAATTTGTTCTTTGCGTATCCATGGTGTTTAGCTTGGACGGTGCTGTATTATTATTATTATTTTTTTTTTTGCTGTTCTTCAAAATTTTAAGATGACAAAACTATTTATAAAAAACTAACATTGGAGAAATTATATGGTTATAGTCACTTCACATTGTGGGAGATCATACTAACACGGATTTGATATACATGAATGGGCACCAATATGACTCAAAAGTTTATGCAGAAGAGTCTTGAGTCCAAACCATGTATATAAACTACTCTTACTTTATTTTTTATTTCTTTCAGACGTGGGATAACTCGCATGTGGATTCGATCAACCAGAAAAGGAAAACCAAACTCAACGATGGGAGAGGCAAACGATGGGAGCCCTCACGGGTCAAACAATCGGGGGGCACACAGACCCTTCTAATACTCAATGTTAAGATCGGGAGCACTTCACACGGTGGGGGATCACATGAACACAGGCTTGATACACATGAATGGGCACCAATGTGACTCAAAAACTTAAGCTCAAAAATCTTGAACCCAAACCATGACTCTTGAATCCAAACCATATATATAAGTTACTCTTATTTTTTATTTCTCCAAAATGTGAGATCACTCAAACGTGCATATCATTAAGTCCTCCGTACGACTCTCCACCTATCTTATAAACAATAGAAACCTAAACAATTTTAACATTTAAAAGTTTGTGCTTTGCATAGCAATGCCTTGGGTGATGAAGTTACTTATATAGAGTTTGTGAAGTTCCCTTAAAAAAAAATTGGAAAAAAAATCCGAGATTAAACTTTATTATTCAACAAAACTAACATAATAGATCAATTTCACAAAATTTCAACTGAAAAGTATCACTTTAGTGTGTGATTTAATATGTATTTCATCAATGATTCAAAACTCGTCAAAATTTATACGAAAATCTAGAGTTTATATCGTCAATTAGAATTTATCAAAACATACTCATTATTTGTAACTTAAAAATCTCACGAATGACAGATCATTTTATCAGCAAGTGTGAAAACTATTCCTCAGGATTTGGGGCCTTGAGACTATAAGATCTTAGGTTTGATTTCTGGCCATTAATTAGTGCTCATTATCATCATCTTCCCTACAATTCAACCATCAAATTCATCTTCATATTTCTCACCGCCAAGAATAATCAATCTACCCAAATCTTGTTCGTAACACATACTCTTAAGTTCTAAAAAAAACTTGCATATGCAAACAAAGTAGTATTAAAATCGAAACGATAAAACTCTAAAATAAGACCAAATTAAAGATTATCCATGAACTAAAATTGAAGCAAAAAAAAAAAAAAATCCCTCAATATCTTTTATCCACTAAGTCACAAAATGATGCAAGGATCACGATAATAATTATCTTGGACAATAGGATAATTACTTTCTTGGACAGCCTGAGAATTTCTGTAGTGATGATCAGTACTTGGCCAAAACCCTAACTGATCATCATGAGAATTATCACGATGATCAGTATTACTTGCACCACCTTCTTCAAAATCAGTTTGAGTAGCGGCGTCCCTTGTCTTCTCATCCTCCTCAGTCGGCAGCCATTTTAGAGTTAGTAATTCACAAAACCCAACTTTCTTCCTCAAGAGAGATATTAGCTTGATGGAATCAAACTCACTGTTGCCTATAACAGTCATCTGCTCGCCTTCTGAATTCATTGACTCAACACCTATTGCGCCCAAACATATAATTAATAAAGAGATTTTTTGCTAAAATTAATAATATTTGAGCTCAAAATCACAAATTAAAAATAGCTTGGCTAACTTTATCAACAAGAAAAAAGAAGAAGATAATCAACACCTTTTGTTGCCTTAGTGAGCTTCATGGCTTTGTCCCGTAACTTATCCTTCTTCTTGCCTTCAAAGGCAATCTTGATCACTACTTCTTGCTGCAAGTACCCATCAAGGATACTCAATTATAACATGTGAAAAACAAAGAAAATGCATAAAATTACTTCAAATTTTAAAATTAATAATTAGTTACCTTAGCCATAATTATCTTTATGCCTTCTCCTCTTTGGACGTAGTGAAAGAATTTGGTGTGCGTATGTGCTGCCCTAGACCTTTCAACCCTTTATTTATAGAGTTTTAATTTTCTTTCTCCTATTGCCATAAGTAAACTTGATGAGGGGAGAAAAATATTATATATAAGGGAAAACTCCGATTACTTCCTTTTTTCCTGTTTTGCTTTTGGTGAGTAATAGGAAAGTTTTAAATATTCAATTTTCTTCCTAATTTTGCATTGCCTTTTCTGTGACTTTAACTATTTGCCAAGAGGGTCTGGTGATCTATTCCATTAGTTCCAAATTCAATCCATGCAAGAAACTTATGAAATCTTACAAATCCATTACTCACAAAAATCTAAAATTTCTTAAGTCATTTAAGACAAACCATACAAAAAGTAAATAAATACTAAATTTTGAATGTCCTTGATGAATTAAATTCTTCAATTCTTCCCTTTTAATAATTCATATGGAGTTTTCTTGAGTTTAGGCCTAATCAAAACTCTATTTAAAATATAACATGCGGTATTAACGGCTTTCCCCCAAAAATAATTTGGCACACTATTTTCACAAAGAAGAGTTCTACCAATTTCTTCTAAAACTCTCTTCTTTTTTTTTTCTTTCGATCTATTGATGCCGAAAATCTGTCGAATGAGCTCACGAACTCCTGCACACATATGAGAGACACTTAAACTAAAAACTCCCCCAAGAGTTGTGCTCCGGCTGTTTTATTTTTTAAGGTCATATTGTGTTTATGTACTATTGTTCAGAGATATATAGTAGGTATATTTGAATAAACTAGCCAGGTTTTGCATAAACATAAAAATCCATGCCGTTTTAAATAAAAGTTGAATGGTGGAGATTTATGGAGTGGCATGGTAGGGAAAGTATAGTTAATTCCTGGATAGCTATTTATTTGAGTGGCAAAGAAGATGTGTTAATTTGATTCTTTATTTCCTAGTACGAGTTCTTTCACACTCTGAACGGTGACAAGAGTGAAAAAGCCTAACGCAAAGATGTTGTATCATATGTTAAATTCAAGTGTATTTGTTCTGAAAAAAGAGAATTAGTTACATCGCTAGTATTTATGAGGAAATTACTAACCATGTAAGTTAGCTCGAGCCCACGAATCACGAATATCATTCATGTGCTAGAAATTTTTTTAAAAATTACAGTAATTTCCTGTTGGAAGGAAAGGGGCAGAAGGTAATAATGTAATCAGCGCCAGCACAAGTGAAGGTACTAGCAGCATCATCATACGCACAGCTATAAGCCTTGGGGCAGGCATCCTTGAAGAACTTTGAGTAACGGTTGGGCTTGCATGTATTTGGAGATGCGATTTCTCCGCTGCAGCAATACTTTGGGTCCCTCAACGCCTCTCGCGCGCTCTTACATGCCACTCTATTTCAGCTGTCAACCACCTTAAGCTCCGAAGGACAGGCCATATTCAAATCCGCAGCGCACCCAGTGGCGGCGCAATTCCCTGCTCCGGTGGCACCGCCCCGTGGCACGATCGTCATGGGCAGATTGTACCCATCAATGAACCTCACGTCGAAAAAGTCGAGCCCTCCGGCGCCGTTCAGCATGAATTCTGTGACGGTATCCGGCGGGGTGGCTCCATGGCCTGATCATTCGACAGTGGAGGAGCCGCAGTCGCTGGTGAGGCAAGAGAATTTTCCGGTTTTCTTGTCTTCGGTGCAGTGTGTGCGACCCCATATGCAGACTGACCAGGAAGCTGGTATTGAGAGGGGATGAGTTTGGCCTGGTTGCAGAGCGAACCCTGTTGTTGAAAGCTGTGCGGTTCCAGCACCTGAAAGCAAGCCCGGCCAAACAGTGTAGCTGCACTTGTTTTTGATTGTGAATATTTTCTAATATTATGTTAATTGACTTTATTATTTGATTTTGAGTCGGGATGGGCGCTCATAATAGGTGACCCGAACCGCTCAAGATATATTTAATACAATTTACCGAAACACACAAATCTTTTTAAAAAAACTACTCCTTCATTTCCTATATATACATTTTGTTGATTATTGGTAACCAACTAAGTTGCTAGAAATATCAAAATCCATACAAAAATAAGGAGTGGTCGCAGCACATATCCTAGAGAGAAAAACATCTTCTCTATTTTCTTAAAAGAAGAAGAAGGGATCTTGGGTTGTGAAAATTCGAGTGTTTTCCTTCATCGTGATTACACTCTTAACCATGGAGAGTGGAAGAAGAGAAGACCCCAAGAGGAGTCCAAAATACGAAAAGTTTCGGGTTAAACCGGTAAGAAACCGTTTTTTTTCCGCTGCGTTACTCTGTTATAGTCAAAACTTTAATATCTTCTAAATTATCATTATGCACATAATTTTATTTATACTATACTTATTAATATATCTAATATCTTAATTTTATACATGATGTAAATCATTTAATACTATTCCAGCATATCACGTATGTAATGAATAACGTATGACATTTTCATACGAATACCGCGAAGCAAAGCATACTAAATTCCTGTTAATTATGGTTTTCCCAAAGTGCTGCCTTTTATATGCTTTCTTTTCAATATATCCTTATTTAATGGTTTTTTTTATTCCAGTCAATATTCATCCTAAAAATTGTCGGAAAATATGCAATTTGTTTGATGATGAGGTCAGTGCTTTTGATTAACATGCTTGCACAAAAGTTGTAAAGAATTAATGTACCTTTAATTTTTATTTCATTATTAATCTCTAAATTTTTAGGGCTATATATATGGAGACAAATAGTTATACAATTTGACTCAATAGTTAGGATATTGTTTTCAGGCAACACTTAGCTACCAATACTGAGTTAGTGAGTTGTGACCTTTATCTATTTACAACTCATTTTTTCACTGGGATGAAAACTTAACTGATAATTTTACTGATAACATTAGTTAAATATATATTATTAGTGAAATTTCTCAAAATTACCAGTCAAGTTTTCACATGGTGCAAACAAGAATTTATGATATTTACAATCACCACAATTTTCGAAAATTTTTGGAATCCGTTCGGCTTAACTTATAATTTTGCTGTAAGGACTCAAAAGTGAACCTAAAACAACTTTAGGCTCAATTTGTTTCAATGAAAAATGGTAGCCTAAAAATCATATACGTGTAAAATGGTATTTTACTAGTTTTTGGATTCTATGAAAATCAAATTCATGTAAAATCGAATTTTACACCGCTTAGTGAAATGTTTAACAAAACAATTTTCGTTCTTTTTTTGTGTAACATGTTTAAATTACTAAAAAGGGTATATAAATACTATTTGACTATTTCGAGGTTTTTTTTAATCAAATTGACTTTATTTTTTTGTACAATATAAATATATTAATTTTATTTGCAGTAAAATATAAACTATTAAAGTAATAATATTTATTAATAATTAAATTAAATTGATAATAATACTAATTTTATTAAATAATAATCTTGATGTTTTTATAATAATGGATGCTTCATTGTTACATTTAAAATTTGATTAGATACATGAATAGTGTAAATACCTTTGCCACACAAAGGTAATTTAAGAACTTGGATTGTGCAAAACTGATTCGGGGATTAAAATCGACAAAACATATTTTCTTATTTTGGACCTAAATCATTTTTTTTTAAAGTTGTTTTCAACTTCTGATTTATAAAAAAAGTAGGTGAAAAATGAAGTGTTCAGCATAACTTCTGCTTTTTAACAACATAAACTGTTTGAAAACTCTACCAGACAGTCACTTACTTGAATAAAACTTTTCTTTTAGTCATGAAGAAAAAGTTAAGCTTTGTTTGACAAAATTTAGTAAGGCAAAATTAAAGATAAAGATAAATTATCTGTTGATCATATACTGAGATGTAGACCAAAAAAATATTTCACCACTGTGATAAGACATATTTAAAATTCTAATTTTTTTTTCAGTTGCAGTTTCAGAAATGACCTACATATAGCAGTGACATACAACTTATTTGAAGTTCGAATTTTCCAATATTGGATGAGCAGAGTTCACAACTCACAACTGAATTAAAGTAAATTCAACACATGCTTCTTGTCACATTTATAGAGTGAATTGCTATGGTTTGGAGGGTTGTTGGAAAGGATAATTTCTGGGTTGACATCTCATCAAAAGAATCTCTAATGGAGCCACCCAGACGTCATGCTTTGCTCAGATGCGGCAGATTCTTCAAATGCCCAAGGAAAGAGTTTCATCCATACTTGGGTATTCAATCTACACAACTTAAATACTTTATCTCTATCTCTCAAGATTCTGATGATGCTGAAGTATTAATTAGTCGTCATGTCCAATTGTCCAAACTTCCTTTTGCTTCTTCCAGTTGGAGAAGAGAGGAGAGTGAATCAATGCAGCCATGCAGGCTTCGATTTTAATCATTGGACCATGGCTAAGCCATCCTTTTTAACTCCATCCCATGCAACAAATTTGGCTTAGGAGAACTGGACCCACTAGATATCCTAAATATAGTAAATATTCCTATTCTAAAAAATGGAAAAAAAATCCGTAATATCCACCCAAAAAAGAGCTTAGTAGCTCGGCAATGTCAACAGAATTTGCCACAGTGGCGATGTTGCCGCTAAGATGGCAAAGGCAAGGCCAAAGAAACGGCTGAGACTTCGACAACCTCCGGGCGTTGCTGGTCAGACGACGACTACTTAAGACTGCACCCACATGAATCCATAAAAATTACAATCAACAAAAATTAAGAAATTCTTTTTTGTTATAATCAGAATTTGTTCTTTGCGTATCCATGGTGTTTAGCTTGGACGGTGCTGTATTATTATTATTATTTTTTTTTTTGCTGTTCTTCAAAATTTTAAGATGACAAAACTATTTATAAAAAACTAACATTGGAGCAATTATATGGTTATAGTCACTTCACATTGTGGGAGATCATACTAACACGGATTTGATATACATGAATGGGCACCAATATGACTCAAAAGTTTATGCAGAAGAGTCTTGAGTCCAAACCATGTATATAAACTACTCTTACTTTATTTTTTATTTCTTTCAGACGTGGGATAACTCGCATGTGGATTCGATCAACCAGAAAAGGAAAACCAAACTCAACGATGGGAGAGGCAAACGATGGGAGCCCTCACGATTCAAACAATCGGGGGCACACAGACCCTTCTAATACTCAATGTTAAGATCGGGAGCACTTCACACGGTGGGGGATCACACGAACACAGGCTTGATACACATGATGGGCACCAATGTGACTCAAAAACTTAAGCTCAAAAATCTTGAACCCAAACCATGACTCTTGAATCCAAACCATATATATAAGTTACTCTTATTTTTTATTTCTCCAAAATGTGAGATCACTCAAACGTGCATATCATTAAGTCCTCCGTACGACTCTCCGCCTACCTTATAAACAATAGAAACCTAAACAATTTTAACATTTAAAAGTTTGTGCTTTGCATAGCAATGCCTTGGGTGATGAAGTTACTTATATAGAGTTTGTGAAGTTCCCTTAAAAAAAATTGGAAAAAAAATCCACATCAAACTTTATTATTCAACAAAACTAACATAATAGATCAATTTCACAAAATTTCAACTGAAAAGTACCACTTTAGTGTGTGATTTAATATGTATTTCATCAATGATTCAAAACTCGTCAAAATTTATTAGAAAATCTACAGTTTATATCGTCAATTAGAATTTATCAAAACATACTCATTATTTGTAACTTTAAAAATCTCACGAATGACAAATCATTTTATCAGCAAGTGTGAAAACTATTCCTCAGGATTTGGGGCCTTGAGACTATAAGATCTCAGGTTTGATTTCTGGCCATTAATTAGTGCTCATTATCATCATCTTCCCTACAATTCAACCATCAAATTCATCTTCATATTTCTCACCGCCAAGAATAATCAATCTACCCAAATCTTGTTCGTAACACATACTCTTAAGTTCTAAAAAAAACTTGCATATGCAAACAAAGTAGTATTAAAATCGAAACGATAAAACTCTAAAATAAGACCAAATTAAAGATTATCCATGAACTAAATTGAAGCAAAAAAAAAAAAAAATCCCTCAATATCTTTTATCCCCTAAGTCACAAAATGATGCAAGGATCACGATAATAATTATCTTGGACGATAGGATAATTACTTTCTTGGACAGCCTGAGAATTTCTGTAGTGATGATCAGTACTTGGCCAAAACCCTAACTGATCATCATGAGAATTATCACGATGATCAGTATTACTTGCACCACCTTCTTCAAAATCAGTTTGAGTAGCGGCGTCCCTTGTCTTCTCATCCTCCTCAGTCGGCAGCCATTTTAGAGTTAGTAATTCACAAAACCCAACTTTCTTCCTCAAGAGAGATATTAGCTTGATGGAATCAAACTCACTGTTGCCTATAACAGTCATCTGCTCGCCTTCTGAATTCATTGACTCAACACCTGTTGCACCCAAACATATAATTAATAAAGAGATTTTTTGCTAAAATTAATAATATTTGAGCTCAAAATCACAAATTAAAAATAGCTTGGCTAACTTTATCAACAAGAAAAAAGAAGAAGATAATCAACACCTTTTGTTGCCTTAGTGAGCTTCATGGCTTTGTCCCGTAACTTATCCTTCTTCTTGCCTTCAAAGGCAATCTTGATCACTACTTCTTGCTGCAAGTACCCATCAAGGATACTCAATTATAACATGTGAAAAACAAAGAGAATGCATAAAATTACTTCAAATTTTAAAATTAATAATTAGTTACCTTAGCCATAATTATCTTTATGCCTTCTCCTCTTTGGACGTAGTGAAAGAATTTGGTGTGCGTATGTGCTGCCCTAGACCTTTCAACCCTTTATTTATAGAGTTTTAATTTTCTTTCTCCTATTGCCATAAGTAAACTTGATGAGGGGAGAAAAATATTATATATAAGGGAAAACTCTGATTACTTCCTTTTTTCCTGTTTTGCTTTTGGTGAGTAATAGGAAAGTTTTAAATATTCAATTTTCTTCCTAATTTTGCATTGCCTTTTATGTGACTTTAACTAATTTCCTAATTGGAATTTATTTATCGAATTTCTCACTTGCATTGCCTTTTCTGTGACTTTAACTATTTTCCTAATTGCATTGCCAAGAGGATCTGGTGATCTATTCCATTAGTTCCAAATTCAATCCATGCAAGAAACTTATGAAATCTTACAAATCCATTACTCACAAAAATCTAAAATTTCTTAAGTCATTTAAGACAAACCATACAAAAAGTAAATAAATACTAAATTTTGAATGTCCTTGATGAATTAAATTCTTCAATTCTTCCCTTTTAATAATTCATATGGAGTTTTCTTGTGTTTAGGCCTAATCAAAACTCTATTTAAAATATAACATGCGGTATCAACGACTTTCCCCCAAAAATAATTTGGCACACTATTTTCACAAAGAAGAGTTCTACCAATTTCTTCTAAAACTCTCTTCTTCTTTTTTTCTTTCGATCTATTGATGCCGAAAATCTGTCGAATGAGCTCACGAACCCCTGCACACATATGAGAGACACTTAAACTAAAAAGTCCCCCAAATGTTGTGCTCCGGCTGTTTTATTTTTTAAGGTCATATTGTGTTTATGTACTATTGTTCAGAGATATATGGTAGGTATATTTGAATAAACTAGCCAGGTTTTGCATAAACATAAAAATCCATGCCGTTTTAAATAAAAGATGAATGGTGGAGATTTATGGAGTGGCATGGTAGGGATAGTATAGTTAATTCCTGGATAGCTATTTATTTGAGCGGCAAAGAAGATGTGTTAATTTGATTCTTTATTTCCTAGTACGAGTTCTTTCACACTCTGAACGGTGACAAGAGTGAAAAAGCCTAACGCAAAGATGTTGTATCATATGTTAAATTCAAGTGTATTTGTTCTGAAAAAAGAGAATTAGTTACATCGCTAGTATTTATGAGGAAATTACTAACCATGTAAGTTAGCTCGAGCCCACGAATCACGAATATCATTCATGTGCTAGAAATTTTTTTAAAAATTACAGTAATTTCCTGTTGGAAGGAAAGGGGCAGAAGGTAATAATGTAATCAGCACCAGCACAAGTGAAGGTACTAGCAGCATCATCATACGCACAGCTATAAGCCTTGGGGCAGGCATCCTTGAAGAACTTTGAGTAACGGTTGGGCTTGCATGTATTCGGAGATGCGATTTCTCCGCTGCAGCAATACTTTAGGTCCCTCAACGCCTCTCGCGCGCTCTTACATGCCACTCTATTTCAGCTGTCAACCACCTTAAGCTCCGAAGGACAGGCCATATTCAAATCCGCAGCGCACCCAGTGGCGGCGCAGTTCCCTGCTCCGGTGGCACCGCCCCGTGGCACGATCGTCATGGGCAGATTGTACCCATCAATGAACCTCACGTCGAAAAAGTCGAGCCCTCCGGCGCCGTTCAGCATGAAATCTGTGACGGTATCCGGCGGGGTGGCTCCATGGCCTGATCATTCGACAGTGGAGGAGCCGCAGTCGCTGGTGAGGCAAGAGAATTTTCTGGTTTTCTTGTCTTCGGTGCAGTGTGTGCGACCCCATATGCAGACCGACCAGGAAGCTGGTATTGAGAGGGGATGAGTTTGGCCTGGTTGCAGAGCGAACCCTGTTGTTGAAAGCTGTGCGGTTCCAGCACCTGAAAGCAAGCCCGGCCAAACAGTGTAGCTGCACTTGTTTTTGATTGTGAATATTTTCTAATATTATGTTAATTGACTTTATTATTTGATTTTGAGTCGGGATGGGCGCTCATAATAGGTGACCCGAACCGCTCAAGATATATTTAATACAATTTACCAAAACACACAAATTTTTTTAAAAATACTACTCCTTCATTTCCTATATATACATTTTGTTGATTATTGGCAACCAACTAAGTTGCTAGAAATATCAAAATCCATACAAAAATAAGGAGTGGTCGCAGCACATATCCTAGAGAGAAAAACATCTTCTCTATTTTCTTAAAAGAAGAAGAAGGGATCTTGGGTTGTGAAAATTCGAGTGTTTTCCTTCATCGTGATTACACTCTTAACCATGGAGAGTGGAAGAAGAGAAGACCCCAAGAGGAGTCCAAAATACGAAAAGTTTCGGGTTAAACTGGTAAGAAACCGTTTTTTTTCCGCTGCGTTACTCTGTTATAGTCAAAACTTTAATATCTTCTAAATTATCATTATGCACATAATTTTATTTATACTATACTTATTAATATATCTAATATCTTAATTTTATACATGATGTAAATCATTTAATACTATTCCGGCATATCACGTATGTAATGAATAACGTATGACATTTTCATACGAATACCGCGAAGCAAAGCATACTAAATTCCTGTTAATTATGGTTTTTCCCAAAGTGCTGCCTTTTATATGCTTTCTTTTCAATATATCCTTATTTTAATGGTTTTTTTTATTCCAGTCAATATTCATCCTAAAAATTGTCGGAAAATATGCAATTTGTTTGATGATGAGGTCAGTGCTTTTGATTAACATGCTTGCACAAAAGTTGTAAAGAATTAATGTACCTTTAATTTTTATTTCATTATTAATCTCTAAATTTTTAGGGCTATATATATGGAGACAAATAGTTATACAATTTGACTCAATAAGATATTGTTTTCAGGCAACACTTAGCTACCAATACTGAGTTAGTGAGTTGTGACCTTTATCTATTTACAACTCATTTTTTCACTGGGATGAAAACTTAACTGATAATTTTGAGAATTTTACTGATAACATTAGTTAAATATATATTATTAGTGAAATTTCTCAAAATTACCAGTCAAGTTTTCACATGGTGCAAACAAGAATTTATGATATTTACAATCACCACAATTTTCGAAAATTTTTGGAATCCGTTCGGCTTAACTTATAATTTTGCTGTAAGGACTCAAAAGTGAACCTAAAACAACTTTAGGCTCAATTTGTTTCAATGAAAAATGGTAGCCTAAAAATCATATACGTGTAAAATGGTATTTTACTAGTTTTTGGATTCTATGAAAATCAAATTCATGTAAAATCGAATTTTACACCGCTTAGTGAAATGCTTAACAAAACAATTTTCGTTCTTTTTTTGTGTAACATGTTTAAATTACTAAAAAGGGTATATAAATACTATTTGACTATTTCGAGGTTTTTTTTAATCAAATTGACTTTATTTTTTTGTACAATATAAATATATTAATTTTATTTGCAGTAAAATATAAACTATTAAAGTAATAATATTTATTAATAATTAAATTAAATTGATAATAATACTAATTTTATTAAATAATAATCTTGATGTTTTTATAATAATGGATGCTTCATTGTTACATTTAAAATTTGATTAGATACATGAATAGTGTAAATACCTTTGCCACACAAAGGTAATTTAAGAACTTGGATTGTGCAAAACTGATTCGGGGATTAAAATCGACAAAACATATTTTCTTATTTTGGACCTAAATCATTTTTTTTTAAAGTTGTTTTCAACTTCTGATTTATAAAAAAAGTAGGTGAAAAATGAAGTGTTCATAACTTCTGCTTTTTAACAACATAAACTGTTTGAAAACTCTACCAGACAGTCACTTACTTGAATAAAACTTTTCTTTTAGTCATGAAGAAAAAGTTAAGCTTTGTTTGACAAAATTTAGTAAGGCAAAATTAAAGATAAAGATAAATTATCTGTTGATCATATACTGAGATGTAGACCAAAAAAATATTTCACCACTGTGATAAGACATATTTAAAATTCTAATTTTTTTTTCAGTTGCAGTTTCAGAAATGACCTACATATAGCAGTGACATACAACTTATTTGAAGTTCGAATTTTCCAATATTGGATGAGCAGAGTTCACAACTCACAACTGAATTAAAGTAAATTCAACACATGCTTCTTGTCACATTTATAGAGTGAATTGCTATGGTTTGGAGGGTTGTTGGAAAGGATAATTTCTGGGTTGACATCTCATCAAAAGAATCTCTAATGGAGCCACCCAGACGTCATGCTTTGCTCAGATGCGGCAGATTCTTCAAATGCCCAAGGAAAGAGTTTCATCCATACTTGGGTATTCAATCTACACAACTTAAATACTTTATCTCTATCTCTCAAGATTCTGATGATGCTGAAGTATTAATTAGTCGTCATGTCCAATTGTCCAAACTTCCTTTTGCTTCTTCCAGTTGGAGAAGAGAGGAGAGTGAATCAATGCAGCCATGCAGGCTTCGATTTTAATCATTGGACCATGGCTAAGCCATCCTTTTTAACTCCATCCCATGCAACAAATTTGGCTTAGGAGAACTGGACCCACTAGATATCCTAAATATAGTAAATATTCCTATTCTAAAAAATGGAAAAAAAATCCGTAATATCCACCCAAAAAAGAGCTTAGTAGCTCGGCAATGTCAACAGAATTTGCCACAGTGGCGATGTTGCCGCTAAGATGGCAAAGGCAAGGCCAAAGAAACGGCTGAGACTTCGACAACCTCCGGGCGTTGCTGGTCAGACGACGACTACTTAAGACTGCACCCACATGAATCCATAAAAATTACAATCAACAAAAATTAAGAAATTCTTTTTTGTTATAATCAGAATTTGTTCTTTGCGTATCCATGGTGTTTAGCTTGGACGGTGCTGTATTATTATTATTATTTTTTTTTTTGCTGTTCTTCAAAATTTTAAGATGACAAAACTATTTATAAAAAACTAACATTGGAGCAATTATATGGTTATAGTCACTTCACATTGTGGGAGATCATACTAACACGGATTTGATATACATGAATGGGCACCAATATGACTCAAAAGTTTATGCAGAAGAGTCTTGAGTCCAAACCATGTATATAAACTACTCTTACTTTATTTTTTATTTCTTTCAGACGTGGGATAACTCGCATGTGGATTCGATCAACCAGAAAAGGAAAACCAAACTCAACGATGGGAGAGGCAAACGATGGGAGCCCTCACGATTCAAACAATCGGGGGCACACAGACCCTTCTAATACTCAATGTTAAGATCGGGAGCACTTCACACGGTGGGGGATCACACGAACACAGGCTTGATACACATGATGGGCACCAATGTGACTCAAAAACTTAAGCTCAAAAATCTTGAACCCAAACCATGACTCTTGAATCCAAACCATATATATAAGTTACTCTTATTTTTTATTTCTCCAAAATGTGAGATCACTCAAACGTGCATATCATTAAGTCCTCCGTACGACTCTCCGCCTATCTTATAAACAATAGAAACCTAAACAATTTTAACATTTAAAAGTTTGTGCTTTGCATAGCAATGCCTTGGGTGATGAAGTTACTTATATAGAGTTTGTGAAGTTCCCTTAAAAAAAATTGGAAAAAAAATCCGAGATTAAACTTTATTATTCAACAAAACTAACATAATAGATCAATTTCACAAAATTTCAACTGAAAAGTACCACTTTAGTGTGTGATTTAATATGTATTTCATCAATGATTCAAAACTCGTCAAAATTTATACGAAAATCTAGAGTTTATATCGTCAATTAGAATTTATCAAAACATACTCATTATTTGTAACTTAAAAATCTCACGAATGACAGATCATTTTATCAGCAAGTGTGAAAACTATTCCTCAGGATTTGGGGCCTTGAGACTATAAGATCTTAGGTTTGATTTCTGGCCATTAATTAGTGCTCATTATCATCATCTTCCCTACAATTCAACCATCAAATTCATCTTCATATTTCTCACCGCCAAGAATAATCAATCTACCCAAATCTTGTTCGTAACACATACTCTTAAGTTCTAAAAAAAACTTGCATATGCAAACAAAGTAGTATTAAAATCGAAACGATAAAACTCTAAAATAAGACCAAATTAAAGATTATCCATGAACTAAAATTGAAGCAAAAAAAAAAAAATCCCTCAATATCTTTTATCCACTAAGTCACAAAATGATGCAAGGATCACGATAATAATTATCTTGGACAATAGGATAATTACTTTCTTGGACAGCCTGAGAATTTCTGTAGTGATGATCAGTACTTAGCCAAAACCCTAACTGATCATCATGAGAATTATCACGATGATCAATATTACTTGCACCACCTTCTTCAAAATCAGTTTGAGTAGCGGCGTCCCTTGTCTTCTCATCCTCCTCAGTCGGCAGCCATTTTAGAGTTAGTAATTCACAAAACCCAACTTTCTTCCTCAAGAGAGATATTAGCTTGATGGAATCAAACTCACTGTTGCCTATAACAGTCATCTGCTCGCCTTCTGAATTCATTGACTCAACACCTATTGCGCCCAAACATATAATTAATAAAGAGATTTTTTGCTAAAATTATTAATATTTGAGCTCAAAATCACAAATTAAAAATAGCTTGGCTAACTTTATCAACAAGAAAAAAGAAGAAGATAATCAACACCTTTTGTTGCCTTAGTGAGCTTCATGGCTTTGTCCCGTAACTTATCCTTCTTCTTGCCTTCAAAGGCAATCTTGATCACTACTTCTTGCTGCAAGTACCCATCAAGGATACTCAATTATAACATGTGAAAAACAAAGAAAATGCATAAAATTACTTCAAATTTTAAAATTAATAATTAGTTACCTTAGCCATAATTATCTTTATGCCTTCTCCTCTTTGGACGTAGTGAAAGAATTTGGTGTGCGTATGTGCTGCCCTAGACCTTTCAACCCTTTATTTATAGAGTTTTAATTTTCTTTCTCCTATTGCCATAAGTAAACTTGATGAGGGGAGAAAAATATTATATATAAGGGAAAACTCCGATTACTTCCTTTTTTCCTGTTTTGCTTTTGGTGAGTAATAGGAAAGTTTTAAATATTCAATTTTCTTCCTAATTTTGCATTGCCTTTTCTGTGACTTTAACTATTTGCCAAGAGGGTCTGGTGATCTATTCCATTAGTTCCAAATTCAATCCATGCAAGAAACTTATGAAATCTTACAAATCCATTACTCACAAAAATCTAAAATTTCTTAAGTCATTTAAGACAAACCATACAAAAAGTAAATAAATACTAAATTTTGAATGTCCTTGATGAATTAAATTCTTCAATTCTTCCCTTTTAATAATTCATATGGAGTTTTCTTGAGTTTAGGCCTAATCAAAACTCTATTTAAAATATAACATGCGGTATTAACGGCTTTCCCCCAAAAATAATTTGGCACACTATTTTCACAAAGAAGAGTTCTACCAATTTCTTCTAAAACTCTCTTCTTTTTTTTTTCTTTCGATCTATTGATGCCGAAAATCTGTCGAATGAGCTCACGAACTCCTGCACACATATGAGAGACACTTAAACTAAAAACTCCCCCAAGAGTTGTGCTCCGGCTGTTTTATTTTTTAAGGTCATATTGTGTTTATGTACTATTGTTCAGAGATATATAGTAGGTATATTTGAATAAACTAGCCAGGTTTTGCATAAACATAAAAATCCATGCCGTTTTAAATAAAAGTTGAATGGTGGAGATTTATGGAGTGGCATGGTAGGGAAAGTATAGTTAATTCCTGGATAGCTATTTATTTGAGTGGCAAAGAAGATGTGTTAATTTGATTCTTTATTTCCTAGTACGAGTTCTTTCACACTCTGAACGGTGACAAGAGTGAAAAAGCCTAACGCAAAGATGTTGTATCATATGTTAAATTCAAGTGTATTTGTTCTGAAAAAAGAGAATTAGTTACATCGCTAGTATTTATGAGGAAATTACTAACCATGTAAGTTAGCTCGAGCCCACGAATCACGAATATCATTCATGTGCTAGAAATTTTTTTAAAAATTACAGTAATTTCCTGTTGGAAGGAAAGGGGCAGAAGGTAATAATGTAATCAGCGCCAGCACAAGTGAAGGTACTAGCAGCATCATCATACGCACAGCTATAAGCCTTGGGGCAGGCATCCTTGAAGAACTTTGAGTAACGGTTGGGCTTGCATGTATTCGGAGATGCGATTTCTCCGCTGCAACAATACTTTGGGTCCCTCAACGCCTCTCGCGCGCTCTTTCATGCCACTCTATTTCAGCTGTCAACCACCTTAAGCTCCGAAGGACAGGCCATATTCAAATCCGCAGCGCACCCAGTGGCGGCGCAATTCCCTGCTCCGGTGGCACCGCCCCGTGGCACGATCGTCATGGGCAGATTGTACCCATCAATGAACCTCACGTCGAAAAAGTCGAGCCCTCCGGCGCCGTTCAGCATGAATTCTGTGACGGTATCCGGCGGGGTGGCTCCATGGCCTGATCATTCGACAGTGGAGGAGCCGCAGTCGCTGGTGAGGCAAGAGAATTTTCCGGTTTTCTTGTCTTCGGTGCAGTGTGTGCGACCCCATATGCAGACTGACCAGGAAGCTGGTATTGAGAGGGGATGAGTTTGGCCTGGTTGCAGAGCGAACCCTGTTGTTGAAAGCTGTGCGGTTCCAGCACCTGAAAGCAAGCCCGGGCAAACAGTGTAGCTGCACTTGTTTTTGATTGTGAATATTTTCTAATATTATGTTAATTGACTTTATTATTTGATTTTGAGTCGGGATGGGCGCTCATAATAGGTGACCCGAACCCCTCAAGATATATTTAATACAATTTACCAAAAGACACAAATCTTTTTAAAAACACTACTCCTTCATTTCCTATATATACATTTTGTTGATTATTGGTAACCAACTAAGTTGCTAGAAATATCAAAATCCATACAAAAATAAGGAGTGGTCGCAGCACATATCCTAGAGAGAAAAACATCTTCTCTATTTTCTTAAAAGAAGAAGAAGGGATCTTGGGTTGTGAAAATTCGAGTGTTTTCCTTCATCGTGATTACACTCTTAACCATGGAGAGTGGAAGAAGAGAAGACCCCAGAGGAGTCCAAAATACGAAAAGTTTCGGGTTAAACCGGTAAGAAACCGTTTTTTTCCGCTGCGTTACTCTGTTATAGTCAAAACTTTAATATCTTCTAAATTATCATTATGCACATAATTTTATTTATACTATACTTATTAATATATCTAATATCTTAATTTTATACATGATGTAAATCATTTAATACTATTCCAGCATATCACGTATGTAATGAATAACGTATGACATTTTCATACGAATACTGCCAAGCAAAGCATACTAAATTCCCGTTAATTATGGTTTTTCCCAAAGTGCTGCCTTTTATATGCTTTCTTTTCAATATATCCTTATTTTAATGGTTTTTTTTATTCCAGTCAATATTCATCCTAAAAATTGTCGGAAAATATGCAATTTGTTTGATGATGAGGTCAGTGCTTTTGATTAACATGCTTGCACAAAAGTTGTAAAGAATTAATGTACCTTTACTTTTTATTTCATTATTAATCTCTAAATTTTTAGGGCTATATATATGGAGACAAAGAGTTATACAATTTGACTCAATAGTTAGGATATTGTTTTCAGGCAACACTTAGCTACCAATACTGAGTTTGTGAGTTGTGACCTTTATCTATTTACAACTCATTTTTTCATTGGGACGAAAACTTAACTGATAATTTTGAGAATTTTACTGATAACATTAGTTAAATATATATTATTAGTGAAATTTCTCAAAATTACCAGTCAAGTTTTCACAGGGTGCAAACAAGAATTTATGATATTTACAATCACCACAATTTTCGAAATTTTTTGGAATCCGTTCGGCTTAACTTATAATTTTGCTGTAAGGACTCAAAAGTGAACCTAAAACAACTTTAGGCTCAATTTGTTTCAATGAAAAATGGTAGCCTAAAAATCATATACGTGTAAAATGGTATTTTACTAGTTTTTGGATTCTATGAAAATCAAATTCATGTAAAATCGAATTTTACACCGCTTAGTGAAATGCTTAACAAAACAATTTTTGTTCTTTTTTTGTGTAACATGTTTAAATTACTAAAAAGGGTATATAAATACTATTTGACTATTTCGAGGTTTTTTTTAATCAAATTGAATTTATTTTTTGTACAATATAAATATATTAATTTTATTTGCAGTAAAATATAAACTATTAAAGTAATAATATTTATTAATAATTAAATTAAATTGATAATAATACTAATTTTATTAAATAATAATCTCGATTTTTTATAATAATGGATGCATCATTGTTACATTTAAAATTTGATTAGATACATGAATAGTGTAAATACCTTTGCCACACAAAGGTAATTTAAGAACATGGATTGTGCAAAACTGATTCGGGGATTAAAATCGACAAAACATATTTTCTTATTTTGGACCTAAATCATTTTTTTTAAAGTTGTTTTCAACTTCTGATTTATAAAAAAAGTAGGTGAAAAATGAAGTGTTCAGCATAACTTCTGCTTTTTAACAACATAAACTGTTTGAAAACTCTACCAGACAGTCACTTACTTGAATAAAACTTTTCTTTTAGTCATGAAGAAAAAGTTAAGCTTTGTTTGACAAAATTTTGTAAGGCAAAATTAAAGATAAAGATAAATTATCTGTTGATCATATATTGAGATGTAGACCAAAAAAATATTTCACCACTGTGATAAGACATATTTAAAATTCTAATTTTTTTTTTAGTTGCAGTTTCAGAAATGACCTACATATAGCAGTGACATACAACTTATTTGAAGTTCGAATTTTCCAATATTGGATGAGCAGAGTTCACAACTCACAACTGAATTAAAGTAAATTCAACACATGCTTCTTGTCACATTTATAGAGTGAATTGCTATGGTTTGCAGGGTTGTTGGAAAGGATAATTTCTGGGTTGACATCTCATCAAAAGAATCTCTAATGGAGCCACCCAGACGTCATGCTTTGCTCAGATGCGGCAGATTCTTCAAATGCCCAAGGAAAGAGTTTCATCCATACTTGGGTATTCAATCTACACAACTTAAATACTTTATCTCTATCTCTCAAGATTCTGATGATGCTGAAGTATTAATTAGTCGTCATGTCCAATTGTCCAAACTTCCTTTTGCTTCTTCCAGTTGGAGAAGAGAGGAGAGTGAATCAATGCAGCCATGCAGGCTTCGATTTTAATCATTGGACCATGGCTAAGCCATCCTTTTTAACTCCATCCCATGCAACAAATTTGGCTTAGGAGAACTGGACCCACTAGATATCCTAAATATAGTAAATATTCCTATTCTAAAAAATGGAAAAAAATCCGTAATATCCACCCAAAAAAGAGCTTAGTAGCTCGGCAATGTCAACAGAATTTGCCACAGTGGCGATGTTGCCGCTAAGATGGCAAAGGCAAGGCCAAGGAAACGGCTGAGACTTCGACGGCCTCCGGGCGTTGCTGGTCAGACGACGACTCCTTAAGACTGCACCCACATGAATCCATAAAAATTACAATCAACAAAAATTAAGAAATTCTTTTTTGTTAAATTCAGAATTTGTTCTTTGCGTATCCATGGTGTTTAGCTTGGACGGTGCTGTATTATTATTATTTTTTTTTTTTTGCTGTTCTTCAAAATTTTAAGACGACAAAACTATTTATAAAAAACTAACGTTGGAGCAATTATATGGTTATAGTCACTTCACATTGTGGGAGATCATACTAACACGGATTTGATATACATGAATGGGCACCAATATGACTCAAAAGTTTATGCAGAAGAGTCTTGAGTCCAAACCATGTATATAAACTACTCTTACTTTATTTTTTATTTCTTTCAGACGTGGGATAACTCGCATGTGGATTCGATCAACCTGAAAAGGAAAACCAAACTCAACGATGGGAGAGGCAAACGATGGGAGCCCTCACAGGGCAAACAATCGGGGGCACACAAACCCTTCTAATACTCAATGTTAAGATCGGGAGCACTTCACACGGTGGGGGATCACACGAACACAGGCTTGATACACATGAATGGGCACCAATGTGACTCAAAACCTTAAGCTCAAAAATCTTGAACCCAAACCATGACTCTTGAATCCAAACCATATATATAAGTTACTCTTATTTTTTATTTCTCCAAAATGTGAGATCACTCAAACGTGCATATCATTAAGTCCTCCGTACGACTCTCCACCTACCTTATAAACAATAGAAACCTAAACAATTTTAACATTTAAAAGTTTGTGCTTTGCATAGCAATGCCTTGGGTGATGAAGTTACTTATATAGAGTTTGTGAAGTTCCCTTAAAAAAAATTGGAAAAAAAATCCGACATCAAACTTTATTATTCAACAAAACTAACATAATAGATCAATTTCACAAAATTTCAACTGAAAAGTACCACTTTAGTGTGTGATTTAATATGTATTTCATCAATGATTCAAAACTCGTCAAAATTTATTAGAAAATCTACAGTTTATATCGTCAATTAGAATTTATCAAAACATACTCATTATTTGTAACTTTAAAAATCTCACGAATGACAGATCATTTTATCAGCAAGTGTGAAAACTATTCCTCAGGATTTGGGGCCTTGAGACTATAAGATCTCAGGTTTGATTTCTGACCATTAATTAGTGCTCATTATCATCATCTTCCCTACAATTCAACCATCAAATTCATCTTCATATTTCTCACCGCCAAGAATAATCAATCTACCCAAATCTTGTTCGTAACACATACTCTTAAGTTCTAAAAAAACTTGCATATGCAAACAAAGTAGTATTAAAATCGAAAAGATAAAACTCTAAAATAAGACCAAATTAAAGATTATCCATGAACTAAATTGAAGCAAAAAAAAAATCCCTCAATATCTTTTATCCCCTAAGTCACAAAATGATGCAAGGATCACGATAATAATTATCTTGGACGATAGGATAATTACTTTCTTGGACAGCCTGAGAATTTCTGTAGTGATGATCAGTACTTGGCCAAAACCCTAACTGATCATCATGAGAATTATCATGATGATCAGTATTACTTGCACCACCTTCTTCAAAATCAGTTTGAGTAGCGGCGTCCCTTGTCTTCTCATCCTCCTCAGTCGGCAGCCATTTTAGAGTTAGTAATTCACAAAACCCAACTTTCTTCCTCAAGAGAGATATTAGCTTGATGGAATCAAACTCACTGTTGCCCATAACAGTCATCTGCTCGCCTTCTGAATTCATTGACTCAACACCTGTTGCACCCAAACATATAATTAATAAAGAGATTTTTTGCTAAAATTAATAATATTTGAGCTCAAAATCACAAATTAAAAATAGCTTGGCTAACTTTATCAACAAGAAAAAAGAAGAAGATAATCAACACCTTTTGTTGCCCTAGCGAGCTTCATGGCTTTGTCCCGTAACTTATCCTTCTTCTTGCCTTCAAAGGCAATCTTGATCACTACTTCTTGCTGCAAGTACCCATCAAGGATACTCAATTATAACATGTGAAAAACAAAGAGAATGCATAAAATTACTTCAAATTTTAAAATTAATAATTAGTTACCTTAGCCATAATTATCTTTATGCCTTCTCCTCTTTGGACGTAGTGAAAGAATTTGGTGTGCGTATGTGCTGCCCTAGACCTTTCAACCCTTTATTTATAGAGTTTTAATTTTCTTTCTCCTATTGCCATAAGTAAACTTGATGAGGGGAGAAAAATATTATATATAAGGGAAAACTCTGATTACTTCCTTTTTTCCTGTTTTGCTTTTGGTGAGTAATAGGAAAGTTTTAAATATTCAATTTTCTTCCTAATTTTGCATTGCCTTTTATGTGACTTTAACTAATTTCCTAATTGGAATTTATTTATCGAATTTCTCACTTGCATTGCCTTTTCTGTGACTTTAACTATTTTCCTAATTGCATTGCCAAGAGGATCTGGTGATCTATTCCATTAGTTCCAAATTCAATCCATGCAAGAAACTTATGAAATCTTACAAATCCATTACTCACAAAAATCTAAAATTTCTTAAGTCATTTAAGACAAACCATACAAAAAGTAAATAAATACTAAATTTTGAATGTCCTTGATGAATTAAATTCTTCAATTCTTCCCTTTTAATAATTCATATGGAGTTTTCTTGTGTTTAGGCCTAATCAAAACTCTATTTAAAATATAACATGCGGTATCAACGGCTTTCCCCCAAAAATAATTTGGCACACTATTTTCACAAAGAAGAGTTCTACCAATTTCTTCTAAAACTCTCTTCTTCTTTTTTCTTTCGATCTATTAATGCCGAAAATCTGTCGAATGAGCTCACGAACCCCTGCACACATATGAGAGACACTTAAACTAAAAAGTCCCCCAAGAGTTGTGCTCCGGCTGTTTTATTTTTTATTGTGTTTATGTACTATTGTTCAGAGATATATAGTAGGTATATTTGAATAAACTAGCCAGGTTTTGCATAAACATAAAAATCCATGCCGTTTTAAATAAAAGATGAATGGTGGAGATTTATGGAGTGGCAAGGTAGGGATAGTATTGTTAATTCCTGGATAGCTATTTATTTGAGTGGCAAAGAAGATGTGTTAATTTGATTCTTTATTTCCTAGTACGAGTTCTTTCACACTCTGAACGGTGACAAGAGTGAAAAAGCCTAACGCAAAGATGTTGTATCATATGTTAAATTCAAGTGTATTTGTTCTGAAAAAAGAGAATTAGTTACATCGCTAGTATTTATGAGGAAATTACTAACCATGTAAGTTAGCTCGAGCCCACGAATCACGAATATCATTCATGTGCTAGAAATTTTTTTTAAAATTACAGTAATTTCCTGTTGGAAGGAAAGGGGCAGAAGGTAATAATGTAATCAGCGCCAGCACAAGTGAAGGTACTAGCAGCATCATCATACGCACAGCTATAAGCCTTGGGGCAGGCATCCTTGAAGAACTTTGAGTAACGGGTGGGCTTGCATGTATTCGGAGTTGCGATTTCTCTGCTGCAGCAATACTTTGGGTCCCTCAACGCCTCTCGCGCGCTCTTACATGCCACTCTATTTCAGCTGTCAACCACCTTAAGCTCCGAAGGACAGGCCATATTCAAATCCGCAGCGCACCCAGTGGCGGCGCAGTTCCCTGCTCCGGTGGCACCGCCCCGTGGCACGATCGTCATGGGCAGATTGTACCCATCAATGAACCTCACGTCGAAAAAGTCGAGCCCTCCGGCGCCGTTCAGCATGAATACTGTGACGGTATCCGGCGGGGTGGCTCCATGGCCTGATCATTCGACAGTGGAGGAGCCGCAGTCGCTGGTGAGGCAAGAGAATTTTCCGGTTTTCTTGTCTTCGGTGCAGTGTGTGCGACCCCATATGCAGACCGACCAGGAAGCTGGTATTGAGAGGGGATGAGTTTGGCCTGGTTGCAGAGCGAACCCTGTTGTTGAAAGCTGTGCGGTTCCAGCACCTGAAAGCAAGCCCGGGCAAACAGTGTAGCTGCACTTGTTTTTGATTGTGAATATTTTCTAATATTATGTTAATTGACTTTATTATTTGATTTTGAGTCGGGATGGGCGCTCATAATAGGTGACCCGAACCCCTCAAGATATATTTAATACAATTTACCAAAAGACACAAATCTTTTTAAAAACACTACTCCTTCATTTCCTATATATACATTTTGTTGATTATTGGTAACCAACTAAGTTGCTAGAAATATCAAAATCCATACAAAAATAAGGAGTGGTCGCAGCACATATCCTAGAGAGAAAAACATCTTCTCTATTTTCTTAAAAGAAGAAGAAGGGATCTTGGGTTGTGAAAATTCGAGTGTTTTCCTTCATCGTGATTACACTCTTAACCATGGAGAGTGGAAGAAGAGAAGACCCCAGAGGAGTCCAAAATACGAAAAGTTTCGGGTTAAACCGGTAAGAAACCGTTTTTTTCCGCTGCGTTACTCTGTTATAGTCAAAACTTTAATATCTTCTAAATTATCATTATGCACATAATTTTATTTATACTATACTTATTAATATATCTAATATCTTAATTTTATACATGATGTAAATCATTTAATACTATTCCAGCATATCACGTATGTAATGAATAACGTATGACATTTTCATACGAATACTGCCAAGCAAAGCATACTAAATTCCCGTTAATTATGGTTTTTCCCAAAGTGCTGCCTTTTATATGCTTTCTTTTCAATATATCCTTATTTTAATGGTTTTTTTTATTCCAGTCAATATTCATCCTAAAAATTGTCGGAAAATATGCAATTTGTTTGATGATGAGGTCAGTGCTTTTGATTAACATGCTTGCACAAAAGTTGTAAAGAATTAATGTACCTTTACTTTTTATTTCATTATTAATCTCTAAATTTTTAGGGCTATATATATGGAGACAAAGAGTTATACAATTTGACTCAATAGTTAGGATATTGTTTTCAGGCAACACTTAGCTACCAATACTGAGTTTGTGAGTTGTGACCTTTATCTATTTACAACTCATTTTTTCATTGGGACGAAAACTTAACTGATAATTTTGAGAATTTTACTGATAACATTAGTTAAATATATATTATTAGTGAAATTTCTCAAAATTACCAGTCAAGTTTTCACAGGGTGCAAACAAGAATTTATGATTTTACAATCACCACAATTTTCGAAATTTTTTGGAATCCGTTTGGCTTAACTTATAATTTTGTTGTAAGGACTCAAAGGTGAATCTAAAACAACTTTAGGCTCAATTTGTTTCAATGAAAAATGGTAGCCTAAAAATCATATACGTGTAAAATGATATTTTACTAGTTTTTGGATTCTATGAAAATCAAATTCATGTAAAATCGAATATTACACCGCTTAGTGAAATGCTTAACAAAACAATTTTCGTTCTTTTTCTGTGTAACATGTTTAAATTACTAAAAAGGGTATATAAATACTATTTGACTATTTCGAGGTTTTTTTTAATCAAATTGACTTTATTTTTTGTACAATATAAATATATTAATTTTATTTGCAGTAAAATATAAACTATTAAAGTAATAATATTTATTAATAATTAAATTAAATTGATAATAATACTAATTTTATTAAATAATAATCTCGATGTTTTTATAATAATGGATGCATCATTGTTACATTTAAAATTTGATTAGAAACATGAATAGTGTAAATACCTTTGCTACACAAAGGTAATTTAAGAACATGGATTGTGCAAAACTGATTCGGGGATTAAAATCGACAAAACATATTTTCTTATTTTGGACCTAAATCACTTTTTTTTTAAAGTTGTTTTCAACTTCTGATTTATAAAAAAAGTAGGTGAAAAATGAAGTGTTCCGCATAACTTCTGCTTTTTAACAACATAAACTGTTTGAAAACTCTACCAGACAGTCACTTACTTGAATAAAACTTTTCTTTTAGTCATGAAGAAAAAGTTAAGCTTTGTTTGACAAAATTTAGTAAGGCAAAATTAAAGACAAAGATAAATTATCTGTTGATCATATACTGTGATGTAGACCAAAAAAATATTTCACCACTGTGATAAGACATATTTAAAATTCTAATTTTTTTTTTAGTTGCAGTTTCAGAAATGACCTACATATAGCAGTGACATACAACTTATTTGAAGTTCGAATTTTCCAATATTGGATGGGCAGAGTTCACAACTCACAACTGAATTAAAGTAAATTCAACACATGCTTCTTGTCACATTTGTAGAGTGAATTGCTATGGTTTGGAGGGTTGTTGGAAAGGATAATTTATGGGTTGATATCTTGACGCCGGGCAGAATAGTGATTATTTTGTAGGCTAGTTGAACAGATAGTTCACAGGGAGTAACACCAGAAAAACCCTAAAACAATACAGAGAAACTACTCTGATGCTTTAATTTATTCCAAAAATATAATTATAATGATTACGAAACCCTACGACCTTATTTATAAGGTCGAAGCTAAAATAAGAAAATTAAATTAAGGCTGAATTTAAATTAAATAAAATAAAAGGTTTTCCTAAAAACTAAAAACTGCCAATTTAAAGGTCTAAACTTCGTTTTTTGGCTTAAAAACGATAAGGCTTATTATGTTATACTAAGGTTTTCCCGAAAGCTCGTTTCCAATCAGACTAGTATCTTTGTGGCCCAATCGAAACCTGTGGCCCGCTAAACGATGTAAACCGGCTTAGGTAGCCCACTTGCCATCTGACAGCTCATCATCATCTGACTTGGATCCTCCTGCATCAGTCGCCCCGGGTTGGAAATAACTCGTCCTCGAGTTCACAATAGTCACATCGGAATCCCCAAAACAAGGACTCAAGTGTTTTACATTAAAGACCTCAGGCGGTAACCCAAGAGGAAGATCCTCTGGTATCAAGTCAGAAAAATTTGCTAACAGCGGCAAATCCACTCTGAAACCGAGATCTCCATAATGATCCTCCCGACCACGGTGTTCTCTTAATCGAGCAGGATTGTGATACGGGTTTTCGAAACTGGAATCAGAATCATGATCTTTCATCTCACGATCATCGAAATTCTGCGCCGTTAGACGCTGGGTTAACTTTGCAACCTGCCTCTGTAAATCCTCAATCATCACATCCTGAATGTTATGATCACGACGTGGGGCTTCCTCGTTCGGAATCTGCCCGTGACGACCACGACCACGATCACCAGCCATGGAAACTGATGAAATCTCACCCCAGGAAGATGCTGAAGCTCTGATACCAACTGACACCGGGTAGAATAGCGATTTTTATGCAGGCTAGTTGAACAGATAGTTCACAGGGAGTAACACAAGAAAAACCCTAAAACAATACAGAGAAACTACTCTGATGCTTTATTTTAATTTATTCCAAAAATACAATAATAATATTACAAAACCCTAAGACCTTATTTATAAGGTCGAAGCTAAAATAAGAAAATTAAATTAAGGCCGAATTTAAATTAAATAAAATAAAAGGTTTCCTAAAAACTAAAAACTGCCAATTTGAAGGTCTAAACTTCGTTTTGGGCTTAAAAACGATAAGGCTTAGTACACTATACTAAGTTTTTCCCGAAAGCTCGTTTCCAATCAGACTAGGGTCTTTGGGGCCCAATCCAAACCTATGGCCCGCTAAACGATGTAAACTGTCTTAGGTAACCTACTTGCCATCTGACAACTCAGCATCATCTGACTCGGATCCTCCTGGATCAGTCACCTCGGGTTGGAAAGAACTCATCCTCTAGTTCATGTTGGAAATCACCTTGACAAGATGCCCAGGTGGTGATCTTCCAATCACCCAAGTCTTGAATGACTTCTAGAAAGAATTTCAGCAATCGAACACAAGAACAGAAAATCATAGAAAGAAAGAAGACAAGCAATTTGTTATCGAGGTTCGGCAATGTGTCTACGTCCCCGTGAGTTCCTCCGAACTCTCTGCACTAAATCAATGGTTCTTACAAAGTTACAGCAACCCCCTTCAAGAAACCACAATGTTCTTGAAGAAACCAAGAAGAGAACGAGAAAGTGATAGACCCATTACAATGCTTCCTATCAATTCTCTACTACCATCTCTTCTTTACAACCAGCCTCTCTATAATAAGCTCTCTTGTGTTTTGTGTCTTTGCACTCTCACACAATTCTCTCATCCACACACATGTCTCAAAAGTTACATTACATCTTGTGTCACAACCTTATGTTTGTGGTGTTGAGATTGAACCTAGGTGACCCTTTATATAGTGCACCAACTTCTTGTCCAATCTGGTGTGTCATTCTCCACCCTTAGATCTTGATAACCACTTAACCATGGCCCTCCATCAATCCTAAGTGGTGCTGTGCGTTTTAACCTTGCATTCACGCACCTAATAGAAGGCTAAAGCATGCTGTCCATGTGTGCCGGCCAAAGCTGCAGCGCCGCACTGCAACTCCAAGTTTCTGTCCCTTGTGCTATTCCTGCCAGGTTCCAGCGCTGCAGCTCCAAGTTGTTGTCCCCTTCACACAACACCCTTCTGCTTATGTGCAGAAGTGCGCACACTAGTGCGCATGGCCTTCCCTTGCTCCGAAATGAAGCACACACATGTGTGCAGCCTTCTAACTTGCTGAACTTTGATCCTCCACCTTTGGTTTAGACTTTAACCATCTTTGAACCATACTTGGACCTGTTCAAACCTTAACCATGTTTAAACCTTAGACAAATACCAACAATCTCTACCTTTGTCTAAGCGTTTAAACCTTAACCATTGTGCAGAGATCTTCGGGATCCAAACTCATCTTGAGTTATCAATCAACTGACTCAAATCCTAAGAAGTCCAAGGCAATGATTGGACCTTCTTAGAGGTAGAACCTTGGTGCCTAAATCTGCAGGACTTTCTTCTGTGGTCTTCTTGTCAACATGAATGCATCCTTTCGCACCATTTTCCGGAATGTAATGATACCGAACATCCATATGCTTCACCCCCTCATGGAACACCGGATTCCTCCACAAGTGCTCTGCCCTTTGACTATCCGAAGACACCACAACTTGCTCTTTTAAGACCTCCCACTCGTCCAACAACCCTTTGCACCCCATAGCCTCCTTTATGGCTTCCATAGCCGCTATATATTCTGCCTCGGTTGTTATGAGTGCTACCATTGGCTGCCACTGAGCCTTCAAATACCTCAGCAACCACTTCATCCCAAGCCAATGCTTCTTTCCAGGATTACTCACAAATTTGCTGAGAACACCCATTGCCCAAGAAACTCTCAACCGGTTTCTCTCCTTTTCTTGGATTCTACACATCCCAAGGATCTTTTGTGTAAGGCTGAGATCCTTCCTCTCGAACTCCTCACTGAGTTGAGATGTAAACCTTTCCATCCTCTTCCTGCTGTTCCAAACCATCAGCTCATCAATGACATAGGTGAGGATACTCACCATTTTCTCCACCTTGTGTCCAGGTGAGAAAATTTCTGTGAAACCTATCTCTTCTCTTCTTGTGAACCCATTCGCCACCAGCTTAGCCTTGTTCCGGACTTCATCTCCTGGAGGGTACCTTTCTTTGACCTTGTAAGTCCACTTACAATCCACAACTCTCTGATTTCCCGGAATGTGTACCAATTCCCAAAAGTTGTTCTTCCTCAAAGAATCCATTTCTTCCTCCATAGCTAGCTTCGATCTTGGCGAATCCTTACATCCCATGTAAGTCCTTTATTCACTTATCCCTCCTTTTGTCCAAGGAGTTACTGCATCCACAGTATCTGCAAACCCATATCTTGAAGGTGGTCCGACTAGCCTTCTTTCCCGGTCTCTTGTGAGCTGATAGTCCTTCTGACTTGCTACATTAACCTCTTCTAGTTCAGCCTCCTCTTGAATGCCCTGAGCATGGCCTTCATTCAAGGGCTCTACCTGGTCTGAACCCTCTTGTCTTCCTTACTCTACCTGAACTGAATCTTCCTTGATGCTATGCTCCACAAGAACCAAGCTGGTTTGCTCACTAGCCCCTGCAGGGTTAGTTTTCTCCAAATAGGGAAATAACAATTCATTAAAATGAACATCCCTACTTATAATGAGTTTCAATCCTTCTTTCTCTAAGGACCACAACCTATACCCCTTAGCCCCTTCCCCATATCCTAGAAACACACATTTTCTAGATCCTGGGCTAAGCTTATCTTTTTTTTGTTGTGCATACGCAGCACAGCCAAAAGTCCTAAGGTTGTCCAACTCAGGGGGTTTTCCACTCCACATCTCTTCGGGAGTCTTTTGATACACAATCCTAAAGGGTGATCTATTTATCAAGTATGCAGCTGTAGCCACAGCTTCCCCCCAAAAACATTCGGGTAATCCGGATCCATTTAACATGCACCTAACCTTTTCCATAAGGGTCTTATTCATCCACTCAGCAACTCCACTTTGCTGAGGGGTTTCCACAACCGTCCTATGTCTTAGAATCCCATTTAACCTACAGAATTGATCAAGTTCTTGGTTAAAATTTTCTAAGCCATTATCGGTTCTTATCCCCCTAATTACTCTACCCATTTGAGTCTCTACCAGCCCTTTCCACACCACTAACTTATTCAAGGCATCTGATTTATTCTTAACCAAAAAAACCCACACTCTTCTTGAATAATTATCAATTAATGACAGAAAGTAAAAGTTACCTCCCTGTGTTGGTGTCCTTGCTGGTCCCTAAAGGTCCGCATGAATGTAGTCAAGAATGCCCTTAGACTTGTGCACTCCAGTGTTGAAGCTGACCCGGTGTTGCTTCTCAAGAACACAACACTCGCAGAAATCAAGTTCCTCTACTTTGTCTCCACCAAGTAGGCCATCCTTGCTGAGAAATTGCAGGCCCTCTTCGCTCATATGTCCCAAGCAAGTGTGCCAAAGGGCTGCCCTATCCATCTCAACAATCAAGCTTGCTGCTTGATCATTGATTTCTGTCTCTCCGATCATCTCATAGAGTCCATCGTTTCTTGCTGCCTTGATCACTACCAAAGATCCCTTAGCTACCTTAATCTTTCCTCCCTCTATCTTGCATGTGTATCCCATGGAATCCAGCTGCCCCAATAAGATCAAATTCCTCCTCAATTCCGGGGGATACCTCATATTTTCCAGCAGCCTTGTCATTCAATCAAACATCCTCACCTGGATGTCTCCTATGCCTCTCACTTGGCAAGAAATATCATTCCCCAAGAAAAGCCTTTCATCATTGGTCTCCTTGAAATTCTTGAACTAACTCCGGTGAGAGCACATGTGATGAGTGCACCCGGAAACCAAGATCCATTTCCCGCTACCTTTTTGCCCCTTGCTCACATCCAAGCACACAACAAGAACATCATCATCTTGCTGTTCTATTTTGGCAACCGAAGCCTCTCCATTCTTGGTATGGCTTCCTCCTCTATCCCTTGTCATCTTCTTGCAATCTTTCTTGACATGACCCTCCTTATGGCAGTAGTAGCAGTTCTTCCCTCCAAATCTAGTTTGGAATGCATTCTCCCATGGCTTTCTCCTCTACCTCTGTCCTGGTAGTAGCCATGCATGCTGCTGTGCACTCTCCCATGGCTCTCTCCTCTACCTCTGTCCCGATAGTAGTCATGCATGTTATTGTGCACTCTCCCATGGCTCTCTCCTCTACCTCTGTCCTGGTAGTAGCCATGCATGTTGTTGTGCACTCTCCCATGGCTCTCTCCTCTACCTCTGTCCCGGTAGTAGCCATGGTTGCTGCCATACCAAGTTGCTGGCCTTTTTTTAAAGAACAGCCCTTTACCACTTGATGCACTCCTTATCTTGGAATCAAGATCATCTTGCAACTCTTTCTTAGGATCAAATTTAAAAGCAAAGATTCGTTTACGAAGATACCTCGTATCCGGGAGAGTCTTGGCAAGAAACAACTCATCTAGTTTCTTTCATATTGCAGCTGGATCTTCCGAGTCTCCGCACTCCCTTGTGACATTATCCGACATATGCAAGAAAATGGTGCTGTAAGCCATCTTCTTCATCTCATTCCGCTGGTCCTCCGTGGTACTTTCTGGAAAAGCATCATCTTCTCCAAGAGCTAAGTCCACTTTCTGTTGCACTAGAACCTCCTTGATCTTCCGTTTCCAAAGGGCAAAATCTCCCTTTCCATCAAACTTCTCAATACCGAAATTTGAAGCCATCTTTGCGAACAAGATCCCTGATTTATGCACTACCCACAAATGCTTTCTTCAACCTCAAGAACACAGATCGAAGATGGATCTTAACACCGTTCTTGAATCAACCTTCATGAACACGATCAGATCTTGATCTTTACACCGTTCTTGAATCACCCAAGAATTTTAATCTTTGATTCTTGGAGTCTTGGCTCCGTACCTTCTACTTCTTGTTCCGATAACCAGCTGTGCAAGCTCTGATACCACTGTTGGAAATCACCTTGACAAGATGCCCAGGTGGTGATCTTCCAAACACCCAAGTCTTGAATGACTTGTAGAAAGAATTTCAGCAATCGAACACAAGAACAGAAAATCAAAGAAAGAAAGAAGACAAGCAATTTGTTATCGAGGTTCAGCAATGTGCCTACATCCCCGTGAGTTCCTCCGAACTCTCTGCACTAAATCAATGGTTTTTACAAAGTTACAGCAACCCCCTTCAAGAAACCACAATGTTCTTGAAGAAACCAGAAGAGAACGAGAAAGTGATAGACCTATTACAATGCTTCCTATCAATTCTTTACTACCCTCTCTTCTTTACAACCAGCCTCTCTACAGTGAGTCCCTCTTGTGTTTTGTGTCTTTGCACTCTCACACAATTCTCTCATCCACACACATGTCTCACAACTTACATTACATCTTGTGTCACAACCTTATGTTTGTGGTGTTGAGATTGAACCTAGGTGACCCTTTATATAGTGCACCAACTTCTTGTCCAATCTTGTGTGTCATTCTCCACCCTTAGATCTTGATGACCACTTAACCATGGCCTTCCATCAATCCTAAGTGGTGCTGTGCATTTTAACCTTGCATTCACGCACCTAAGAGAAGGCCAAAGCATGCTGTCCATGTGTGTCGGCCAAAGCTGCAGCGCCGCGCTGCAGCTCCAAGTTTCTGTCCCTTGTGCTATTCCTGCCAGGTTCTAGCGCTGCAGCTCCAAGTTGTTGTCCCCTTCACACAACACCCTTCTGCTTGTGTGTAGAAGTGCGCATACTAGTGTGCATGGCCTTCCCTTGCTCCAAAATGAAGCACACACGTGTGCAGCCTTCTAACTTGCTAAAATTTGATCGTCCACCTTTAGTTTAGACTTTAACCATCTTTGAACCATACTTGGACCTGTTCAAACCTTAACCATGTTTGAACCATGTTTAAACCTTAGACAAATACCAACAGTTCACAATAGCCACATCGGAATCCCCAAAACAAGGACTCAAGTGTTTCACATTAAAGACCTCAGGCGGTAACTCAGGAGGAAGATTATCTGGTTTCAGGTCAGAAAACTTTGCTAATAGCGGCAAATCCACTCTGAAACCGAGATCTCCATAACAATCCACCCAACCATGGTGTTCCCTAAATCGAGCACGATTGTGATACGGGTTTTCGAAACTGGAATCGAAATCATGATCTTTCATCTCACGATCACCGAAATTTTGCGCCGTTAGATGCTGGGTTAACTTTGCAACTTGCCTCTGTAAATCCTCAATCATCACATCCTGAACGTTACGATCTCGGCGTGGGGCTTCCTCATTCGGAACCTGCACGTGACAACCACGACCACGATCACCAGCCATGGAAACTGATGAAATCTCACCCCAGGAAGATGTTGAAGCTCTGATACCAATTGACGCCGGGCAGAATAGCGATTATTTTGCAGGCTAGTTGAACAAATATTTCACAGGGAGTAACACAAGAAAAACCCTAAAATAATACAGAGAAACTACTCTGATGCTTTATTTTAATTTATGCCAAAAATACAATAATAATAATACAAAACCCTAAGACCTTATTTATAAGGTCAAAGCTAAAATAGAAAAATTAAATTAAGGCCGAATTTAAATTAAATAAAATAAAAGGTTTCCTAAAAACTAAAAATTGCCAATTTGAATATCTAAACTTCGTTTTGGGCTTAAAAACGATAAGGCTTAGTATATTATACTAAGTTTGTCCCGAAAGCTCGTTTCCAATCAGAATAGGGTCTTCGAGGCCCAATTCGAACCTGTGGCCCGCTAAACGATGTAAACCGGCTTAGGTAACCCACTTGCCATCTGACAACTCAGCATCATCTGACTCATATCCTCTTGCATCACATCTCATCAAAAGAATCTCTAATGGAGCCACCCAGACATCATGCTTTGCTCAAATGCGGCAGATACTTCAAATGCCCAAGGAAAGAGTTTCATCCATACTTGGGTATTCAATCTACACAACTTAAATACTTTATCTCTATCTCTCAAGATTCTGATGATGCTGAAGTATTAATTAGTCGTCATATCCAATTGTCCAAACTTCCTTTTGCTTCTTCCAGTTGGAGAAGAGAGGAGAGTGAATCAATGCAACCATGCAGGCTTCGATTTGAATCATTGGACCATGGCTAAGCCGTCCGTTTTAACTCCATCCCATGCAACAAATTTGGCTTAGGAGAACTGGACCCACTAGATATCCTAAATATAGTAAATATTCCTATTCTAAAAAAGGGAAAAAAAATCCATAATATCCACCCAAAAAAGAGCTTAGTAGCTCGGCAATGTCAACAGAATTTGCCACAGTGGCGATGTTGCCGCTAAGATGGCAAAGGCAAGGCCAAGGAAACGGTTGAGACTTCGACGGCCTCCGGGCGTTGCTGGTCAGAGGACGACTACTTAAGACTGCACCCACATGAATCCATAAAAATCACAATCAACAAAAATTAAGAAATTCTTTTTGTTATATTCAGAATTTGTTCTTTGCGTATCCGTGGTGTTTAGCTTGGACGGTGCTGTATTATTATTATTTTTTTTTTTTGCTGTTCTTCAAAATTTTAAGACGACAAAACTATTTATAAAAAACTAACGTTGGAGCAATTATATGGTTATAGTCACTTCACATTGTGGGAGATCATACTAACACAGATTTGATATACATGAATGGGCACCAATATGACTCAAAAGTTTATGCAGAAGAGTCTTGAGTCCAAACCATGTATATAAACTACTCTTATTTTATTTTTTATTTCTTTCAGACGTGGGATAACTCACATGTGGATTCGATCAACCGCAAAAGGAAAACCAAACTCAACGATGGGAGAGGCAAACGATGGGAGCCCTCACGGGGCAAACAATCGGGGGCACACAAACCCTTCTCATACTCAATGTTAAGATCGGGAGCACTTCACACGGTGGGGGATCACACGAACATAGGCTTGATACACATGAATGGGCACCAATGTGACTTAAAAACTTAAGCTCAAAAATCTTGGACCCAAACCATGACTCTTTAATCCAAACCATATATATAAGTTACTCATATTTTTTATTTCTCCAAAATGTGAGATCACTCAAACGTGCATATCATTAAGTCCCCCGTACGACTCTCCACTGACCTTATAAACAATAGAAACCTAAACAATTTTAACATTTAAAAGTTTGTGCTTTGCATAGCAATGCCTTAGGTGATGAAGTTACTTATATAGAGTTCGTGAAGTTCCCTTAAAAAAAATTGGAAAAAAAATCCGAGATCAAACTTTATTATTCAACAAAACTAACATAATAGATCAATTTCACAAAATTTCAACTGAAAACTACCACTTTAGTGTGTGATTTAATATGTATTTCATCAATGATTCAAAACTCGTCAAAATTTATACGAAAATCTAGAGTTTATATCGTCAATTAGAATTTATCAAAACATACTCATTATTTGTAACTTTAAAAATCTCACGAATGACAGATCATTTTATCAGCAAGTGTGAAAACTATTCCTCAGCATTTGGGGCCTTGAGACTATAAGATCTCAGGTTTGATTTCTGGCCATTAATTAGTGCTCATTATCATCATCTTCCCTACAATTCAACCATCAAATTCATCTTCATATTTCTCACCGCCAAGAATAATCAATATACGCAAATCTTGTTCGTAACACATACTCTTAAGTTCTAAAAAAAACTTGCATATGCAAAGAAAGTAGTATTAAAATCGAAAAGATAAAACACTAAAATAAAATCAAATTAAAGATTATCCATGAACTAAATTTAAGCAAAAAAAAAAATCCCTCGATATCTTTTATCCCCTAAGTCACAAAATGATGCAAGGATCACAATAATAATTATCTTGGACGATAGGATAATTATTTTCTTGGACAGCCTTAGAATTTCTGTAGTGATGATCAGTACTTGGCCAAAACCCTAACTGATCATCATGAGAATTATCATGATGAACAGTATTACTTGAACCGCCTTCTTCAAAATCAGTTTGAGTAGCGGCTTCCCTTTTCTTCTCATCCTCCTCAGTCGGCAGCCATTTTAGAGTTAGTAATTCACAAAACCCAACTTTCTTCCTCAAGAGAGATATTAGCTTGATGGAATCAAACTAACTGTTTCCTATAACAGTCATCTGCTCGCCTTCTGAATTCATTGACTCAACACCTGTTGCACCCAAACATATAATTAATAAAGAGATTTTTTGCTAAAATTAATAATATTTGAGCTCAAAATCACAAATTAAAAATAGCTTGGCTAACTTTATCAACAAGAAAAAAGAAGAAGATAATCAACACCTTTTGTTGCCTTAGTGAGCTTCATGGCTTTGTCCCGTAACTTATCCTTCTTCTTGCCATCAAAGGCAATCTTGATCACTACTTCTTGCTGCAAGTACCCATCAAGGATACTCAATTATAACATGTGAAAAACAAAGAGAATGCATAAAATTACTTCAAATTTTAAAATTAATAATTAGTTACCTTAGCCATAATTATCTTTATACCTTAGCCAAACAGTGTAGCTGCACTTGTTTTTGATTGTGAATGTTTTCTAATATTATGTTAATTGACTTTATTATTTGATTTTGAGTCGGGTTGGGCGCTCATAATAGGCGACCCGACCCGCTCAAGATATATTTAATACAATTTACCAAAAGACAAATCTTTTTAAAAACACAACTCCTTCATTTCCTATATATACATTTTGTTGATTATTGGTAACCAACTAAGTTGCTAGAAATATCAAAATCCATACAAAAATAAGGAGTGGTTGCAGCACATATCCTAGAGAGAGAAAATCTTCTCCATTTTCTTAAAAGAAGAAGAAGGGATCTTGGGTTGTGAAAATTCGAGGGTTTTCCTTCATCGTGATTACACTCATAACCATGGCGAGCGGAAGACCCGAAGAGGAGCCCATAATACGAAAAGTTTCAGGTTAAACCAAGAAACCATTTTTTTTCCGCTGCGTTACTCTGTTATAGTCAAAATTCTAATATCGTCTAAATTATCATTATGCACAGAATTTTATTTATACTATACTCATTAATATATCTAATATATTAATTTTATACATGATGTAAATCATTTAAGTCTATCCCAGCGTATCATGTATGGAATGAATAACGTATGACATTTTCATACGAATACCGCGAAGCAAAGCATACTAAATTCTTGTTAATTATGGTTTTTCCCAAAGCACTGCCTTTTATATGCTTTCTTTTCAATATATCCTTATTTTAATTATTTTTTTTATTCTAGTCAATATTCATCCTAAAAAATGTCTGAAAATATGCAATTTGTTTGAAGATGAGGTCACTGCTTTTGATTAACATGCATGCACAAAGAGTTATAAAGAATTAATGTACCTTTAATTTTTCTTTCAGTATTAATCTCTAAATTTTTAGGGCTATATATATGGAGACAAATAATTATACAATTTGACTCAATAGTTAGGATATTGTTTTCAGGCAATACTTAGCTACCAATACTGAGTTAGTGAGTTGTGACCTTTATCTATTTACAACGCATTTTTGCATTGGGAAGAAAACTTGCTGATAATTTTGAGAATTTTATTGATAACATTAGTTAAATATTTATTATTTGTGAAATTTCTCTAAATTACAAGTCAAGTTTTCACACGGTGCAAACAAGAATTTATGCTATTTACAATCACCACAATTTTCAAACTTTTTTGGAATCTGTTCGGCTTAACTTCTAATTTTGTTGTAAGGACTCAAAAGTGAATCTAAAATAACTTTAGGCTCAATTTGTTTCAATGAAAAATGGCAGCCTAAAAATCAAATACGTGTAAAATGGTATTTTACTAGTTTTTGGATTGTATGAAAATCAAATTCATGTACAATAGAATTTTACACCGCTTAGTGAAATGCTTAACAAAACAATTTTCGTTCTTTTTTTGCGTAACTTGTTTTACAAATGATTGAAAAATAGTTTTTTCTTTGTAAAAAAATCCACTCCCCCACTTTCCAAAAATTTCTCTCCCACATATTGAACCACTAATTTAATATTTTATTTATTTTTTAAAATTTTCATAATTTATTTTCATACTTCAACCAAATAAAGAAAATTTAATTGAAAACTTATAATTTTACGTAAAACTCATTTTACATGAAATTGGTTTTATGTTGTAATCTATTTTACATGGAAACAAACAGTGTCTTAATAGAAGTATTGTGGAGTTAAAAACTATTTGGTATTTGGTAAAAGTTATATTAAGAGTGTTGTCAAACTAATTGATGTTTCTGGTAAATAAGTTGTAAAACTGCTTTTATATGTTTAAATTACTAAAAAGGGCATATAAATACTATTTGACTATTTAGAGGTTTTTTTTAATCACATTGACTTTATTTTTTGTACAATATAAATATATTAATTTTATTCGCAGTAAAATATAAACAATTAAAGTAATATTATTTATTAATAATTAAATTAAATTGATAATGATACTATTTTTATTAAATAATAATTTCGATATTTTTATAATAATGGATGCATCATTGTTACATTTAAAATTTGATTAGAAACACAAATAGTGTAAATACCTTTGCCACACAAAGGTAATTTAAGAACATGGATTGTGTCAACACTGATTCGGGGATTAAAATCGGCAAAACATATTTTTTTATGGACCTAAATCAGTTTTTTTTAAAGTTGTTTTCAACTTCTGATTCATAAAAAAGTAGTTCAAAAAAGAAGTGTTTGGCATAACTTCTGCTTTTTAACAACATAAACTGTTTGAAAAACTCTACCAGACAGTCACTTACTTGAATAGAACTTTTCTTTAAGTCAAGAAGAAAAAGTTAAGCTTTGTTTGACAAAATTTAGTAAGGCAAAATTAAAGATAAAGATAGATATCTGCTGATACTGAGATGAAGACCAAAAAAAATATTTCACCACTGACATAAGACATATATTTAAAATTTGAGTTTTTTTTTCAGTTGCAGTTTTAAAAATGACCTACATAGGAGTAACATACAACTTATTTGAAGTTGGAATTTTCCAATATTGGATGAGCAGACTTCACAACTCACAATTGATTTAAAGTAAATTCAACCACATGCTTCTTGTCACATTTATAGAGTGAATTGCTATGGTTTGGAGGGTTGTTGGAAAGGATAATTTCTGGGTTGACGTCTCATCAAAAGAATCTCTAATGGAGGCACCCAGACGTCATGCTTCGTTCACATGCAGCAGATTCTTCAAATGCCCAAGGAAAGAGTTTCATCCATACTTGGGTATTCAATCTACTCAACTTAAATACTTTATCTCTATCTCTCAAGATTCTGATGATGCTGAAGTATTAATTAGTCGCCATGTCCAATTGTCCAAACTTCTTTTTGCTTCTTCCAGTTGGAGAAGAGAGGAGAGTGAATCAATGCAGCCATGCAGGCTTCGATTTGAATCATTGGACCATGGCTAAGCCGTCCTTTTTAACTCCATCCCAAGCAACAAATTTGGCTTAAGAGAACCGGACCCATTAGATATCCTAAATACAGTAAATATTTCTATTCTAAAAAAGGAAAAAAAATCCGTAACACCCCCCCAAAAAAGAGCTTAGTAGCTCAGCAATGTCAACAGAATTTGCCACAGTGGCGATGTTGCCACTAAGATGGCAAAGGCAAGGACAAGGAAACGGCTGAGACATCGACGGCCTCCGGGCATTGCTGGTTGGACGACGACTTCTTAAGACTGCACCCACATGAATCCATAAAATTTACAATCAACAAAAATTAAGAAATTCTTTTTGTTATATTCAGAATTTGTTCTTTGCGTATCCATGGTGTTTAGCTTGGACGGTGCTGTATTATTATTTTTTTTTTTTTGCTGTTCTTCAAAATTTTAAGACGACAAAACAATTTATAAAAAATTAACGTTGGAGCTATTATATGGTTATAGTCACTTCACATGGTGGGAGATCATACTAACACGGATTTAATATATATGAATGGGCACCAATATGACTCAAAAGTTTAAGCTCAAGAGTCTTGAGTCCAAACCATGTATATAAACTACTTTTATTTTATTTTGTATTTCTTTCAGACGTGGGATAACTCACATGTGGATTCGATCAACAGGAAAGGGGAAACCAAACTCAACGATGGGAGAGGCAAACTATGGGAGTCCTCACGGGGCAAACAATCGTGGGCACACAAACCCTTCTCATACTCAATCTTAAGATCGGGAGCACTTCACACGGTGGGAGAACACACGAACACAGGCTTGATACACATGGATGGGCACCAATATGACTCAAAAACTTAAGTTCAAAAATCTTGAACCCAAACCATGACTCTTGAATCCAGACCATATATATAAGTTACTCTTATTTTTTATTTCTCCAAAATATGAGATCACTCACACGTGCATATCATTAAGTCCCCCGTACAACTCTCCACCGACCTTATAAACAATAGAAACCTAAACAATTTTGAAATCTAAAAGTTTGTGCTTTGCTTAGCAATGCCTTGGGTGATGAAGTTACTTATATGGAGTTCGTGAAGTTCCCTTAAAAAAATTGGAAATAAAATCTGAGATCGAACTTTATTATTCAACAAAACTAATGTAATAGACCAATTTCACAATATTTCACTTGAAAACTACCACTTTAGTGTGTGATTTAATATATATTTCATAAACGATTCAAGAGTTGTCAAATTTTATACGAAAATCTAGAGTTTATATCGTCAATTAGAATTTATCAAAACATACTCATTATTTGTAACTTTAAAAATCTCATGAATGACTGATCATTTTATCGGTAAGTGTGAAAATTATTCCTCGGGATTTGGGGCCTTGAGACTATAAGATCTCAGGTTCGATTTGGGGCCATTAATTAGTGCTCATTTTCATCATCTTCCTAACAATTCAACTATCAAATTCATCTTCATATTTCTTACCACCAAGAATAATCAATCTACCCAAATCTTGTTCGTAACACATACTCTTAAGTTCTAATAAAAACTTGCAAATGCAAATAAAGTAGTATTAAAATCGAAAAGATAAAACTCTAAAATATAATCAAATTAAAGATTATCCACGAACTAAATTGAGGTAAAAAAAAAATCCCCCAATATCTTTTATCCCCTAAGTCACAAAATGATGCAAGGATCACGATAATGATTATCTTGGACTATAGGATAATTACTTTCTTGGACAGCCTGAGAATTTCTGTAGTGATGATCAGTACTTGGCCAAAACCCTAACTGATCATCATGAGAATTATCATGATGATCAGTATTACTTCCACCGCCTTCTTCAAAATCAGTTTGAGTAGCGGCTTCCCTTGTCTTCTCATCCTCCTCAGTCGGCAGCCATTTTAGAGTTAGTAATTCACAAAACCCAACTTTCTTCCGCAAGAGTGATATTAACATGATGGAATCAAACTCACTGTTGCCTATAACAGTCATCTGCTCGCTTTCTGAAGTCATTGACTCAACACCTGTTGCACCCAAACATATAATTAATAAAGAGATTTTTTGCAAAAATTAATAATATTTGAGCTCAAAATCACAAATTAAAAATAGCTTGGCTAACTTTATCAACAAGAAAAAAGAAGAAGATAATCAATACCTTTTGTTGCCTTAGTGAGCTTCATGGCTTTGTCCCAAAACTTATCCTTCTTCTTGCCTTCAAAGGCAATCTTGATCACTACTTCTTGCTGCAAGTACCCATCAAGGATACTCAATTATAACATGTGAAAAACAAAGAGAATGCATAAAATTACTTCAAATTTTAAAATTAATAATTAGTTACCTTAGCCATTATTATCTTTATGCCTTCTGCTCTTTGGAATTTGGTGTGCGTATGTGCTGCCCTAGACCTTTCAACCCTTTATTTATAGAGTTTTAATTTTCTTTCTCCTATTGCCATAAGGAAACTTGATGAGGGGAGCAAAAAATTATATATCAGGGAAAACTCTGATTACTTCCTTTTTTCCTGTTTTGCTTTTGGTGAGTAATAGGAAAGTTTTAAATATTCAATTTTCTTCCTAATTTTGCATTGCCTTTTATGTGACTTTAACTATTTTCCTAATTGGAATTCATTTATCGAATTTCTCACTTGCATTGCCTTTTCTGTGACTTTTACTATTTTCCTAATTGCATTGCCAAGAGGGTCTGGTGATCTGGTCCATTAGTTCCAATTTCAGTCCATGCAAGAAACTTATGAAATCTTACAAATCCATTACTGATGCCGGAGGATCCGAGTCAGATGATGTTGAGTTGTTAGATAACACGTCATTGGCACTGAGATACCTTGAGTTGGCAGATCAGTGCAAAAATGGCAGGTGGACTACCTAGAACGGTTTACTGCCGTTGATTCTATTTTAGGCCTTCAAATTTGCAGTTTCCAGTTTTAGGAAACTTTCCATTTGCAATTTCCTTTTGTATTCAAGTTAGAATTGACTGCCGTTGATTCTACCTTACTACAATCGCTTAATTTTAGTAATTTCCTTAGTTTTCCCCAGGATTATGTTTTCGGAGATTTTTTCCTTTTTTTGCTTTGACCTTATAAATAAGGAGGCCACATACGAAAAAGACGGATTATCATTATTATTGTATTTGCATAATTTTAAATTAAACATCAGAGGTGTTTCTCTGTGTTTTTTAGGGTTTTTCTTGTGTTTCTCCCTGTGAAATATCTGTTGAAACTTGCCTGCAAAATAATCGTTATTCTACCCGGCGTCAGTTGGTATCAGAGCTTCAGCATCTTCCTGGGTGAGATTTCATCAGTTTCCATGGCTGGTGGTCGTGGTCGTGGTCATCGTGGGCAGGTTCTGAACGAGGAAGCCTCACACTGTGATCGTAACATTCAGGATGCGATGATTGAGGATTTACAGAGGCAAGTTGCAGAGTTAACCCAACGTCTAGCAGTGCAGAATTTCAGTGATCGTGAGATGGAAGATCACGATTCCGATTCTAGTTTCGAAAACCCGTATCACAATCCTGCTCGATTCTGGGAGCACCGTGGTCGGGAGAAACGTTATGGAGACCTCAGTTTCAGAGTGGATCTACTCGAGTTTTTTGGTACATTACAGGCTGAAGGATTCGTCGATTGCTTGAATGAAGTAGAGCGTATTTTCGAGTATAAGGGAGTCCCAGATCGTGTCAAAGTGAAACTGGTCGCCATCAAACTCAAAGGTAGAGCATCTGTGTGGTGGGAGCAGTTGAGGCGCTCACGCGATCGGCAGGGCAAGGCCAAGATCACAGATTGGGAGAGGATAAAGAAAAAGATGAAGGGTCACTTCCTTCCTTTCAGCTACACTCAAACCTTGTTTCAGCAACTTCATTCGTTGAGGTAAGGCACGAGATCGGTGGATGATTACACGGAGGAGTTCTATCAATTGATAGCCCGCAATGATTTATCCGAGATAGAAGAGCAGATAGTGTCACAGTATTTGGGGGGATTACAGCAACCCCTGCAAGATATCCTCAGCCTTCACTCACTGTGGACCGTTTCTGAAGCATACTAGCGTGCACTTGCGGTGGAAAAACAATAGAACAGGAGGCCAGTGATCAGAAGCAATCAAAGCAGTTGGCCAGTTCACCCTCAAGAATCTCGTCTTGCCCAGCAGCCACCCCGGGGTAACTCTAACTCAAATATTAGATGTTTCAGATGTGGTGAACAAGGACATAAAGCGACTGAGTGCAGAAAGCCTGCTAGTCAGAAGGGCAAAAATCTTCTGATTGAGGACGACGTGGTAGATGAAACTGAGGAGATTGAAGAGCTTGTGTATGATGATGAAGATGGAGATGTGTTGTATGGAGATGGCCATGAGACTCTGGTCGTTCTTAAGAGTCTACTGACCCCCAAGGGTGATACAAGGGACGATTGGTTGAGAACTAATATTTTCCACACGACCTGCACAGTTGCAGATAAAGTCTGCAAGATGATCATTGACAATGGTAGTTGTGAGAATGTAGCGTCTGAAGATACTGTCCAGAAACTGCAGTTGAAGACAGATTGTCATCCTAAGCCGTATAAATTGTCGTGGCTGAATAAAGGTAGTGAGGTAACAGTAGATAGGCGATGTCTAGTGTCTTTTTCGATTGGTAAGAAATATTTTGATAATGCTTGGTGTGATGTTGTGTCTATAGATGCTTGTTATGTATTGTTAGGCAGACCTTGGTAGTATGATCGCAGTGTTATTCATGATGGGCAAAAAAATACAAATTCCCTTAGCATTAAAGGGAAGAAGATTGTGTTGGCACCTCGTCGGGAAGGAACCACTCCTACCCCGGTAGCCAATAATACTAATTTGCTTTTGATGTCCAGGATTTTAGCTGAGATTGAGCATGGAGACGTGGTCCATGCTCTGCTACCTTGTGGGAATAGTACAGCAGACATGAATCCAGATTTATCAGCAGAGGTGCAGCAGCTGCTAGCAGAGTTTTCTAACCTGATGCCAAAGGATCTTCCTCCTGGGTTGCAGCCTGATGTCTTTAATGTGAAACACCTAAGTCCTTGTTTTATGGATTCCGATGAAGCTATTGTGAACTCGAGGACGAGTTCTTTCTAACCCGAGGCGACCGATGCAGGAGGATCCGAGTCAGATGATTCTGAGTTGTCAGATAACACGTTGTTGGCACTAAGATACCTTGAGTTGGCAGATCAGTGCAAAAATGGCAGGTGGACTACCTAGAACGGTTGACTGCCGTTGATTCTGTTTTAGGCCTTCAAATTTGCAGTTTCTAGTTTTAGGAAACTTTCCATTTGCAATTTCCTTTTGTATTTAAGTCAGAATTGACTGTCGTTGATTCTGCCTTAATAAAATCGCTTAATTTTAGTAATTTCCTTAGTTTTCCCCAGGATTATGTTTTATGGGATTTTTTCCGTATTTTGCTTTGATATTATAAATAAGGAGGCCACATACGAAAAAGACAGATTATCATTATTATTGTATTTGCATAATTTTAAATTAAATATCAGAGGTGTTTCTCTATGTTTTTTAGGGTTTTTCTTGTTTTTTTCTCTATGAAATATCTGTTGAAACTAGTCTGCAGAATAATCGCTATTCTACCCAGCGTCAGTTACTCACAAAAATCTAAAATTTCTTAAGTCACTTAAGACAAACCATACAAAAAGTAAATGAATACTAAATTTTGAATGTCCTTGATGAATTAAATTCTTCAATTCTACCCTTTTTATAATTCATATAGAGTTTTCTTGAGTTTAGGCCTAATCAAAACTCTATTTAAAATATAACATGCGATGTTAATGGCTTTCGCCCAAAAATAATTTGGCACGCTATTTTCACAAAGAAAAGTTCTACCAATTTCTTCTAAAACTCTATTTTTTTTTCCTTTCGATCTATTGATGCCAAAAATCTGTCGGATGAGCTCACGAACCCCTGCACACATATGAGAGACACGTAAACTAAAAAGTCCCCCAAGGGTTGTGCTCCGGCAGTTTGATTTTTTAAGGTCATATTGTCTTTATGTACTATTGTTCTGTGATATATAGTAGGTATATTTGAATAAACTAGCCAGGTTTTGCATAAACATAAACAATCATGCCATTTTAAATAAAAGATGAATGGTGGAGATTTAAGGAGTAACATGGTAGGGATAGTATAGTTAATTCCTGGATAGCTATTTATTTGAGTGCCAAAGAAGATGTGTTAATTTGATTCCTTAATTCTTAGTACGAGTTCTTTCACACTCTGAACGGTGACAAGAGTGAAAAAGCCTAACTCAAAGATGTTGTATCATATGTTAAATTCAAGTGTATTGGTTCTAAAAAAATTACTGAAAAAAGAGAATTATTTACATGGCCAGTATTTCTGAGGAAATTACTAACCATGTAAGTTAGCTCGAGCCCATGAATCACGAATATCATTCATGTGCTAGAAAATTTTTAAAAAATTACAGTAATTTCCTGTTGGAAGGAGAACGACAGAAGGTAATAATGTAATCAGGGCCAGCACAAGTGAAAGTATTAGTACCATCATCATATGCACAGTTATAAGCCTTGGGGCACGCATCCTTGAAGAACTTTGAGTAAGGGGTGGGCTTGCATGTATTCGGAGTCGCAATTTCTCCGCTGCAGCAATACTTTGGGTCCCTCAATGCCTCTCGCGCGCTCTTACACGCCACACTATTTTTGCCATCAACCACCTTAAGCTCTACAGAACAAGCCATGTTCAAATCCGCAGCGCACCCAGTAGCAGTGCAGTTCCCTGCTCCGGTGGCACTACCCCATGGCACGATTGTCATGGGTAGATTGTACCCGTCAAAGAAGCTCACGTCGAAAAGGTTGAGCCCTCCGAAACCGTTCAGCATGAATTCTGTAAGGGTGGTGTTAGGCATGATGACCCAAGTTTGGGAGAAACTTGGGCTTGGGGAGTCCACCAAGCAAAGGCCCAATATATGATTTAGGAAACCATATGAACCCAAAAGCTTAAACTAATGGGTTCTGGTTCCACCACCATATATATGCCATTCACTCCAAACTCGCACCATAGTCCAACAGGCACACCTGGAAAGTCGTCTCTATTTCTCCACTCACCATCATGCTTATACTAACTCCAAACTCGCACCATAGTCCAACAAGCACACCTAGAAAGTCGTCTATATTGCTCCACTCACCATCATGTTTATACCAAATCCAAACTCGAACCATAGTCCAACAGGCACACCTGGAAAGTTGTCTATATTGCTCCAGTCACCATCATGTTTATACCAACTTCAAACTCACACCATAGTCCAACAGGCACACCGGGAATGTCACTCGTTCTCTTATCGGGGTCAAAGAACCACACACCGACTTTCAACAACGAGCTTCATAGACTCCATCTTTCGGACCACATAGACTTCATCGTGCAAGCATCACCCGCTCGCTACACAAGTCACCTTGTTTGCGCTACACGAGTCCCTTGAGCTCCCTTTTGTTTGACTATACCACCGTGAGCATCCTGGAGTTAACCGCATGATATGGTCACGCCCAGCCGAACCTGGCTCTTATACCACTTGTTTGGTATGATAACCCATGTTTGGGAGAAACTTGGGCTTGGAGAGTCTGCCAAGCAAAGGCCCAATATATGATGTAGGAGACCATATGAACCCAAAAGCTTAAGCTAATGGTTATGGTTATGGTTATGGTTATGGTTCTGGTTCCACCACCATATATATGTCATTCACACACTACAAGATAATTAACATTTGCCGATGCTTTATTTCCGACGCTTCCTAAAAACGCCGCAATATAATAACTGCCGGTGCTTCTTTTGTGGCACTTACTTGAAGCGCTGCAATATACAAAAAACATATAATGGCGCTTCAAAGTGCCGTTATATATGAATCTTAATATGTATAGCGGCGCTTAGAAGCCCCGAAATATGAAATGGGTTTCGAGTATATTCCAGCGCTTAAGCGCCGGTATTTTCCAGCACTTTAAAGCGCTAGAATATGCTCCTCTACATAACGGCGCTTCAAAACGCCGGAATATGAAATGGGTTTCGAGCATATTCCGACACTTTAAAACGCTGGTATATACAGATGAGCATATTTCGACACTTTAAAGTGTCGAAATATGAAATATGTTTCGAGTACATTACGGTGCTCAGTACGTTTCAACGCTTAAAGTGCTGCAAAAAAAATTACACATAACTTTGACGCGATATTTTTTCCCCTAAATTTTTTTTGCCGCTCCCTGCTCCACCGTGCCTTTTCCCCCAAATTTTTTTCCCAGCTCCCTTACAAGTCGGGTTACATAGCTATCATCACCGACACGGTTCACCCCAGCCATCTAATTTTTCAGTATTCTGCAAGATTTGGAGATGGCAATGGAAGATTCATGCTTGCGTATTTCTCTGCTTCTCTCCATGGCTCGCGCTTTGCTCTCTGGTAGTGTACAGACTCTACGGTTTGTGAAGAATCCTATACCGACTATGCCACGAATATGTAAAGTTCCGGTTTGTTAAAGAATCTTTGTTAGAGATTGTAAGTTTTTTTGTTTGCTTGTTTGTTCTTGTTTTTTCCTCTGTCTTGGACCTGAAACTTGAAGAATTGAAGTCCAAATCTGTAGGGTTTTGTCGAACTCTATGAGATTTGCTTGTTAATTTGAAACCTTTCAGTCCCCCTCTTCAATTTCCAGAATGTTTCATTGAAGAATTGAAGTCCAAATCTGTAGGGTTTTTTATTTTAAATTTTGTTTTATCCATTTAAGTAGTTGCGCAAGTGTTCTTTTGGGGAGAAAGTAGAGGAGAAAGAGGGGATTTGGAGGAAAATTTAAATTAAGAAGATATAGAACAGTCTACTTTCGTCATTTAAAAAAAATCTTTTTATGTTGTAATTTTTCTCCTTTTGTAATCGTGCATTTCCTTTTAGTATTCATATGGAGCATTTGTGTTACTATTTTTCTTTTGAATGATTAAATTTTACGTTTCGGATGATTTTTCTTGTTTGATTTCTGAGAAATCCAAGAAAAACAATTGAAACGAAGGGAATTTTTGAATTTCAAGTAAGTTTAGTCTCAAGGGAGCTATGTAGTTGTTTGGCTTGGTTCAGTACTGGTGTTTGACTTCTTAGTTTAAAGAGAGTCTAAAGTGTAAGCTTTATCGTTCTCTATTTCTCTTTTTTTTCTTTTTCGTTTTTGCCTTTCTTGCCTCATCAAGATATTTAATGAATCTTTTTAAAAAGGAAAATGTTAATGTGTCTTTTTGCCACAATTTCTCATTGATTAAGTGGAGCAGTAAATTCTTCACCTTTTTCTTTTTCCCTCTATAGTGTAAACTTTGTTCACTTCTCTAACTCCTCTCATTGTGACTTTGCAGAGTTTGATACGGTGAATAACCAACATTTGCTTTGGCATTCATGTTGATATTAGTTTTTGAACACTACTGGCCCTTTTAGGAGTTCTTTCATTATTTTCAACTCACTCACAATGCATACTTTGAAGGGCATTGTTTTTGCCAAAGGAAGATATGTTTTAAGCAGAATGTTTCTAGAAAGTTTCAATGGAGTCTTTGCTTTGTGGGTCTTTTCCTAAATCTTCTTTAATTACAACAGGTATGAGTTTTTTTTTAGTTCATTTCATGATCAATTTATTACATAATGATTTCAAACATCTGGTAACTTTCATTTCCTGTCCTTTCCTTCTGTTATTTTGTTCTTCGTTTTCTGGTTTGAAGAGAAAGAAATTACTCTGATATAAATGTTGAGACTGAGGGAAGTATGATTTTTATATTTTAAACCCGTTTTGGTTCTATTTAAAATTGTTCTTATTTTCAATAAATTGGAATATGGCTCAGTTCAGTAAACTTGATTTGATTTTAGATCTTATTGAGTTCAAGAAATGTTGTATTGGCTTAGTTAAGTTTAATTTGATGCTCATTTATATTATTTGGTATCTGTTTGTCTGATGCATGCAACGATTACTAGGTGGTTTTTTTTGGAGGAGTAACAATTTCAAGGCTGCTCAGTTCCCAAGTACGTTTGCCGCTCACCTCAATGTTCAATCTTTGCTTATCTTTCACTTTTTTGCTGTTCTTTGTTACATAAGCACATATATGATTATATACATAGTAAATTGGCTGAGAAACTGATTTTTTTTTTTTTGAAGTTTAATGTCGAAAAAGCTAAAATAAGAAAATGTTGAATGCTATATTCCATAGTGTTACTTGGTCGCTTTAAAATACCCCCTGGGGATTTTCTTCTTTGTTTTTCCTTCTTTTTTGGGAAACCAGTGAAGCTTTGTGGTCTAAGCCTCCTTTGTTGTATTTTTTTATAGCTAAAAAGCCTTTTTATCAATCGAAAGTACTTTAATATGTGTTTGGTTACGACTTAAGGGCTTCGGTTTTAAGAGGGTAAGAGGATAAAAGTACTTTCAAGTGAAGCAGTTTTGAGGTGCTTTGGCGAGAAGAGTATAAAAGCACTTTCAAGTAAAACTGTAACAAATGGGGCCTAAGAGGATCCTCACCATAATTTAGTATAGGTGGGTAAAAATACCTGAAAACTGAATCCGAATCAAAACCGAACCGAAACGCTGTTAACCAAGCCTTTTGGTTTGGTTATGGTTATGTTATTGATTTTTCAATATGCCGGTTAACCGAACCAAACCGAAATTATATAGTTCATATAGGATGAAGTTTTTTAAAAAAATTCCTTTCCCTACTCTATATAAGCAAGTCTTATACAAACAGTTGATTGTCATCCACAAAAAAAAAAAAAAAAAAATACATTACTATATAATTAAATCCATTAAATATGCATTTTTTTACTCAGAGAATTAGAACACAATATAAATTAGTATTTTACAAAAAAAAATTTATTACTCTATATAAACAAGTCTTCCACAAACAATTCATTACTATGTAGTTAAATCCATTCAATTGACCAAAAAAGTGAAGATTGATAGGAATTAGATGTAGAATATTTGATTTGATTTTTATCGGATTAATAAATTCATCAACTGTTGGATTTTGTTTACATTTTGGTTTTTGATTTTTAGAAGCCTGGAATGCATATAATAGTGGGGTCTGTTAACTGATCTTATTGTCCTTTCATCATACTTAAATTTCTGCTTAAAACATATCTTCCTTTGACATACTTTTAGTTTTAGGTCATTTATGGCTTCCATTTAATTTTATCATATTCCTGGATTCTAGGTTCCAATGTAGGAGTTCAGGTCTCAAGATGCAGAGCATGTCACATTCTGGCCCCTCTTCAATTTCCAGAATGTTTCATCATTCTTTTAATTTACTCGGTACTTCAAATTTTCTGTTTTGTTTCTTCTTTAATTTCCTTTGTAATTCATGCCCTGCAATATCGGATTTCAAATGTAAGGTACAACATAACAGATGGATTGAGCACTCCAGTTAAGGATCCTTTTGCTCCAGTTTACATAACAATTGGTGATGGGGGCAATATTGAAGGTATTGCTGATTGGTGAGTCAACCTTCTTCATCCCCTCTTGGTAGAATCCCCTTCCTCTCCCAATGATTTGATTACTTACCAAGTCAATCTTTGCTTATGCAGTTTTACTGATCCACAACCCAGTTACTCAGCGTACCGAGAAGCGAGCTTTGGGCATGCAATTCTTGAGATAAAAAACCGAACTCATGCCTATTATACTTGGCATCGTAACTATGATAATAAAGCTGATTCTCTTTGGTTATATAATAGGAACTGGTATCCTGAAGAAGAGCCTAGCTTGGCTAATAATATGGTTTAGGAGGCATGTTTTTTGGGTTAATGAAGCGTTTATGTTTTCTCTCCATTTTGGTTCAGTAGTTTGCAGTTATTTTGCTAGAACTCTCCTTGTAAATGCCGAAATGCCCAAGATTATGATTTGTTGAAAGTGAATTTTGTTGAAGCGTGCAGTCTTGAATATTTTCTTTTAACTACTGCATCATGAACCACAATAGCAGATGAAGCAAAAGCAGTGTAACTTCTCTAATCTCTACCTCGGGCTCTTATAGCGTGTAGGCTGCAACAAATTATATTCTAGGAATATCCTTTACTAGTAAATTAAGTAACGCAATGCGACATCTTGGATCTAATAAAAGTCTTAAAATCCTTGATGTATGTATGCACTGTGAATAAAACTCCAAAACTGTCAAATGCAACGATATATGGAAATAATGTAAAAACACAATTAAACCCACTTTTAGCGGTGCTTAAAAGTGCCGCCGCAATATGCATTCTAAGTGTCAGTATATTTCGGCGCTTAAAAGAGCCGAAATATACCTGTGTTTAGAAGCGCCGCTATATTTCGGTGCTTAAAAAGGTCGGTGTATAGCGGCGCTTCTAAGCGCCGGTATAAGTGCCGAAAAAATATGCATATTGCGGCGCTTTCTTTAAGCACCGGTATTTGCGCTTCGACACCACACATACTGGCACTATATCAGACCCTTGCAATAAGCGCCGGTAATGCATATTGCGGCATTTTAAAGCGCCGAAATATGGAAAAAAAAAAAAAAAAAAAAAAAAAAAAAAAAAAGCACCAGCAATAACCTTTTATCTTGTAGTAACTTATCTAGTTTTTTCTCCATTTGGAATTGATTTTCCACATATCTTTACTCACACGTGAGCAATCTCCCCCTCAGTCATCTTCCTGACTAACATCAGGTTCCTACTTTCACACCCCCATCAAAGGTTTCACACTCTTACTTCTGCACCTCAACCATCCGAAGGTTATACAACTTCTTCCATCATGCTCATCGTATTCTTTGGCATCTGATTAACTATCACCGTCCATATATCCCTATCCACAAGTAGATCCTCCATCTTCAGTTTCAATCCGTGATCCAATCGACATCTCTGATCGTTAATCCTCGAACACAAAGCTCTGATACCACTTGTTAGACATGATGACCCAAGTTTAGGAGAGTCCGCCAAGAAAATGCCCAATATATGATGTAGGAGACCATATGAACCCAAAAGCTTAAGCTAATGGGTTCTGGTTCCACCACAATATATATGTCATTCACTTATCGAGTTTTTTCTTCATGGGATTGATTTTTCATATCTCTTTACTCACACATGAATATTCTGTGAGGGTGGCCGACGGGGTGGCTTCCTGGCCTGAACATTTGACAGTGGAGGAGCCGCAGTTGCCGGTGAGCAAGAGAATTTTTCGATCATCTTGTCTTCGGTGCAGTGTGTGCGACCCCATATGCGGCCTGACTAGGAAGCTGGTATTGAGAGGGGATGAGTTTGGCCTGGTTGCATAGCAAACCTTATTGTTGAAAGTTGTGCGGTTCCAACGCCTGAAAGCAAGCCTGGCCAAACAGTGTAGCTGCGCTTGTTTTTGATTGTGAATGTCATTGAATAACCGCCTGTAACAAATAATCAAAAAACAAAATTAAACCCAGATTAAATTAAGGATAGTGAAAAACATAGACACAAAAGGGAAAGAAAAAGCAATAAAATCACATTACCTGAGAGAAATTGAAAAAGAGAAAGAACAAGAATGATGACAGAGAGTTGAGGAGAAGGAGCCATTGAAAGAAATTATAAAGAAGAGTTGAAGGGATTGTCTTCTAGAACAGAGATTTTTTGCTGTTGCTCTGCCCTTGCTGTTTTAAGAACGAGTTTTGCTTGAATGGTCTATTGCTCTATATTTTCTGGTATTTATAGTGTGTTGTAATGGGAACCATGTGCAGCGTTTTTCCGGTAAGACGTGCAGTGTTGCGTTAAGGGAAGAATGGATTGTGGGAGCAAGCACATTTTAGAGGGATAGGAGGACCACGTTGGCACTGCACATGTGACATGCCCATGCGGCCATAGTTAAAGTCGGCTACAGTTTTCAGTTTTTTTTTTAAGTACTCTGCATATTTAGGAAAACGAAGAAGAAGAAAAAAAAGGTGTTTCCTTTGGAAGGATGCAAAAGTGCTGCATGGGGATTCTGTCTTCTCAGACTTAGACCCTTGAGAGAAGTTTTTGTCGAGAGTAATGAGATATGCATAGTACAGTCTATCGCACTATTAAATGGAATGAGAAAAGAGAGAAAAAAAGATATTTTATTTTCATTCAAGGGTGAGATTGATCATTGTGTCATGTATCTCTCATGGCACTGTGCTAAACAAGAATTTTTTCTCCCTTGGGGAGTAAAAGTTATTGTCTAGCACAGTGTCACAAGAGATACATGGTACAAATGATCATCTCACTTTTGAATGAAAATAAAATATATATTTTCTCTTTTTTCTCATACGATTTAACGGTGAAATGGACCCTTATGCCATGTATATATCATAGCACAGTGCCCGGTAAGAACTCTCTCCTTTCGATCTCATGAGGAAAAAAAATTTAACACAGGTCCATTAGAGATATTGAGATACATGACACAATAATAAATATTAATTCTAAATAGAAATAAAATATATTTTCTTTCTTTTCATACTATTTAATAATAAGATGGACTCTTGTATCATGTATCTCTCATTGACTTGTGCTATGAAAAAACTTCTCCCTTCAAATTTGCATGCCAATGATATAAGTAGATAGAGATGGGTCCGCTAATATGTTCCTCATAAGAATTGCTACGTTTAATGATCAAACTAATTGCTAGTTATATTACATCGATTTGGGTATATGTGCTGTTGAAAAAAGATAAATGTTCGCGTGTTGGATTCGTCTGTTCTCTGTAATTTATTTTTATTGTTTCCTTTAATTTGGATTTTGGGCTATCACTTATATTTACTTATCAGGTCGGATTTGATCAAGCAAAACCACATACCGTTGCAGCGTCAGGGCTTGCATTAGCCAACCTCTACCTGAAGCTGACCTAACCAGGTCATCTTGTTTAGTACTCCTGGGGAAAAAGGCCTAAAATAGTGAGAATAAAATCACATCCTCAGCTCAAATGAATTCAATCACAATGACAAAAATAGGGATGGATCATCTCTTGATAATCCAGGTCCTACTGCCATTTGTGGTATTATTCGGGATTACAAAGGATATACAGTGGCACCACGAGTTCAAACCATCAAAACAAATACACTGAAGGTCCATTAGTAATTTCGCTTGTTCAGTTTTAAGTTGTAAATTATCATTTCGTTAGATCCAAAATTACTGTTTATAGCTGGATTTGAAAAACACGTTAGTGTCACTACATCTAAAGACTTTTTTTTAGCTAACGACATTCAAAGAAGCTCCTTATCTTGCCAAGTCTAAGGATAACATATATTACTTTCATTTTGAAACCGACTCCATTGCTGCTGTTTATTTACGTCGTTTTTGGCCTGAGAAATTTTTGGCTGCCCAATACAGACATTACTAATAAAATTCTTAAAAATTACCAATAAAGTTTCCAACCGATAGTGTAGCCAAGATTTTTTTTTTTGGCCCTTTGCTCTCCTAGAACTCTCCTTTTTGTTATATATAATTCGTACTCCGTTTCTTTTCTATTCAATTAAATAATTAATTAGAATTCATAAGCTTCTAAACATTATTTTTTTATAATTTTAAATTAACAAATATAAAAAAGAATTCAAAGTTGTTGAAAAAATCACTAAAAAAATGAGCGAGAGAGCATGTCTTTGCTGCTTGTCCAGAAAAAAATTATGCTTCTGCGTATCTTTCAAACAGCGGAAAAGGTAAACTCCCGAGTGGGTTTTATGTTTTAAACTCCACAAAACTGTTATCAACGTTGTAGACCCTAATTCAAGAATACAAGCAACTTTAATATTTTCGGAATAGTGATCCTATTCCTGTATATACATGAGAAAAATGCCCCCTCAAAACCGTAGGGGTTATAAGTCAAGCCCGCAAAACGATTGCAATTTAATAGGCCAGCATTTCATCTTCTATAGATTTTGGTTTCCCTTATGTTGCATCTTCCTTGATTTGCTTGAAAAACTAGTCAATCGAACCAAATACAACCACCCACTAACGGCCTTTCCTGCAAACTCACTCACCTTTGCTTTTCTTTTGGTAACTAAAAAGATTACCAAGGCATGGTGGTTACTTTGCAAAGATACGTGAGTCGCTACCTGAATTTGAAACCAACTTTATTTGATTCTCCACCTTTCAAAAAATATCCAGTCTCCTGGTTTAGCACCCAGTATAATGCTACTGCAGTTCCAGCCTACCAGACTTAATTTACTTTACAGATGGCTAATACCAAATTATAGATTTACAGAAATCGAGTGAAAGCTCAAGATAAAGCTTTGCCCTTACCTCCAACATCATCATATAGCAAAATATGCAGAGATCAGAAAACCTCCTCTTCTTCGCACAACATTTGGCAAATCTTTGCTGTCTTCCTACAAGGTCCCTGTTATAACATGCAAGATCCAACACTGACATATGCAGTACCCAGGAAAGGAGGCCCTCAAAGAAAAACAAAGCAATGAGAATTGCAGGAGGAATTTTCAATCAACAGATTAGATGTCTCCAAATCCAATGAGCATTCAAACTAAATTAAGAATAAGCAATTCAATTCAGCAGTATATACCCATGAACTTATTTAAATCCTACATCTTTTAACTTGATGGGGCCACTAACAACCAATGGAGAACACAGACCATTCCATCTCAAAGATCAACACTCTTCTTGGTCCAGCCAGAAGGCTACAAATATTCCAACCACATCAAAACATGTGAACATTGTACGTGCCACTGTCACTGTACCACCGTAAAACTCCACCAGATTGACCAAAGCAATTAAAAGTAGTAATATAAAGAGATCCGCTCCGAACAGACAATTTTTTCAAACTACATTACTGATATCCTCAATAGACTGCCACCATTACATCCATCAACACGTGTTGAAAACATCGTCCATCCAATGTCAAAACCAAAGAACGCGCATTACCTCATCAATCCAATTTATTAAATATTTTCCTATAGAATGAAAATTAATGGTGATCCAGCAACCATAGTTCAATGAATTCAACAACTAAATCCTTAAAATAAAAGTCCATTTGCTCCCATCCAAGAAATGCATTCACCATGGCACTCAAAAGGAAACAAAGCTCAACCAGGTCAAATTACCCAATACCAAAACGGGAGGATGCTCCAACCCTAGTTAAGATATCCCCTAGGAAGTATTAAGAACATGGTCTAGATCTTAGGGTAATCATTAAGGTGACCATCAATCTATAAAGGAGGATCTAATCCAGACAAACCTAGCAATGAAAGAGCAGCAGGATTAGCAGTAGCTCCAATGGAATGCCTTAAATCATGTAACTACTAAATAGCAAAGCCAAAGTACTTCATCTGCCAAAAATGCAACAAATCTAGTAGCATTACAAGTAAAATACACAGAGTGTCCCCTAACTTATACTGAAAGAAGCATTCAGTTTGTTCACAACAACTGAATTTCAATATCTTCAGGTATGTCTAGATTTTTGGAAGCCACCAAAGTTTCTTCAGGATGCTTTACAAATAGGGTTGCTACTAAAGGACTAGTTTCTAAGCCTCTTTCTGGTCATACAGTTATGCTATCATAAATAAAGTTGTTTTCTATTGCAAACGAAGAAAAAAAAGAATTCAGTCTTAGTTATAGGGTGTATGCTAGTTACCACCAGAAGACCGGATCCATCGTGCATTCATAGAAAATTCATAGAGGACCAACATTACAACAAAATAATATCACAGATCCAAGACTCTGTAAGTGGAAAGGAGCAAGCTGTAAAAACATATAAACTGGTTTCTGTGGCCCATTGCTTAGATTAGTCAGCATATAACTACCTATTTGAAACTGTCCCCAATCCAACATTAAACCACCCCATAAGCCAAGATATTTAATCCATCTGCAGAGAGGAAAGAACAATAAAAAGTCCACATTGATCCAAAAAATTACATTCCAGTGCACCCTGCTAAGTGCTAACCAGAGATGGGTGAACTCCATGGATAGGACTGGAATATGCAATAAAAACACTTGAACCTCTCAAATCAAGTTTTGCAAACAATCAAAAGACTTGCATCTGTTAGGCATGAAAAAAGATAAGAGTCAATATACCTGCAGTGATTTTCAGATAAAATTGGCTTAATAGTGTCATAATGAATAACAAAAACAAGCATGACTCCTCGGGAAAGAAAATTATGAGATCAAACAATTAAATCATTGTTGTTAATGCATTAAATGATATAAAGGAAAAGACATCCATCATACACACCAGGCAGCAAGATCACAGCATAACACCATCCGCAGAATTATGGCTGTAGTTTATCTATTTTCCTAATAAGTAGACAGTAGTTTGTATATTCATGAAAGGCTAGCATGAGAACAAATATTAAACCATACACAAGCTGTCAACGAACAAAATTTCCATAGAGCACGAAAATTCACAAGGACCTAATCATGGGTTTCATTATAATTTTGTAACAATAGGCCATGTATAAGTAGCATTCACTCACAGAAGATAAAACCAACTCAATTAGAAAATCAATACCACTGTCATTGATAACAACGGAAACTAAAAAAACTAAATACTTATCCGCCCCACTGTAAGTATCAAAAACAGGAATAGAAATTCCTTGCCAAACAAGACATCAATCCAACCCACCGAAAAAAAAAAACATGCTATGTATAACCCTCAAAAAACCAGAAAGATAACCCCGAAAAAAAGTAAAGTCGAAGATAAAAGGGAAAAGGAGGAATAATTTGCTATTGCTCTTTTTTTCCTTTTTCTTCATTTATGAAACGATTGGGCAGTCCCTCGCGAAGTGCCCCTCTTTGTGACAATTAAAGCACTTACTTCCTCCTGTTCCTCTAATACCACAGTCCCTCGCCAGGTGCCCATACTCCCCACACTTGTAGCAAGCACCACCGCCGCTGTTGCCACCACTGCCGCCGCTTGCTCTTCTATTACTGCAATCCCTTGCCAGGTGCCCATACTGCTGACAGTTATAGCACTGACCGCCGCCGCCGCCATTGCTACCACCGCTGTTTCGCCTGCAATCCCTCGCGAAGTGGCTTGGGTCCCCGCAAGTATAACAACCACTACCACCACGGGTATTATTGTTGTTATTGTAATTAGCATCGGTGTTATTATTGCAATCCCTAGCCAAGTGGCCTACTTCCCCGCAATGGTAGCAGCCAGCCCCACAAGCGCCACCTCCGAAACCGCCACCGTTGCGCCTGTCGGGACCTCTCCTACCGCCTCCGGAGCCTCCGTGGGAGCTGTTGTCCCTCCTGTTGATGGAGGATCCGCCGGGGGCGGTGACATCGACGGCCTGAGTCTTGCGATCGTTTCCCAGCGAGACAGTGAACTCGACAGACTCACCCTCTGTGAGGCTACGGTAGCCATCCGATTTGATGGCGGATTGATGGACGAACAGGTCCTCGCCTCCATCTTCGGGCGTGATGAACCCGTATCCCTTCCTTTCGTTGAACCAGTTCACCTTCCCGGTTGATCGCTGCTGTTCCTTCTCCTGCGCCATTGATTCTTTTTCCTTAATACTGATACCTGAACAGAGAAGATCTCTGTGTTTAGGTTTTTGTTTGTGAAGATAAGATCTGAAATGTGAATGACAGTATATATAGAGAGAAAGTAGGAAGAGATCTAATCAAACCCTAATTTCGCCACTCATCGCCTTTAGAATCCCCCTCCTAATTATTTTCGTTTTGGTTTTCCCTCCCTTTCACGTTTTATGCGTAATTGAATGATCTGGTGGCCTCGCGTCCATCATAAGAAGCCCTCTTCCCCACTTTTCCAGCCATGTGATATCTTTCCTTTTCCTTCCCCTTTTTTCTTCCTTTTTCCTTTTATTAATTGTAACCTATCTTAAGCGAAATTCCAACTCATTACATGATTATTTTTATTTATTAAGATTTTTTTCTATAAAAATTAAGTACAATTAATGGATATGAAAAACTTGAAGATTTAACTTTTTTTGGTAACCTTATAAAAAGTTAGAAGGGAAAGAGAGAGTCACTGTCACCCATTAAAATATATTTTACTCTAAAAATTTTTTATCATTTATAAATAGTGTTTTTTTTTATTTTATATGTAGATTGATTTAAAAATTTATAAAATAAAAAGTCAATATTATGTTGCATGTGTGATCAACTAATAATAGTTGTGACAAGCCAATAACTCTTGTTTACTATCGTATATTTAAAATACAAAACATATTGCGAATAAATAGATAACTAAATACTTATGAAATTATAAATCTATTTATTAATATTTAAATAACAAAATAATTACTTTAATTGGTTGGGTGAAAAATAAAAAAACACTCCTGAATTTATACTTAAAATACATTTCCATCCATCTAATTTGAAATCAGACACTTGAGTCCCTCAAACTTACTAAACAAATTTATATTAAGTGTATTAATGGAAAGAATTGATAAAGAAAAAGAAAATTAATTTTAAAATCAGAACCTGGGCAATGAACATATAAACAACAAATTGAAGCAAAACCCTCATTTTTGCGTTATCCAGGAGGTAAAGTCCAACCATGTGATCGTGTGATCAACACTTTGATTCCTCCTGTAACAACAGATGATAGCATGCTTATGGCATTGGAAAAAATTGCAGCATAAGTAATATATATATATATATATATATATATATACACACACACACATGGAGTTTCACAATATTCATTAAGTTTTTTTTTTATTACTCTCTCCCGCCACTGTCCAAGAAAAATATGTCGCAGCATGTTTCAGTAAACATCCCCAACCAAACTCCAGAGAACAGACGGTCGCAGCATGCGCGTCTTTCTTCCAATTCAGTTATTTTATTTTGATAAAATAATGTCATCTATCTCATTCTGACTTCGATTTTCGAACCATTTGATCCCAGACATTCCAGATCTTCTTGCCAATATTATTTTTCCATCCAAATATTATTTTAAGCACATGTAACCTGAAAATACACCAAAAATACCAGTGATTACGAAAAACATATTTTTAAAACAATTAAGTAAAAATGTAATATTTAAATCTAATTTCTCATAAATAATACCAATAAATCACTAAGTATTAATATATTTTCAAGTACTCATAAGACATGTTGGACCAATTTTATTTTCGTTCAATTAAATTTCAGTGAGTTTGAGGGATTTAAATGTCTGTTTTCCAATTGGAGGGATGCATGTTTATTTTAAGTATAAACTCAAAAGTGTTTTTAGTTTTTTACAATTTTTTTAGAATTTATTCAAAAAACATATATGGAAAATAGATGGTTTAAGGAATGATTTGGATATTTTCATTTGAGAATTAAAAACAGAAATCAAATTTACATTGATACGAAATGTAGATTTATAATATGTCATTTAATTTTACCATAAAATTATTTTTATTCCAAGAGAGAATCCAAATTGTAAAGCACATTAATAACCTTGGCAGAGCGAAGACATATAATTAGTGAAGGTGAGAGCCGATAGGCATGAAGCAATAACTAATAAATTTTTAAGATGAAAACGTACTATCATATTATTTTTCGAACTATGAGAGCATACAATAAAATTGATGAGAATTTTGTCTAGAAAATGTTCTACAGTGGGAACTTTTTTTTTTTTTAAATTACAAGTGTTCTAATGTTAGTTTTCAAGTTGTCAATTTTAATAAAAATATATATTTTTAAACTAAACAACAAGTTTATATATATTTAGTAGGGTAACTTAGGTAAAATTAAATGAAAATAAAGACATAGCAAGACTAAACACTATAGTCTCACTAATTTATAAGAAAACTAATATTCTTTAAGCAATCAATTTCGTAACAATATAATGGAGTGTCATTTTTGTCGATAAGAACTTGATTCAATGATAAAAAAAAAACCCGAGCATGAGGTATTGAGATCTCAATTCGATTTTTACGGTGTGTGAATTATTTGTTCAATTTATATATCGGTTATTTCTCATATTTTAAATTGATTGTGATAATATTGTGTGCTTTTGCATAAGTAATGCAATAATACGAGTTTATATTGTAATAAAATAAATCGTGATTTTTGTATTTAGCATTGCTTCAAATAATTTTTAAAAAATATATCATTTTCAATTGATAAAACTAATTTCATAAAACACAATATTGTTCCCAATATATAGAACCCTAAAATATATAATCTTATTTAATAAAAAATCGTTGTCAAATCAAATCAAAGTTCATCTATAAATACTGTAATAATTCGTAGTAACTTTTATCTCAACAAATTAAATACTTACCCCTAGCTAATTGAGAGGAGTGATTACTAAAACAAACCAATCCTTCTTTGTTTTCTCATTTTTTATATTCTTTGTTTTTATTTTCTCTTTTCATTTTTTTACTTTATTTTACTCAACTATTTTCTTGCACATGATAAGGGTCATGAGTTGACAAAACTTGTGTTTAAGTGAAATTTGCAGATAATTTTGATTGATAACAACAAATGAAGTCCAAAATTCATATGAAGAGAAAGATTATAGTTGCCTAATATACTGCACTTCTCTAGAAGGCATTAAAGGACAATGGCTTCATTTAAAAAGTGAAAATGATATTGAAAAAGAAATTAAAGAGACATTACCTATCTACACAATGCAGTTAAAATCATTATACCATGCCTCTTCAAAGCAGGGGAAGAAAAGAAAGAAAAGAGAAAGGGGAGATTTGTACAAGTGATTGAGCATTAGTAGACTTCCACATTCCATTGCTCAGCTTTCTTCAACTGCCTTTTGTAATCTATCCAATCAATACCTGAAAAATAGAGCAAACACCCATTTGAGGCATAGCTTGAAGGAATCCTCCTCTATCAAGTATTTAACAATGCATGATTTGCTTCTTACCGTCTTTCGCAGCCAATGAAACCATTATGTCATCAATTCCTTTCTCCATCCCCTTCAACCCACACATGTAAATATAGGTGTTGTCTTTCTTGAGTAATTCCCATAGCTCCTCTGCGTATTGAGCCATCCGAGTCTGAATGTACATTTTCTCACCCTTCTCATTAGTTTGCTCTCTGCTCACGGCAAAGTCAAGCCTGAAGTTGTCAGGGTACTTTTCCCTCATTTTCTCAAATTCCTGTCACATTCAACATAATTGTCTGTAACTCTCAACAGGTTCAGTTATTGTTTGATTCTAGAAATCTTAGTAAAGTATCCAACTGGTTAGGAAACTTTGTCTAGCTCACCTCCTTATAGAGCAGTGAGCTACCTGTTGGAACACCCAAGAAGAGCCATGCCACACCATTGAACTACAAACCATGTCAGAAGCTAAGTCAGTCATCAGATATTAATTTGATTAATGCCAAACTAAGAATTCAAAAATATCAACATTTTCTTCATTATTTAAAGTATGACAGTTCCGCCAATGAGGTCTTGGCCTAATGGTCAAGGTTGAGGCCCTGGAACTACAAGGTCTCATGTTTGATTCCAACAGTGTGTGGATTATCCGATTTATGTATCTGTTATTCTTCCACTTTAAGTGGGTTGTGGTAGTATTGTGAGTTTCTAGTAATCGTATAGTACGAGTTTATATTGTAATTAAATCATCATTGTACTACTTATATATAGCATTGCTTCAATAAAATAAAATAAAATGACGGTTTCCGAAGTAAGAAGAACTTCATAACAAAGAAATCTAGTATATTCATTCTACCTTGTAGTCCTCATGCTTCTCAAAGAACATTTTCCACAAAAATGATCGGAAAGGAGCAATTCCAGTTCCTGTTGCAAGCTGCAATGAAGAAATCCAGTAAAGATCAATGAATTGAAATCATATGATCGAAACAAGAACAAAATACAGTGAAAAATCAAGTAAGATGCTCACAATTATAGTACATTCTTAATATGTAAAATGTATATAATACCATGACGATTGTGGCATTGGGATCTTTTGGTAAAAGCATTTCTTTCCCAACAGGTCCTGTAATTTTTACTTCAGCCCCGGGTTTCAAGTCACCTGTAAATGAAAACAAAACATTTATATATTAACCAAGTCTGCCTTATGAGTGTTAAAATAAGAGAAATTGGAAATAAACTTTGTATTATATGTGTAATATGTATTACATGATAACCTAAATATAGAATTTAATAGTACAAACCCTAACAGAATTAGGAATCTAAACAGAATAGAAAACATAGGAATCCAAACCCAATAGGAAAGTAAATACAATAGGAGACCAATATACGTTAACAGCCCCCTCAAACTTAAGATAGTAAAGTGGATGCCAACTTGAGGTTATAAACCAAATCGACAAGCATCGAGTTGAACAAATTTCGATGAAGAACTCTGTAGGTTGATACCTAGCTTTGATAAAGAACATTGAGGTAAACCACTCAAATGCAAGCTCACCTCCTTGCACGTGCTATCGTTGGAAACAAGAAAATAACCAAAACATGGATAGAAACAAAGCGAAAGGTATGAGCTTGGCTTTAACATCCTTTCACAAGATTTGATGAGGATACTATGAAAATAAGGGGATTACTAGGATTCAAGACGAAACTTGAGAAAGCGAGAATATTCATCACAAGCAAGAACCTTCATCGTAAAGTTTGAATCTGGTCAAACAAATGTCACAGATGGAAAGATCACACCTAAAAAACCTTAAGAATCAAGGTAAACTAGATATGAATTGATTTAACAATGTTGAAACTGATGAAAAAATCAAATCTAAACAAACCAAATCAAGAGACTAAATCGATCAAAGGAATAAAAAACGTAGCAAAGGAATATATGTATAATAGTTTAGAACAAGAAGGAAAACGGCTATGTCCAGACGAGTGACATTAAACCGCCCGCCGAAATTGCGAAAGCAACTCAGATATCTTTGAAAATAGGATCTGCAGCTTTGATACCATGTTAAAATAAGAGAAATTGGAAAAAAACTTTGTATTATTGTCATGTCTAATGAATAGACTAACACAACTATATATATATAAACCTAAAAATATAAATCCTAATAGGAATAGTATACATAAACCAAGAAAGATTAGAAAAACTAATACATATGTAATTAAGAAACTATTTTCAACACTCCCCCACAAGTTAGAGCATGCGCATATATCAACTTGTTACAAATAAACCCATCCAACTTGTTAAAGATAGATCCAATCCAAAATTCAACAAAACCCATAACAACATAAGGTCATCAAGACCTACAGCACTTAGGTCAACATGACCTAACAACACTGGATCAACAAGATCCATAGACAAAATCTGCGGACAGTGTATCAAAAAGATTTTGATTTTGACCAGAACGAGATGCTTCACTTGGGTTGGATCTATGAAACGGGTCAGATCGAATCTTTGTGAACAACATAACACAAGAAACTTTCTCGTTCACTCGTTTGACAATAGCAAAAACCAAAACAACCTCTTCAACAACCTCTGCAACAACCTAAAACCCTAAACCCTAACCCCAACCCAACCCAACCCATTCAAATCGGTTTGGGTCACCGATTTAGTATTTTTTTCACTTAAAAATTAATGCAAACATATTACGTAAAAAAAAATATTTCACTACAATTATTCATCATTCATTAGATCCAAAATCAAATTCATATAAGAATATATTAAAGCTTACAAACCACTATTTACAAATTAAGTACCTTAAATCACTTCACACAAAGTTAAAACAACCTTAATTTAATATAAACCATACAAAAGTAAATAACAACTAGATTTTAAAGGTGGTTGATAAATCAAATTCTTCAAAACTTCAGCACTAGTATAGACTTTGTCCTAGAATCTCCATAATCAAGTTTCATTGTACAAAAAAAAAATAAAGTAAATGAACATAGGATAAGAAAATCAATTCAACAAACTTTTGGAAAGCATATTGAAAGTTCAAAAGAAATACTTTCACGAGAACAAACGGTCTTCTTCAACTAAACAATATTAAAAAGAAACATACACCTCATATATTTAAATTCTAATTGGTCTTTTTGATGGAAACTAACATTTTTTTTTGCCGAAGTGTTTCTAAGAAGAAAAAAGAAAATAAATTAGAAGATATATATATATACACACACACACAAACTCAAACAATAAATATATATTGTAATCCAAACTAACTTATTAAAATATGAATGTAGTCCATCAAACATACACACACAAAATATATATTGCAATCCAAACTAACTTACCAAAATATAAATGTAGTCTATCAATCCTTAAAATAAATACAATTTAATTATACATAAAATATAATTATATAATGATCGGATTACAGGTTTGGGTCAGGTTGAAATTTTTTAACCCGTGACCCAATCTAACCTACCAGATTCAAAAATTTCTCAACCCAACCCATTACACCGGATTGGGTCGGGTCCGCGGATCCATCGGTTTCCATGCTCACCTTACACCAAGGTCCCAAACCAAGAGCCCCCGATACCATGTTGAAATAAGAGGGATTGGAGAATAAATTTTGTATTATTGTGTGTAATATGTATTACATGATAACCTATATATATAATTTAATAGTCCAAACCCAGAATTAAGAATCCAAACCCAACAGGAAACTAATATACGTTAACAATGAGAAACCGTTTCATGTTAGACATGCCTAAAACCATAAAGGCTAACGTTCAGGTTTAGAACATTTCCTAGTTTTCTGGAAACTTTTGCACGGGGTAGGCTTTTTTTGGAAAAAAATTCTGGAATATTGAAAATTTTCTACACCTGTGTGCCTTAAATACCCGTCTAGTTTACTCGACATAAAATGAGATAATTGTACAGATGTATAGAAAGTTCTGCATCCTTACACAAGAAATTTGAGCAGACTCCTTTAACAAGTTCTCCTTTATCATTGGTGTACACAAGTCGCTTCACACATAAAGAAACCTGCACAAAGAGTATCAGATAAGACAAAAAATACACCACAAAACACAATAAAACAATGGGATCATTATACAATATGTTGATCACTGGCTGAATTTGCAAGTAGCATGACTTAAAAATACACAAGCAAGAGCATATACAAACTTAAAAGGCTAAAAGCTCAAATCCATAGTTTAGCATGTATATTTGATCGGAACTAATATATAAAAAGTAGATTAATTAATTTGCACCATTTTGGATAAGAAGCTTACAGTTTTGGAGTCTCCAAAATCACCAAGGGCACTGCTGGCAATCGAGTATAACCTCAGCTTGTGAGGCTTCCCATTCTTGTCTTCACCATCGGCAATCACCCCAATGGATTGCCCTTCTCTGTAGGGAACCTCTCCTAAGCCAATTAAACAATCCAATCAGCTGAATTTAAGTAACACTAAGATCATCCAATCAACTAAAAATGTCAAATTTCTATGTTGAACAAACAATCAACCAAGAAGACCAAAGTTTCATATTGGAGGCAGTTCTCTTTTGATTCTAAATATGGGTATGCATGTGCTGATATATAATTAAGAATTTAGCAGAGTTGATCCCTAAAAGAGAGCGCATAATTAATAAATAAGAAAGAAAAAACATTTGTTTCAAATTTCATTACCTTCAGTGCTGAAGACCATGTGCCAAGTTTCACCAGGAGCGTCATCACCAGTGATCTTAGTGTTTAGGAGGCATCTCCCAGTGTAAGGGTTCTTGGGTTTGAACTTATTAACAACAACACCTTCCTCCATCTTCTTGGAAATTTTCTCAACCTTAGCAGGAGCCTCTGTGGTAACCTGGGCTCTAATGGGTACAACTCTCCCTCCAGCACAGACATCTCTGTAGTGAAGAGGAACCTAAAAAAACCCAAACCCCAATTTTTAAAACTCACCCAAAAAAAATTAATGTGACTGCCAAGGAAAAAACCCATAAGCATGAAACATTTGATCAAATGCTATAGAACGTTACCTTCTTGAAGGTGATTCTTTCAGGTGAAATGATGGAGGTTCTGGTGGGAATTAGAGAAGAGGACTTGGAGGAAGGGAGAGAGACTGCAGCACTTACTGCAGTAGCCATGGTTGTGCTAAAGAAGAAGAAGATGAAGAGGGAAAGATAAAATGTGATGTAGAATGGGCAATGGGTTGTTGGTGTAGAGGTGGAGATAAGCAAAAGAAAGAAATGGTTGAGATTTTCGTAGTTTTTGATTGGGTATACTATGGATTATATGAATTGGGTGGAGGAGAATGTAAGGCCAATGCAGTGGCTTATGTGGGGATAAGTTTTTGCGTTTAAAATGTATGAATCTCACCCCTTACCTTTTTTGACTTGTAGGTCTCTAGCCACTATCTTCCAACCTTCCATTGATTTTTTTGATTCACAAGTACAAAGTAGTATGTTAATGGGCCTATGGAAAGGTGAACCCAGTGACTTGAACTGAATTCTTGACCTTTAGTTAATCTTACACCGCTTACTCTAGCCAACAATTAACTAATATGGTTTAATAAAAAATAAATCTTTAAGATTTACACTTATACTTATGTTGTGTTTCAGTTTTTAATGTGTTTATTTAACATTATGAAATTTGATTTCATTTAATTGGGATTTTTTTTTATGTCAAAATCCGTTCATAATCTCTATTAATACGAATAAAATCAGATTTCACAAAATCAAATAAACACAAAATAAAAAATTAAATAAATATTTTTTGAAAAGTGATTATTTTGCTTTATACAAATTGCTTTAAAAATTAAAAACAATTAACATTTTTTTTATAAAATTATTTTAAATAAAAATTTAATTTTCATCCAAACATCCGCGTCATTGAGGCAAGGTGGGCGCGGTCAGTAAAATTCCATATGGCAGGCAGGCCAACTAACACTATAAGAAGATTTTTGACTTACCCAAGCCTATCAGCCCACTTTACAACGTTCAATTTGCTTAATGGACGTCGTACTAAGATTTGATTAAAAGTCCACTGACCAATACATGACCAGGCCGTTATTTTTTCTAATGATTTAATTTTCGTTAAGCTCTTTTTTTTTAGTACGTCTTTTTCTGAAATTTATTCTTCCATCTAGGTTGCCAATGAAAAATAGAAAACAAGCTAAAAAATGGTTTTGTTCATCATTTTGATTAACTAGAAAGAGCTTGTATTTGGATTTTGTTAGTTAGCATAAAAAATGTATATTTACATGTATGAATATCTGTATGAATATCAGATTGACTGATCCAGTAATATACATGTTACTTAATTCCCTTGAGGAGAAAAACAAAACCTAGTAATTCCCTTAGGATAGAAAGAGATAGTGTAACATGAGCATATTGATTTAGTGATCATCTACGAATCCTACATATAGAATATCTTGATTTAGTGATCATCTCCCCTTGTTAAAGTGTTTTAATATGTGTTTAGTTAAAACTCAAATGCATCAATTTTAAATATAAAAAACACTATCAAATGAAGTAGTTTTCAAGTGCTTTTACGGAAAAAATGATAACACTTTCACGTAAAACTATAACAAATAGAATCTTGAAAGATTGAAAAAAACTACATTTTAAATGTTTGAAGGGACTAATAATATGATAATTATACTATAGTTAAATGATTTTTTTCTTTCGGATTATAGAGGTGGCTATGTCACGGTGCGCACCATTTGGCATGGTTGCTACCTGTGAGTTGGTCATTGAGTGGGTTGTGTGGTGATCTATGTGAGTTATGTGCAGCAAATGTGGTTTGGTGGTGGGGTAATTGTGCTGCGGATGTGGGTCAGTGGTGTGCGAGAGTGTCACAATGACATTTTCATAAATGTGTGATTTATACTCCGGAAATTAATGTGAAATTATGGAGAATACCTTGAAGATGCGTATAGTGATATGGTATAATTAGATTTGGAAGATTGTGTAAATTATAATTATTAAAGGATTATGAAGATTCAAGTGTGAGGTTTGTTCCTTGTTAGAAATGTTCAGAATGAGGGGACATGGTGTTAGGCTCTCCACCACCCTTGATGCACGCACATGGGTCATGGTTGGGCCATGGTTTGAGATATATGTGGGCACTAAATGAGCCTCCCAATGAAACTTGGGGTGCGGGTTTGAAGCTACCATAGGGTGACTCAGGTCTCCATGAAGCAAGGAGCTTCAAGGACAGTATAGGTGGCTCGTATACACTATATTATACTATTCTTCCATGTTTGAGGTTTGTTCTTATGGTTACTATCGTGTGGGCTATCAGATATTAACTTGGCACTGTACGTGCAAGCAGTGTGCAGTTCTATTGTGGTAATGAGACACCGGTGGGGGTATAATCGGGTATATTATGGGCTCCATGCATGCAATCATATCAACAGGCGTGCTAACTCTCGGCTATGTTGTTGACTATCATCAGTGTGTTCAACACAATGATCAGAGGCACTGTGCATTAGTGGTTGAGTTGTGCATCAACTATCTTCAGTTGTACTTGAAGGTTGCGTGCGTGCAGTCAGGTTTGAGAATTGGTTACAGGCAGCTGAATTTATAGGCGGTATACTTTCGGTTAGGATGATGGACTATCATCCTTGTGTCTAGCACAAGGAGAAATAGAGAACTATGCATCAGTGGGTGAGCAATAAATAAATGGCTACCACAAATGAGAGACGACATTGTGCGTCTTCGGTGGACAAACAACGTAAGAGGGATTGCAGGTCATTGAGCTAAGAATTGACACAGATGGCAACTCTGAGGCATTTTTAAGATGTCTTAGGGTTCCAATTGGACTTTACTCGTATGCTCTTAATGGGGTAAGTGTTCCTCATTGGGGTCTAAAGGCATGAGGGTTGATGAAGACCATTAGCACACGTTCGTGGCTATTTGGGCCAGTGAGATGTTTTGGTTAATTCGAGACTGGTGTGATAACTTCTAGGACAAGGTTAAGTTTCTTGCAGGTTTCTTAGCATCATGGTTTGAGTTTCAGAGAAAGTATGATGAGTCATGTGGCTTCTAAAAAGTTGTCTTGCGAGTTCTTGAGGTGAAGAAGGTTGGTCAGGACTTGGAAAAGTTTTGACACTGCACGATCCTTTGGATTTAGGACAAATCTCGCGGAACGTGACATTAAGCCCCTGCAGCTCCCCTTTTCTTTCACCATTGGATAACATCATGATTTAGGGTTCAATTTTCGTTGTATGTTTATAGAAAAAATAAATAAGACGATTTTATTTCTTGTTTCAAGATTAAAAAAAGAGAAGAAAAAAACACTATAATAGTATCCTTTATTAAATTTTATCAAATGAGCTCATAAAAGGGTGTGATTATTTTACAATGGCTATTACCATTTTAAGAATTTTAAAAGTAAAACCAGATGTATTTTTCATTAATATATGAAGAAAAAAATACAATAGAAATTTTCTCTTTCTCAAATACTTCTGATCTAAAAAAATCTATTAGACCAAGTCTAAACAAGAATCACTCAAATCATTTAAGGATCCTAATGATGGTATCTAGATGGTCTAATGCAGTCTTCTGTGCTGTTTCATTGCAACTAAGCTTTGGAAAACATGTTCGCATATAAAAATTACACGTTTGAAAGTGTCTAAGTCATGAGGCTGAATGCTTCTCCCATGGTGGGCTGATGGCTAAAATCCATGATCAAGATCCCTCAAGTCAACTTAAGAGCATAACCCTGCTAACACAAGTTCATAGAAGGAAACCCTTCGACATTGGAGAGGGAAAAAGCTTGAAAATAATGTTAGGGGAAATCATAGAAGGAAAAGAAAAACTTAAGGTTGTTAAGGTTTTGTGTTAATTAACTCAAAATAATGATGTGGTATTTTTTTGAAGACATAATCTTGTCACATAAGGTTATAATAGTCTCAAATTGATAAATTGAGAGAATCAAAAAATCAAAATCCGTGTAGCAAAGCTAAATTATCACACCTACCAATAATGCAGAAATACAGCCATTTTTGTGCAAAATATAACAAATAACCAAATACGGACCTGATAAAAAAAACCACCACATATTGATTCCCTTTGAGAGAACAATTTTCTGGACAGAAGGGAAAAGGGGGAAAATACACTGATATGCCAACCACCCAAACTTGTCATGACTTGCTTTCTTGTCATGGAATTTAGAGTTCAGATAATGCAACGTAACATTGACAAATGGTAATGGAATAAAAGAAAATTAGAGCAGAAGAAGAGGATGCAGCTTTGCAAAATGACTTTAAATAGTTCTAAACAATTAAAGAAGACAATCTAGTTGTATCTACACTCGATGAAATGGATGTGAATCAGAAAATAAAATGATAGGAAGTTGTTTTACAACAAAACATTTGTTTGAATTCAATCAATGGAATAATACCCTTGATCCTCTAGATTGATAAAGCTCTAATCTGCTCTTGGCCTCTTGTAGCAACGCGTCCACTGTCTCATCTTGTGTCATGTAAGATTGCTTTGATGCCCATTCTAGCACGGTGAGTACCTCTGCTTGGGCAAGCTCCTCGCTGTCTGGTACATGAAGTGCAATGTAGCAGAGAAGAGCCAAAGCAGAGAGCTGAACAATTTGTTCACCAAAATACACAAGCTGTATTAAGTGTTTTGCCCCTCCAGCGGTTATGATTGCCTTGGAGTGATCAAGGTGCAGATAGTTATCCGTGCAGGCAAATTTTGTGAGCGCAATTGAAGCCTCCCTGGTAATTTCGTCTTCTCTCTCATCGAGAAGTCGAACCAATGGGGCAATTATCCTTGTCTCTGTGGCTCTAAATGTCCTAGCCAAATTCCCAATAGCTTTAATGCAAGGGATAAGCAAGTCCGAATCGGCTTTATCGACGATTTTCAATACCTGATCAACCACAGACTTGCAGGAAGGTGAATTCGGCTTGAATGCAGATCTTCTCAAATCAGTGTCTTGCTCTGCTACCGCTGTGATCTCCATCAATGCCATGGCTGAATTGTATTGTACATCTTCGGTACCCTTCTCCAACAAAACAGCAAAGCACAACAAAGCTCTGGATTCAGTGATGCTACGGCAAATGGGTGAGTTACCTTTAGCGAGTTGCCAAAGCGCTCTAGCTGCCATTGCCTTCATGTTGGCTTTGGTGGCAGGGTCTTCAAATTCCCTCCCTTTAGTGATACTCCCCGAGAGGGAGACGTTTTGTTGGTGATGAAGATGATGATTTTGCTTCACACCGCTCTGGGTATTGCTGTTGTTGGTCTTCTCACCATTGCTTGTAGGCTTTTGCGGCGGCTTGGACCCAGCACCCTTCATGGCCATAGTGCTAGTAACCACATTGTGCAACCGGCTTGGAGTTTGATTACCCATCGGATGAGGAATCGTACTGCGAAGATTGTGCTTATCATCTTCCTCATTCACCTTGTTGGCGTTAGAATTGTTGTTGTTAGTGTTATTACTCGCGATTACAACGGCGTGAATCGAGGTAGCTTTATTGCTAGCGATCGCGTACTTGCTATGCTCCTGAATTGTCTCGAACGCCAAATGACTGACGAGCAAGCGAATTATGTTGTGCTGCGCGAAAAGATCTTGGCATTTGGGGTAATTTGCGGGCGAGCTCCGAGGACGGCCCAGGCCGCAACGGCTTGGACCTTCATGGGACCTTCTTTGAGGATTTTTAGCAAACACTGTGCAGACACCATGGAGGATCATGTGCTCCACGCTCTCCGGGTCCCGACCCATTAGACCAATGGCTCTGGCAGCGTTCTCTTGACCTTCCAGTTTTCCCTTCTTTGGACCAATTTCAACAAGGGACCCACACCGCCTTCCTCAATGATCAGTTTCCCGTACCGATCGTTGTCTCTGGCCAGCGAAACGAGCGACGCGGGCCGCATCGGATCGGTCCTCGAGGGGACCCCAGTGTAGAGGATCGCGATCTGCTCCCAAATGAGGCAGAGGATGGGCTCGTTGGCGGCGATTGGAGGCAGACCCAGGTACTCGTCGCCGCGATCGTCGGCAGAGGCGGAGACACGCAGCAGCCACGACACGTCGCCGATCGAGTTCTCCAGGTGGGAGGACATCTTGCGGAACGCGGCGGCGGGGATGATGGTGAACACGCGTTTCATAACGCCGTTGGCACGGCACTTCTGGACCAATGAAAGTGCCTTGTCAAGGACCTGCTCGGTGTCGTCGATGATCCGGCGAGTGGGCCGCTCGTAAAGGTCGGAGCTCATGCGCGCAGCTTGGCGGAGCAGAGCAGCCAGCTTCTCGGTTTTGGACTTCAGCTCAGCGCAGTCTTGCTTGAACGAACTGGCCTCATCCGCGGCTTTCGCCACTTGGTCGGCTAACTGGATCGGGCTTAGCCAAGATTTGCTTCACTATGTCCGCCATGTAACACCCACAGCGTACCACAAATTGGGTACTTTCTTGTTTAATTCTTAGATCAGATCAAGAAACAGAGATTCCTCAGAAAATTAGGTTTAATAAACAGAAATAGAACCGAAGATGTGAATTTGAGGTTTATGTGATTTGTGTATTATGGGGTTTTTTTTTGTTAATGTGTTTTTACAGATTTTTCTGCTAAATTAATGGAAAGTCCTTACATGGTGGACGGGTTTTTACAAGGTCAAAACGCGGTTTCTCTATCTTCTATTTTATAACCTATTACTACTACCAGTGAGGTACTTTTCGCCGGCTCAGAAATTTCATTGATAATTTTAAGCAATTTCACTACGTATTTTATACCGATTTTAAGCAATTTTTTTATTTTACTTAAAAAAAATTATTTAGTTAAAGATTTATTAACTTTTGAGGGAAAAAGACAATTTTTTATTTTCGGTCCAAAAAAAGCATTAACTGAAATTGCTGTCATTTTTATGAGACAGCACCAACTGGCTCCACCCCATAGGCCAAGCGCATTTCCCCACATCTCACATGAAAAATTAGCTTCAGTCCTTCATCTTTTGTTTTTGGGTGGCTCAGTCTTCAGTTAGCTTTCAAATAGATTCATTCCATTATGTTTTTTTTTTTTTTATTTGGTTTGATTTTGTCAATATTTGCCATCTGATTTTTATTTGGGGTTACCTTGTGACCCAAAAACAAAACGTATCAGTCAATAAAAATTACTCAAACACGCCAATAAGATATCAACTGCAGTTTTTTTTTCTTGAAATTTTAGCCAAACCCAATTTGACAAAATAAAAATCGTTTTTCCTGTTAATTTGGGCTTGGATTATTTGTTTATTTTTATGTTTGACTTGTGAATTTATTTTATGTTTGACTTGTGAATTCTGAGGTCTTTGTTTTACATTATTGGTTTTGTAAATTTCATCTTAATTCAGTTGAAGATGAAAATAAATGTGAGATTAACATTCGTTGTCTCTTTTAAAATACACTTAAAAAAAGAAGTATAATTAGATCAACATGAACTGTGTCAAATTTTTGGTAGGTTAATCTGTGTAAAATTTGTTGATGATTGAGATTTTGTAAATTTTGGGACGTACCTAACTGAAAACACAATGGTCTGATTCATCTGGATTAACGAGAATTTTTTGTTTTGGTTTGAGTTTAAAGTTTATATTTTAAATTTATTGAAAACTTTATTGATAATTTTAAAGAATCATACAAGTAATGTTATTTTTTTAAGTCTTATATTTTATACTAATTGTTACTAATAAAAACTTTTTAAAATTATCGATAAAATTTCAATGAACCTAAAATCAATATTTTAAACTCAAATCAATTAATTGTTTTTTTTTAATTGATATGCCAACTATAATATTTATGCCTTGTATCATCAATAATCATACAGTATTTTTTTTTAGTACATATTCTGGTAAAATAATATATTTAGTAAGTTAATCTGAGCAGAAAATTGTTGATAATTGAGCCAGATTTGAAAGGAGTGCAGGTTGTGGGCATTCCTAATCGGGAACATTAGGCCTGGATTCTTCTTAGATTGAGATGCCAACTATAGTGCCTATGACCTACTTCATTAATAATAATGTTTTTTTAAGTTTTTTTTTTTTTTTTGTAAAATAATAAAATGGTAAGTTTATCTGAGTTTAAATTTGTTGATCATTGGGCTAGATTTGAGAGGATTGCAAATTATGGGGCATTCCTAATTGAAAAACATTAAGCCTGTAATTATATGGACTGAGATGCCAATTATATGCTTATGCCCTTTCATCAACAATCATGTTTTTTTCAACAACAACAAATTATAAAAACAATATGATAAACAAAAACTCACTTTTAATAAAATTAATATATTTGATACTTTTTTTTTATTATTGAATCTATTAATTTTACTATGGAATACGTATTCTTTTTATTAGTAAGGCGATGTTCGTTTTTTGTTTAAGTGATATTGAATGAGCATCCGAATAGTGTTGAGTCAATAAGATGTAGTGTTTGAATCCTGAATGGTTAAGTGTTTACCCTATTTGATAACTGAACTAATTGATATATCTAAAATATGTGTATTTTTTTTTATTTTTTTAACTCTCTTAACTGCTAAGAACATGATTGTTTATTGCAAATAAGAGTTTAGATACTAATCTGAACAAAATTTGCATATTTTCATCATAAAAATATTTTTAATTATTTTTTTTAATAGATGGAGATATAATCTCAGTTTTTTAAATAATTAAATTTAAACATAAAAATAGATTGGATCAACAATGAATACATATTACTAATCTAATGTTTAAATAGTTAAAAAAATTAAAAATAAATTCATCAATACAAAAGTATATAAAAAAGCTCAATAAATTATCAATTCAGATAACTGAAATATAATATAGATCTCAATTAAAAAAAAAAGGAGGGGGGGGGGGGGGGAGCCAAGCTTTATATAGTTTGTTACAACAAAAAAATCAATAAAAAACAACAAATTACAAAATTTCAATTACAATTACAATAGCACATGAGTATCCCTCTTAGATTATGTTTGAGTTGGTATTAAAGTTAATTTAAAATAAATTGATTTTAATGGGTTTAAAGTAAAATTTGCTTTAAACCTATTTAAGCTAATTTATTTTAAGTTAATTTTAAAACCAACCTAAACATCCTCTTAAAAGAGAAAAAATGATTAAAGACACGTGATTTTCCAAAGAAAAAAAAGTTGAAATTAGGATCACAAGCTTAAATTTTTTTTTTCTTATAATAATTATGGTCAATTTTCTAGTAATATTCTGCAAGAAATTAAGCAAGTAAAAAACAACCCACCCATAGAGTAACGATGCTCGTTGGGAAATTCTAAATACAATTCAATATCCATGATTTTTTTTACAAGGGAAAATTAAAGTGGAGGATCATAAGCTAAAAAGTTTTTTCATATAATCATTGACAAGCTAAAATAGCGAAGACAACAAAAAAGGCTTTAAGAAAGCCAGGAAAAAAGGAAAATAAAACAAACAAGAACCTGGAATTTTATAGGGATTTTTTCACTGTACAAGTAAACCGTGGAGATGGTTTATACGGATACCTCCACGTGGGCAGAAGTTTTGTGCTTTATGCAAAAGCTCCAAAGCCACGAAGCAACCGCCTGACATCGGACAAGATCCGTCGATTTCGCGGCTTTGAAACTTTATAGTTGGGAAAGTACGCTGACATTTTTTTTTTGCCGAAGCTGTGACAGCGGTGATGTGAGGGAGGCTGTAATTTTTCGCCCGTGGAGGAGACGTGGGAGTTAGCACTGCCGGTGAAGGGTTTAGAAAGAAAAAAATATATCAGTTTTGAGATGAGAAGAGACATAAAATTAGAATTGATGTATTCGTGACATTATGAAAATACAGCGATGTTATTTTTGTTTAAAATTTCATTCAAAATGCAGCGATGTTATAAAAATACGGTGATGTTATTTTTGTCTAAAGTTTTATTCATATATCATTAAGATTCAATTCTAGATTTTATTGAACTTAATAACACTACATTTGATCAATGTAGATGTAGTACAGTTAAAATGTAAAGAAAAGTTTGCCTATGAATTCCTCATATTTATAACCGTAAAATATATATATATATATATACACACTTCTTTGAATTTTACTTATTATTATAATCTACTCATTTAATTTCAAATCCATCAACTTAATCGTTTTTGTTTTTCTTAAACTTCATTACAAAAACTTATGAAAAACCAAAAATATCTTTTTATTTGTTTGAATTTCACTATTATCTTATCTATTTATCTTGATCATATCTTTTTGTGCATATCAACTCTCCGAATCTTTCTCACACTTTTTAATTGATTTTTTTTCTTTCATTTTTGTGCTCTCTTTCTTTCACACGCGAAAGAGATGGAAGTTGATGGGCAGTTATATCACTCAATTGTCGTACAATCACAAAAAACAGTAATATCGCGTGGTGATGGTTGTTAGGTAAAATAAATTTTTATGGGATTTGTGGTTTTTTTTGAGCGTTTGATTGATAGGAAAATAAAGATAAAAAAATAACTGAAAAGATATATATATATATATATATTAATTTATATGATTCACATTTTGTTAGCATAAAGCATGATCAATCTCCCTGTTTGCTGTAAAAAAAAGTTGAGAAATATATTTTTTTTTCACAGTTTTGATTCAATTAAACCAAAGACATTTTTTAATCAATAAAGTTTATGTGAGATTTTGAGAATTAAAAAACAAATGAAAAGAATGCAAAGGAAAATCAAAATTTTGATCATTTTGAATCCCCACTATACCATTAGTGTAATTCCCATTTAAAGAAAAAAAAATTATTAATTATTTTAATATATAGATCATAATGTGTTAATCACATTTTTTATAGTAAATTTCTTGTCATTTTATAATTATTGAAAAATATTCAAGAGTATTTTGACAATTTCGGTAACTTTTAATCAAAGCTTTAGTGACAACTAATGACAATTAATGAAGTTGATTGATTTTACATGCACTTAATAAACTTTAGAGTGGATTGTCGATTTTGAAAATAAAAAAAAAAGTGAATTATAATTATAAATAAAACTCAATAATGAATTTACATTTTACTATTCTTTTAATATAATCTTGCTTGGCAAATATTATGGGCCACGAGATGTTATTGACTGCTCATACTTTTCTTTTAATTCGCCCTTTTTTTATAAAAAAAATATTAATAAACAAAAGATATGTTGAAGAATAAAAGAGCTGGCATAGCAATAGTGCCACCCACGAAGCTAATTTGATGTGGCCAATTTTAAAACTCTGTAAATGGGCCAAAAGGCCTTCATTTTCCTCACTTTCCGATTCCCTTGTTTTTAATTGTATAGTCCAATTGTAAAAAAAAAATTGTTAACAAAAGTCCAAAGTCTACTTTATTTCCAATCACGATAACTACAGTAATAATTAAATATTTAAATATTTTATTTTTTTACTTTTCAATCCCTTTGTTTTAATTGTATAGTCCAATTGTAAAAAAAAAAAATATGTTAACAAAGTCCAAAACGAGAAATTTTGTTTGTAATCATGATAATTGAAGTAGTAATTGAATATTTAATTTTTTTTATTAAATTATTATTGTAATTTGTGTAATTATTAATAAAATTATTTGATTCCGTGATAATTCCCACGGAATCGGTTCTATGAGATCAAAATTCTATATCCTTCTCCAAACATGCTTAAATCTTTGTGATTCTCTTAAAGAAATTTAAGTAGAGTAAATTTTAAACTTGTTTAAATCTTTATCCAAACATCATACTACCATATAAACTATCCCTTAAAAGGAATAAGGAATGAAACTAAAATAGTAAAATTAAGATTATGCACAGCTTCTTTTGGGGGAAAAACACGTTTTTGTATTCTTGATAAAGATCTTTTTTTAAAATTTTTTCAAATAAAACTTAAAAAACCTGGTGTAAAAAAATCTCATTTAAATTTTAATTAGACTTAGTTAAAATGAAATTTCAGTAACACACTAAGGTATGGTTTTGGTAATGTTTTAAATAGAGGCTTCATTTGTTTTGCAGGAAAATCATAGATGTAAAATGCTTACAGTATAAAATATCATTTTCAATGTGTTTGGTAGAATATAAATCAATTTTGCTGTAAAATCAGATTTTACGCCACTAAAAGATAAGATATAAAAAACAATTTTGTCATTTTTTTTTACCGTAAATTAATTTACATTGGGAAATAAAAATAAATACATTTTTCCCTATACATCATTTCTCTCCTGCCATATATAATAAGCTTATTTTATCCAAACATCATTACTTAATTTATTTATTTTTGTTAAATTCATGATATATCATATCACATGAATAACACAAATAGGGTTAATTGCATTGAAAATCTTTAAAGTTTAATATTTTTTCATTATATCGAAATCAAGATTTATAGTTTTGATGCTATATTAAAAAATATAATTGAGTTATCAATTATTTGAAAACTTAAACCGATAAAATTATTGCTTTATGCTTTAACAAACAAAAACATTTATTTACAATAAAAAAATATAAGTATTTAATAACATGCAAAGAACAATATTGTAATAAATTGAAGTAAAGATAATGAAGATCCTATCCAAGAAAATTTTCCGGATGAATGCCAATGCTGTCACTGCCATGTCAGTCAGACGTTAAAGATGCATGCCTTTTTTTATTGTTGAATCATTTTCCCTTAGGTTGCCTTTCCTACAGTTATGAAAATTTTACATCACGCACGATCTCCACACGTACAACAAATCAATCTGTTCAAGGACCGCATAGATGATCACCAACGTAACGTAAAAAGTGGGGTACCTTATATATAAATATATATGGTTATGGGAAACAAGAAGTTGAATCAACTATAGAGTACGAACGATAAAGGATGGTTCCTAGTAGTAACCTGTTTTTGGCATTAAAATCTACCACGTCGCCAATAAACACATACAATTAAGGGCAGGCCTTCTTTGTCTCTTCAAACAGTAGCCTTCTTTGTCTCTTCAAACAGTAACCTTTGTAGCAGAAAAGAAACGTGAAATGATATAAAAAAAGAGCGAGAAAAGAAAATGCGAAGAAAAATACAAGAATGATTTTCTTTCAAGATTCATGAGATTCCTTTCACGAGGCAATAGTAGTACAGAATTATTGAAGGGTGTTCAAGATATTTAGAGCAGTGATTGACGTTATCCTATTTAGAGCAATTTAAGTACAGAGTAGTTCGGATTGTTTGAAAGATTGATTCGATTAGTTTATCGAATTGATTTTGAATAATATTAAATTTGATTCATTAGATTCGTGAATCTCTGAATCAATATGATTTAATTAATAAATTAAATAAATATTTTATTTAAAAATATATATTATAAAAATATATACATTTATTTATTTTTATTTAAAAATATAAATACTAAAATTATTTTATTTTATTTCGAAAAAACATATATATTTATTATTTTATTTTAAAAAGTTTTGACTCGAACTCGAGTTAGAGTTGATTCTCGAGTCAAGCTCGGACCTGTATTTCACCTTGTAAGTCGAGTTCGAGTTCAACTTTTTTTTAACTCGAAGCTCGGTCGATCTGAATAAGTTTTTTTATTGACAAACTGAACTCAAACTCCTCTCAACTCGAACTTAACTCGACTCGAATATACCACTAGACATGTGTTAAACAAGTTTGTATATTTTTTTCTCAGAAATTTTTATTAGTAAGTTTGAAAAAAATTTAGCGACACGAAAGAATTCTACTGTACTCACTTGATGTTTATTTATCTTTGCCATTTACACAGGCACAAATCCACCCTGGAAAAAATGTACCACTTGGTATATTCCTTGGCATATGATCAAATTTGTTTTACCAGAAAAAGGCAGCGACAACGAAGGAAGATAACTGCAGACGCTAGGTTCTAAAGGATTTGTTATTTTTGCTAAGATCACATAGTTTCTAAAGCTAAAAATAGTTTCCATATCAAGGCACCGTGTGGATCTTACTTAAAATGAGATTAAAATAATATATATTTTTTTAAATTACTTTAATCTCATTTTATAACTTCAAATATAAGTTAAACTTAAAACAAATCTCGATGCCACAACAAGTGAGTATTATCTAGAAAAATAGCTACTTATGATTAAAGATCTAACAACTTGTGTATAAGTATAGGTAGCCCTTGCTAGTCATGATTACACCGCGAATGTTGAACTGCATGTTTATATATGTCTTTCCCCGAAGCAACCTATAGACAGAATAGACGAGTCTTATATGTAATGTCACAATCTTATTCAATATATATATAGTTAAGTTGAATGGGTATTAAGATATTAGTTCCAAAATTCACACCTTCAAATTTTAGTTAAAATATACAACCGCAACAATTAAATAGATAAAAAACGGATATTAAAAACATAATAATTTTACGTGGTTTCGATAACCTTTTTGTTTACGTCGTCAACAAATCTACTATTTTAATAATTTTTAATTACTACTTTAAGAAGATCGAAGTTTTTAAACTCAAATTACTTCACAACCTAAAAATCTCAATACAATCAAAGCTCTCAACCTATCTTTAGTTGTAAATGTTTTCTACTTGACAATCCAAAAGCCCTAATACACGTAAAACTCTTAACTTAACTCCAGTAATAAACCCTTTCGATTTACAATGTGCATTGAAATTATGAGTGTAGCTCAAACTATCTCTAAGACTTCATCTATATATATATATGATATTTTTTTAATACTGATAGAAAAATAATAATATATGAAAATAAATAATCATCTAATAATGTACTACTGTTATACTTCTATTAGAATAAACAATTACAAAATAAAAAAATCAATTAAAACTTTTTTCGTGAGGATTTGAATCAAGATCTTAACAAGAGTCTGACAAAAATTATATTTAAAATTATTGGATACTATAAGAATATAGCTTTTTTTCATAATAAATTAATCTGTTTTCATTGTATTTATTAATATAAAATATACGTAACATTCTTAATGTATTATATGGGCTTAGTCCCACATTGGTTGTGTATAGCTTTGCTTCTCCTATTAGCTTGTATAAATAGGATAATCCCCACATTGGTTGTGTATAGCTTTACTTCTCCTATTAGCTTATATAAATAGGATAACTCCCTTTGTAAGTAAATCACACCATTCAATACAATTCTTCTTTTTGTATTGTCTCACTTCCTCTCTTAAATTCAACATGGTATCAGAGCCATAATGGTTCTCGGTATTTTAAGAGTTGAGTATGCTCTGTGATTGCCACTATTAGTGGATCCTTCACATCAGAAATTCTCGGTATATTAAGAGTTGAGTATGCTCTGTGATTGCCACTATTAGTGGATCCTTCACATCAGAAAAACTTCTAGTATATCCTTTTCATACCTGTCGGGTCATCACTATAGTCGGAGTCTCATCGACATCATCTCCGCTACCGCTCTTGTTTTGGAAACGCTGCTGCCACGTCAGCCTTAAAGGCCACATCAACGCCACCTCACTGCCACGTCAGTGCCACGTCACTTGTTGACATCACATCTGCTGCCGCTCCTGTTTCAGAAACGCTGTTGTCACGTCAGCCCTAAAAAGCCACATCAACGCCACCTCACTGATACGTCAGTGCCACGTCACCCATTGACCACCACATCATCAGTTGACCGCCACATCACCGGTTTCTTGGAGGTTCACCTTCCTCTTTGTTGCATATGGCTGAATCGTACTTACCCCGGGTTATTACTACTGTTCTGGATGAATCTAATTATGTTCTATGGGCTCAAGAAATGTCTGGTTTCCTCCGTGGACATAAATTGTGGCGTTACGTGACTGGAGATATCACTGAACCCAAGAAGAAGGACGATGAAGATGCTGACAAATATGTTGACCGTCTAGAGGACTGGGATAGTAAAAAATCACCAGATTTCTCACATGGTTTCGTGCCACTATTATCGCAGAAATCAAACTTCAATTTGGTACACTCCATACAGCTAAAGAAGCTTGGGATCTTCTCCAACACCGCTACACCAGGGCAGACATCTCAAATCGGTATCGTCTTCTTTCCATCCTTCAAAGCATGCGCCAAGAACCTGGACAAACTATCAACAGCTTTCTATCTTAGATGACTGCCGTGTGGAACCAGTTAGCTCTCACTGAGCCAACTTGGGAATGCACAAAAGACGCTGATGTTCATAGAAAGTAGATGTTCATAGAAAGTACCAAACTGAGACACGCATTATGCAATTCCTGATGGGCTTGAAAGAGGAATTTGAACCTGTAAGAGCTTCAATCCTACACCGAGGCGCAATACCTCCCTTAAACAACGTTCTTTCTGATCTACTCAGTGAGGAAACACGTCTCGCCACATTACAGGGATCTCATACAGATGTTACCCTTGCAGCACCCGTTGCTCTTGCCACACCAGCTGCCAAGACAAACTCATACTAGAAGCCCTTATATTGCAAGTATTGTCATTCACAAAGGCATGAATTGCTCAAATGTCCTTCTCGCCTATGTAAAGTCTGCAGAGAACCGGGTCACTATCTTGCAGACTGCCCTAAACTTCCTTCTGGAAATCATTCAAATGGGAACCAATATCGCTCACGAGGCTCATACAATCGGTTCCATTCCAAGTCAAAGAATACTGCTGCTGTAGCCACTGATGCTACACCAACTTCATCCAGCTCTTCACCTGATTGGAGTGGTTTATGCACCATTCTTACCGAGGCTCTAACTAAAACTGGTAATAATATAGCCATGTCAGCTACACTAGGTACATCCCGATGGTATTTTGATTCTGCTTGTTGCAATCATATGACTTCTGATGCCTCCATATTTTCCTTTAAAACCCGTGATGAGCATGCACCTACTATTCACACTGCCAATGGATCAAATATGTTGGTCAGCCACACTGGACATGTTGACAGTTCTCATCTGTCTCTCCCTGACACATATTTGGTTCCTAATCTTACGCTTAACCTTATATCTGTTGGACAACTATGTGATCTTGGACTTGATTTGCATTTTTCTTCTACTGGTTGTCGTGTGCAGGACACTCAGACAGGAAAACTCCTTGGAACCGGCCGTAAAGTTGGACGCCTCTTTGAGCTTACTCACCTCCAAGTCCCATCATCACCATCACCAAACCAATCAGCCGCATCCATCCCAGCACACTCTCCTGTGGAATTGTGGCACTCTCGGTTAGGTCACACTTCATCCAGCCCTCTACGTTCTCTTATTTCTAGTGGTCAGTTAGGATCACTTCAGCATGAGTCTTTTCATTGTATTCATTGTCAACTTGCAAAACAATCAGCTTTACCTTTTAATGAGAGTCAGTCTGTTTCCCTTGCACCTTTTGATTTAGTTCATTCTGACGTTTGGGGGCCTTCTCCTCATACATCCATGGGTGGTGCTCGTTATTTTGTTATATTTGTGGATGACTATTCTCGTTATACTTGGTTGTTTCTTATGAAAAGCAGATCTGAACTCTTTCATATATATTCTGATTTTTCTTCTATGGTTAAAACTCAATTCTCTCGGAATATCAAAATTTTTCGTTCAGATAATGCAATGGAATATAAAGACCGTGTTTTTCTAAACCTACTTCACAAAAATGGCACGCTTCCCCACCGTTCGTGCCCTGGAACCTCCCAACAAAATGGACGAGCCGAACACAAACATAGACATATTCTTGACACTGTTCGTGCTCTACTCATTTCGTCATCATGTCCTGAACGTTTCTGGGGTGATGCTGCCTTAACCGCAGTGTACACAATCAATCGTGTCCCTTCCGCTACAATCCAAAACCAGTCTCCATTCGAGCGCCTTTTTGGTAAATCTCCAGAATACGGTTCGTCTACAATCCGTCAGTTCAGCCGATCAGACAGCTGACATTTTCACTAAGGCTCATCCACCCGGACGCTTTCACTCTCTGGTTTCCAAACTCAAGTTCACCTCCCATTTACCGCCTTGAGTTTGAGGGGGGATGTTAATGTATTATATGGGCTTAGTCCCACATTGGTTGTGTATAGCTTTGCTTCTCCTATTAGCTTGTATAAATAGGATAATCCCACATTGGTTGTGTATAGCTTTACTTCTCCTATTAGCTTATATAAATAGGATAGCTCCCTTTGTAAGTAAATCACACCATTCAATACAATTCTTCTTTTTGTATTGTCTCACTTCCTCTCTTAAATTCAACATTAACAAAATGTTATCAGTAGAAAAAAGATGTATCCTACCGTAAATATTAACCAACAAAGAAGTACCGACGTACAGCACTTTGTCGAAAACATAGAGATGTCAGAGGCGAACATGTTAGTGATTCTTTATACAGATTTCGTTGTATTTGCGATGGTGCCAATTCTATATGTAATCGGTAAAAGCCAAAATCCATCCCATGATAATAAACACCAAACTAACAAAGTGACAAGCTTTTATTTGGATTTTTTTTTTCCCTCTCTAGAGTTTCTCTACTTTCAAGTTTCATGCACTTGCATGCATATTTGCATGGACAGATTACTACATTTCCCTGTTCTCGGGAGAGAGAACTTATAAAGTTGATACCTCTATTTTGACTGTATTTCACTTGGGCTTAATATGCTTTTTAGGATTTCACTTGGGTTTAATATGAGTAAAGCTAAACAAACATCTGCCCGTGACGGTAAATACAATCATCTCGTGAGTAGATCGTTGGTCACGCAATATAAATTGGTTTTTTTTAATTTTTTATATGTTATCAATGAATTTTCTTAATGGTACCAATGAAACTCTATAAATTGATGTCTCTACATTTCTAAGGAAAAAAAGTCAAAATTTGTGTCTCCGTTGTACCTCAATCACCACTAGAGGTTTGAAACCCTATTTCCTAGCCTAGAATTAAAATTATAGTACTAAAAGATCATAAGTATATCATTGATGATTTTTTTATTTATTTAACCTGATGTAACAATTTGACTAGGGTTGTTTTAGTGAGAAAATTATAAAAACACCTTTATGGATGGGTGCAAACTACAATTTCACATCTCTATAAGTATATATTAATTCATCTTTAAATTCAATAATGATTAATCTAGATTGATAAAAAAGTCTCATAAAAATAATGTGAAGTAATGGTATTTTAGTTTATTAACATTAAACTCTTGATAAACGATCGCTATGAAACTTTTTAAACCAATTTGAACCAATTATTATTGTGGTTTAAAGATGCATTGAAATATTTTTAATATAAGAGAATGTAATTATAGTTTACATCAAATTATAAAAGTGTTTTTCTGTAATTTTCTCTTATTTTAGTTGGACTCCACGCTCCAAACCATGTAAGCATTGTTTGGGTTTACATTAAAAATGATTTAACCTTAAACCATGTTAATTACATGTTTTCACTTGTATTTAATACAAACCCAAATAAAACTATATTCATGATTTTGTTTCCAGGGAAACAAAAGGAAAAATCCTTGATAAAACGAATCTGTCACGTCAGTTTTAGCCCGTACATCCACAAGCCACCATCTAAGGAATATGGACAATGGTATTACCACATAGACTATTGTTCTTAACCTTTTTCACTCTTTTTGCCTTTTTCAAATATCGTTGTTCTTTCTCTTGGATTGTTTCCATTAATATGGACAATGGAATTACTATCTTTTTGCTTTTCTTTTATATGAAAGAACCTTGATTTAACTAAAAGATACATAAAGACTTCAAAATAATCATCTATTTCAGTTATTTATCTCAATTGAAATTAATAATTTTACTCATTATAACGTTAAATAATATTTTTTAAAGTTAAAATATTATTTATTAATAAAAGTTACAAATGCCACTCAATTATTAATCCACTGACAAATGTTTATAGGGAGCATAGAGTGAAATAATTAATAGCCAAATTTCCTTTATTCAGCCTTATTTCTGAAAAAATATATATAATATTATATTTCACATTTTCTTCTGATTCTTTTTTAAATGAAACAATTTTAGATTGTTAGTTGAGATAGTTTGTCTATTATTCCATTTAAAATTGTTTAAAAAAAAAAAACAATGGAAGGAAGGAAGGAAGGAAGTGAGGGAAAAGACAACTACAAAACTAGTACGATTTTAAAATATTAGGCCAACTGTTCCATTAGTGGTTAAGGTAATCCATGTTCGTGCCTTCTGGACCCCCATTGAACCGAAACAAAAAACAAAAAAGGAGCTATGTATAGGTTGATTTTGTTATATATATAGAGGATTTTGTTTTTTAATGTTAGATTTTTGTCAAGACAAAAATTTGTTTATATATTCATTTATAGGAAATTTCTACTTAGAGTAGCACGATACTGCCTACACTGCCACGTGGTTTGTCATGTCCTGACACGGCTCAAGTGGATGGGACGTGTTGGACCTAGATTTTTAAGTCCATGACATGGTACCAAAAAAATAAAAAAGTGTAATAATTTATGCGGTTCATAATATTTAATGAAATTCAAAATTACATATAATTTGATGTTATTAGAATGATAAGTCAAGATGAATTAGACGGTGATAAATTTGATATTTTATGATGGTGAAAGAAAAATGAACATCATTATCTTATTCTTAGTATAATGGAACATGATCTATTAATTGTTCCAATGTCTATCGTAGCACCAGAACAAGCTTTCAGTGTAGGTTATAGAATTTTGGATGAACCGTGATCAAGATTATTACTGAAAACGTTGCAAATACTAGTATGCATAAATGATTGGCTAGATGCAAAAGGTCATATAAACAATATATTAAAAAAAATATTAATATAATAGATCGAGTGACGATTGAAGACATCAAAAATGAAGAAAAGTTTGTAACTTATTCCCTGCAAGAGTATAAACGGTAAAAAGCTAAATAATAATAATTTTTGTCTTTCTAATTTTTAAAATTTCTAAGTTATTTTTTATATTTCACTCATTTATAAGTCATTTCATTTCATTTTTTTATTTTAACTTATTTTATATGTTGTTTTTTAAACTTATTTACTTGGAAGATATTTGTAACTTGTAATTTTTAAGTTGTTAGTTTATATTGTTATTATAGTTCAAATTTTAAATTATTAGTAATATTTAACTTCATCAATAAAATGATTTTTTTTCTATACAATTATAAGCATTCAATTAAATATTTACAAGTTTTTTTTACTATTTTCAACAAAAAAATCAATACATACCTATGAAGCTCATGGATCAGCACAACACGACCCAATAGCCATGTGGGCTTTGGATCGTACAGAGCTTACATTATTAAAAAATTGATATGACATGATACAAAGACACGATAAACAGTTTTGTGCAGGTCGTGGGTCAACACACCTGACCCATTGCTACTCCTACTTAATTGTTAATGGTAGAGAAAAATAATTGCATTATTGAGCTTCATAACGGTCAAGATGCCCTTCGTCCATTGGATATGATCTATGCAAGAAGTCCTCAATTTTTAAGATCGTTCTACCATAAGAAAAAACATCTCAATCATTTAAGGATTTTATATAAAAAAAACAAAAATTTATGTGTTAACTTAACCAAGTGAGAAATTCTTAAGTTGTAAATACTTTTGATATATGAATTCTTCATGTGCTCAAAAAACCTAATAATCTTTTCTACCAGGTTAACAGATAAATAAAAAAAAAGTTCTCATGTGATATGTGTTTTTTATATAGTTTGACGGGTTTAAAAATGGTGTATTAAGCCTATCTTACTTAGGAGTGACAATGGGTCATATCAGCATGGCCCACACTGCCACGTGGCATATCGTGTCTGGCATAGTCCAAATAGATAAGGTCATGTTGGATCAAGCTTTTGAGATCTACGGTACGGCACGACTCGAGGCTCAGCACGGCACGTTACGAGACATAACCTGTAACATCTAATAAAATCCAAAATTACATACAATTTGATGATGTTAGAATGACTCAAGTAGAATTAGATGGTTATAAATTTGATATTTTAGGATGGTGGAAGAAAAGTGAACATCATTACCATATTTTTAGCATATTGGCATGTGATCTACTAATTATTCAAATGTCTACCATAGCATCAGAACAAACTTTTAGCGCATGTTTTAGAATTTTGGATGAATTGCAATCAAGACTATTATTAGAAACGTTGTAAATGCTAGTATGCACAAAGGATTGGCTAGATGCAAAAGACCGTACAAGCAACATATTAAAGAACGATCAATATAACGGATCAAGTGACAACTGAAGAGATCAAGAATGAAGAAAAATTTGTAACTCCTAGTCTGCACGAGTATAAACTGTGAAAGGCTAAAAAATAATTTTCGTCCTTCTAATTTCTAAAATTTCTAAGTTGTTTTTTATATTTTACTTATTTGTAAGCCATTTTATTTTCTTTGTTTATTTTATATGTTGTTGTTTTTGTAAGTATTTTATTTGGAAGATTTTTGAAACTTGTAATTTTTAATTCATATGTATATGTTGTTGTTTTTATTCAATTTTCTAAATTATTTATAATATTTAATTTCATCAATAAGAGTGTTATTTTTCTATACAATTATAAACGTTTAATTCAATATTTATGAGTTTAGCCAATATGTATCTATAAAGCTCATGGACCGGCACGATGTAATACGACCCAATAACCATGCGGGCTTTGGACCGTGCTGGACCTATATTCTTAAAAAATTGGCATAGCATTGCAGGACACGAAAACACAGTGAATTAACCCTGTGTGGATCGTGGGTTGACATGACACGACCTATTGCCACCCTAGTTTTACCCACAAAAAAAACTCATGATGGAGATACAAATTAGTTGATAGTTACATATTTTTTGTAACGAAATTTTTTAAAGTTGAATCCCTCACTATCACATTGAAAAAAATAAATAAAGTTTTGTATGTTTTCTTTTAATATGATGATTTGCTGGTCCGCGAATTAATCAAACGAATTTGTAAGAAATTAGCTCGGTCAACATCAAATTTACTGTAAATATTTATCTACATTAATAGTGCATGATTTAAAACTCGGGTTAAGTATTTTTTACAACAAATTGGAAAGACATTAATGAAAAATTCAAAAATAAAAATGAAGACTTAAGTGGAAGATATTTTTAATATATTAATAAATTTTGCTCTTAAACAGAACATGTATCTGCGTCAGTGTTTTCAGAAGAGAAGACATTGGGCGAAGTGTTTTTCCTCGAGGCGTTGGGACGTAAGCCTTTTGAATTCTTTTGAAACGTTTCGAAATTTTAATAAAATAATATTAATTAATTAATTAGAATAATAAAATAAAAATAATTTTAATTAATTAAATTATATCAAAGTTTAATACTTTACTAACTCTCTATAGTGTGATAATTATAATTTTTATAAATATTAATACATAAATTATATAAAGTATAACTTATATTTATATATTATTGTAATTTGTAAGTGATTAATTAAATAGTTTGTAATTATTATTAATCTAGATAACATGTATTATATATTTATGAAGTGTAATAATGTCATAAGAAGAACACTAGCTTAGTAGTTAAGATCTATGACACTCATTAGTCCATAGATTTGAGCCTAAAAGTGTATTTTTCCTTAAATTTTAAGCTTTTTAAAAAACATCATCTCTGAGCGTGCCCAGGACTACCCATGTCCCATAGAGATAAAATCTCTTTCATAATCCGTATTTGACGGGTCGAAAAATTCTGAAGCTTTGTCGAAAATAAATTATTTTGCCATCCCTATACTGAGATTTGATCCCTATGGGGACGGGGACAAAGATTTTAAAAACTTTTAGTCTAAATGGAGACGACCTGTCAGAGTTGGGTATGAAAGAGATTTGATCCCTATGGGGTCGGGGACAAAGATTTTAAAAACTTTTAGTCTAAACGGGGACGGGGACGGGAACAGGAACAAATAGAGCAATCTTCACCCCACAAAATCCTCGTCCTTATCTCTTATTACATTAGGTTTTTATGTTTTATATAAATATATTAGATAAACTTGCTAATTATCCAATTAACTCCTTAAATTTTTGTTTTATTTTTCTTTTATATGAGAGATGACATGTAATTGGATTTGTAGGATGTAGAGATGATATAATATTTGTACTTTGTATTAAACATTTATTTTATTATTAAAAAAATTTGGGTTAATAGATAATTTTTAGTTTTTAATGAAGAATCACTGTTTTTGTTTAAAAAAGGGAACGGTGATGAAAATTGAGATCTGTGGAAATCTTCAACAGAGATGGGAACAGGGACAAAAAGTATTTTTGTAAAAAATAATGAGAACAAGATGACACTCTTCACTTCAAACCTATCTCGTAGCCATCCCCATTTATGTATATCTATGAATTAATTAACTGGACCCACATAAATCGTGAGCCCAAACAATGAACGTTTTGATGGGCTTTGTTTCATCCACTCCAAAACAAAGCCCTTTTGATGATGAGATCGGACATATGAAATTCAAGCCATAATCAACAGTAAATTATTTTCTGTTCGTAAATTATGATATATATTAGTTTTTAGTACGAAAAATCAGAAAACAAATTGAACAATGTACCTATATGCCTATTTATAGGTCTTGATTAGTACTAGTAAAACTTTGTTCCAACAAGTTTTATAATTAAACAATATCTTAAAAAAATAATTATAAAAAAAACAACCAAGTTCAAAGTAATGCACGAGGTCTCCACATTGGACCAAGCATTGCAAGACATACAAAATCTATGGCAAAAATTTCAACCAAAAAAATTGATATTCGTTTAAATGGAACTGCTTGAGAGAGAAATGTGTGACGGCAGTACATATAAATGTCATCTACATATATAAATTGAAAGTGACGAGGACAATTTTCTTCCAACTTGATGATACCATTTTTCGTGTTCTCCTTACCTTTTCTCCTTTCATTTTCCTTTACTCTGAATTATCTGGGATCCGTAGCATATATTCATTTTTTTGATTGGAAATTACACTAACATAAATTTGATATATATAGATGGACATCAATACGATTCATTGGCTTAAATTCAAAAGTCTTAGGCCTAAACTATATATATAACGTACTAATTTTTTTTTTTTTTTTTTTAATTTTTGATGTGAGATAACTCGCACGCGAATATCCTAACAAATCTCCTAATCACATGTAAGTTATATACCAAACTCTCACTTGAATAGAACCATTGATCACTGGTCACTAGTCACTCGTAACATGAGAAACCAAACCAAACTCAATCATGGAAGAGGTAAACTATAAAAGCCCTCAAGGGACAGACAATCATGGGCACACAAACGCTTCTCATCCATAAAACTCAACCGATCATGAGACAATATCATGAGAGTCACACGATCGCGACTAACTCAAACTAAACTCTTGATACCACTTGTTAAAATCGGGAGTACTTTACACGGTTAAAGATCACACGAACATAAACTTGATATACATGGATGAACACTAATATGACTCAAAAACTTAAACTCATAAGTCTGGACCCAAATTATATATATAATCCACTTTTTTTTTTAATTTTAATTTCTGACATGGGATAATTCACACATGAATACCCTAATATTATTAACTTATACTTAAATATCATTGTAGCTAGCCAAAAAAAAAAACATTATAAGCAAGAGATAAAATTGCTTCTTATAAGCTTTGTATTTGGAGTTTAATCTAGCCTCCCTCACCATCACACACATCTTCTCATATAAGTTTTAAAAGGTGAAAACAAGTCAAAAGAAATGAAGAACATTGTGATGTTTGAAAATGTGTTTAAGCAGGTTTTAAAACAATTTTTAATAATATTATTTTACAACGATAAACACACAACAATATAAAACATTTAAACTTATTATAAATTTGATATTTATTTTAATTTCTAAATGAAAAGTTCTAAAGTCGAAAGATGAAAATATTCTCTTTTATATATATTAAAGAAATTCTTAACTGTACTGAATTAAAATAGTGTGAATTTAGATCTGATGCATCATAACCATTCATCACATATTTTCTCCCCTGATGAATAGCTGTGATGCACCTAACCAAATTCTGTACGTTTGGATACTGTGCGGACAAGAAGTTATCTGGGTGCAGAGATTCGATATGCCACTGTTTCTTCTGCGATAATAATAAAAAAAGCCCTTGCTTGGCATGATAAACGGCTCTGATTGCTCAAGGAATCTGGTGGCGCATGTTAACAGCTCTTACTACGAAATCTTCATTGACATATGCGCAAATTCTAATATATATATATATATATATATATATATATATATATATATATGATTTGTCTCTGATAATCCCCACTAATCAAATAAAATTACATAATCTGAACTAGTTCAACTCAGTGAGTGAATCAAACGTGCTACCAGCACTGATCAGTCTCCCAATTCCGTCCCGTGTAACCGGAAAACCCTGGTACCACGGTGGTCAACGGTCTGATCCGTCGAAATAGCTTCTGGTCGTAAACGGCGCGTTTCTCGGGGTCCGACAAGGTGCGGTAGGCAGCATGAATCGTCATGAACTCGTCCGCCGAGGAATCCTTCCGATCGGTTCCCGCCACATCGGGATGGCAAACCCTCGCCAATCGCCGGTACGCGTCCTTGATATCCTGGCTGGTTGCCGCCGCGGGGATCCCGAGGATCTCGTACAGAGACCCGAACGACGTTGTCCCGCGTGGGCTCGGACACGTGGATCTTGGCTCCTCCGTACACGTGTAAGAACACGAGTTGGCAGTCGTGGTGGCGAGACGGGGCTGATATCTGCTACGCGAGGGTGCAGGAGGAGAAGGAGATTTGAGGGAGAGTTGTGGAGAAGAGAGAGCTGAGAGAGAGGAAGGAGAAGAAGAAAGCATGGTACGGTTCCTTGTGGTGCGGTTATGGGGTTCGAGAGATAGAGCGATTGGGGTGGATAATACATATATATATATATATATATATATATATATATATATATATATATATATATATGGGGAAGAGGCGGGTTAATGGTGTGGATCTTAATCACTTTTTATGGATATATTTTAAACACTAAACCTCGAATGTGCATGATCCCACGTTTTAAACATCAAAAAAGGAGCTATTTAATTAATAGTTTTTGATTAACTATGATTTGACAGTATAAATAAATGGAGTTTAAAAAAGTGGGAAATAAAAGAATGCTTATCCCATTTCATGGGTGATATTTTTTCAAAGGGCTAAAAGTCCATTTATTCGGTATTTATTAATATAAAATAAAATTTTGATGCTGAATTTTTTAAAATTTTTTTTAATGAAAATAAGTTTATTTCCTGTAAAAACATATTCACATTTTATATATATATTAAAAGCCGCAATCACAAATGATAGCACAGCTTTCATTTTCAATCGTTTCTGCTGGTTTTCCATATACAAAAATGGGAAATCTAACAATTAGATCGTCGTTTCGGCGGTAATTGGATGATTTTTGTGCAGTTGATTATTATTGGATTGACACAAGGATTTGATAAGTGAAATGGTGACTAGGATTGAGATTAAAGCAAAAATGATAGTGATTATCACGGGGGCGCTTAGGAGACTTCTTTCTTGGCGCAAAACACATGGTAAGCTTTCCAAGAGGCGTGTTTGGTCATTGTGAATAACAGGGTTTTGTGGTTCCGTTTCTAGTTTTGAGATAGAAACCGAGAGAGAGACTGAATGATTAAAGATCTTTTGTTAATTAGAGAAAATATGCTAATCATATCTATGCAAACTTGTACTGTAATGATCCGGTGCCTGAAGTCATTATAGCTAATTAATAAGTAATTAACATTTATTTGGTATGAATTATGGTAAAAATCGTGAAGTGAATCCATTTACAAACTTAATTTTACAATTTTTATATTTTTAAATGTTGATCTGTATATAACACCAACAATTATACTGATTTTATTATACATGATTTATTTCCGTTCTAACGACATGAATACCATAATATTAAAGTCATTAATGCTAGGTTAAGTAAACAATTTAAGTAAGGGGATAAGGAGACAAGAAAGCCCCACCAATTAGACACATTTTTATGCTCTCCCTGCTTAGATTTCAAATCTTGAAGTTCCTCCCAAACCACCTAATGTTTGTTTCAGGTAAGAGAAGGTGAGTGCCTAATCTTCAAAAAGAAAATTTCCCTAGTTGATTCATATTGCACAGCATTGAGTAACTTAAAGAAACAAATTCCAAAAATTAACACATGATGATACAACATGATCCAACACGTATGACGAGTGTAGGGTCAAACTACATCAAACCCTCTTGATCAAACGACTCTTGATTAAGGATAAATTGAAGAGCTTGAGCTTCTATTGAGGAAGAAGGGTCATTTCCAAAATGTTATATACTTTATTAGTACTGCACCATCAAGGTGATGAGACCCAAGATTATGCTGGAGCTGCACAGTTAGACATCACTGTGCATAAAAAATCATCGTCATCAGTTCTCCCAGAATTTAGAAGAAGCCCATCAAAGTACCATCTCCAGTTAGCTCATATATAGTCCACCTTCGTGGATGCACTCCGCATACAGAAGAGTAGTGCAGTATAGAACACGTTACTCCAAGGACAAATTTGCATTTTGAAAATCTAAGAAATTCAAGCAAGTTATAGAGACTCAGCTACTTGGTTCTCATTTTAATAAACTCAACATCAGATATTCCGGGGGGTACAACATCAAGATCACCTTGTTTCACTCACATATATCTACACATATATTCCTTCCCCAGCTACACAAGGTTCCTTATGGCCCCTGCAGACGGGTATACTATTCTGCATACGTTGTTGTATCCTTTGCCACTCCACTAAAGCAACATTATTTTTCTCTTTCTCAACCGAACTGCCATTTTGTTCATCTTGATCCTGTGTGGATAGACCTGAGTTCAACTCATGCTGCTTTGGGTTGCAGCTCTGATCATCCGCCATATGTGTTTCATTGGCGCAATCGATAGGCTTAGAGATGTGTCTGATTAATAGAAACATCAGCAAGCAGACTTATCAAAGCCATTACTAATGTTTGTACTTTTCTGGAAAAATGATCTCAGAGATAGTGGGACCCTCGACTTTTTCTCGCTTTTTTCTTGGTTTTATTGCTGGATATATAATTAATATTCTCACTTTCCATAGTAAGTGAGGTTTTACAAGCTGCATCATTAGTGGAACCTCTGGACTCTTTATCTAATTCTGAACTTCGGAGTCTTGGTCCAACGAAGGACAAGATTCATCATGGGCTAGGCCAGAAACACTGCAGTTGTTGAACGATCTTTTGACACTCTCACTACAACTCCCAATCACGATACTTTCATTCGAAGATGAACTTGACATCTCAAAAGATTTGACTTGTTTAACAGCTTGTCTTTTCATTAACAATGACACTGCAGAAAACTAATAGCTTAGTAAATTAGCAGTAGCACATATGAACAAGCAAAGGTTATATAACAGAAGCAGATGCCCGCACAGAGCAAAATGCCTGGATATCAGATAGAATAAAAATATCTAATTTTAAAAGACGCTATCATCTTTAAGACGAGAAAGCTTATTGTACCAAGAGTTTGCTGGAGACCATGGATCATGGGCAGATATCTTGAAGCTAAAGTTGGAGTGCTATGTTGGAGAACATCATGGATGTCAACCAAACTTGTATAAACAGGAATATGGTCTGACCCTTCCAGTTTAACACTTTATCCCCTTTTCCACCTGTGAAGAATACATCCTTGCTTTTACATAGGCATGAACAGATGTAAAGACAGGTAAATTATGCAAGTATGCAAGTAATGAGAAAAACAGTGCAGTGAACTTGGGAACTAAAGAACAAGTTGGTTGATAAGCATCTAGCTAGAACATTCATTCTCTTAGTAAAATTTCCATTAAAAGAGCTTCTATTATTGACGAAGCAAGTGATAACACCAGTGAAGTATGTCAATATGCCATCAGATAAGAGAACGTAACTGGCTCTAACATTTACCTTGGTGCATTTCCTGGTTTCAACCATTTATACTGTGTCAATATGTCACATTCCTTAAGGTGGCAAGTGACAAAATTATGGCCTCGCTGGTCATGCTCTTGATGAAAACATGATCCGGCAAAGAGAATATGGTCAATTCTTGTCCCATAATTAAATTGTTCAGCACCTGTGTTTGATGGCCAGCACGTGTATGCTTCTCTTCTGTTGAGAAATTAAAGTTAGAAATATAATATCGTCATGGAAAAAGAGTAAAAAAATTGATGTGGAAATTGAAAATACTGTAAGAACATCGATTGTGTCAAAATATTCTCTGCTAACCATACAAACTAAACAAGTAAACAGTCATACCTAAATCAAAGCCATGCAATGAGTCATCTATCAATTAATGATGACAACTAAAGACCAAAGCTTTTAAGTAATGTCAATGGACATTTTAAGAAGATAAGAAAAAGATTACGGAAAACATGGAGAATGGAACATGCTCTATGATAAGAACTTCAAATGAATCGAAGTATACTCTGTTGATAGACCAAACGAAACCAAATGCAAATCGCCAATTCCATATTCATAATAGTGGAAGAACGCAACAATGGCAATTCATCGGCCAAATATGAATCCAAAGATATATTAGAAATTAGATATAAACCTCTCAGGATGTTTTGCTCTAAAAACATCAAAGAAAGGGCCTCCATTCTCCAGTAGAATAGATCTAAACCACTTCCTGAGCCTACAAAGGAGTCACATTTAATATACTAATTACTAGTAATTGATCAATAAAAACTGTATCTAGGAGTAAAGATTACAGAAAGACTGATCTAAAGTCTAAAAATAGCGTATCAGACAAGCATAATATATAAACCAGCAACTTACTCATTCTTCTCAAAATCTGGTCCAGCATCACAGCATCTATAGCAGCAGGAGCAATGTTGAGGTAGCCAACAACAAATATCCTCCTCCCACAAAGCAGAAGAGACTCCCATCTTTTCTAAAACAAAAATTATCAATATCAATTGAAGAGTTTGAACAATTCATATGCATTCTACGTATGCAAAATTGTTTATCTCTGACTCAAGGTCTCAATTACAGAACCCTCATTGACATATATATTATGCATGCAAGAAGAAAAGCCACAACTTGTTTCGTGCTTCTAACTCATGAATGTGATAACAAAAGTTACAGTCACAAAAAAAAACGTAAAATATGCTTTGCAAAAATGCAGTAGAAGTCTCTGATTATATCCTGCATCGCAACACAAATGGACTTACCTCTAATATCTTGAAGAACTTAAGCTTGAACTGTATCCTGTCAGTATCATCAGGTTCAGCTCCCGGCCCATACACATTGAAAACAACTGAACAATCCCATTAAAAAGTTGTATTGGAGATCAAAACTTTATCCATTTCAAAAGCGAAATTACAAGAGCCCGATAATAACATGAGTGGCTAAGATCAACATATAAGCTGACTTTCTACATGCTAACTCACCAAAGTGACCGTGATCGGTTATAACAACGCTCCTCACTGTCAACCTTGAGAAGCTCATCTTTCGCAAACTCCTCAAGACCTTCCGCTACTGTAGGCCCTTCATCTTTCCCAGTTCGTGAGCTTTCAACAAGACCAGTGAAGCCTTCCTCTGCTGCAACCGGCAGTGCCACTTCGCCGCTCGAAAACGCTGACTTCACACCCATCAGCCATGGCAAAATCTGCTGTTAATTCCCGTTTTCTTAATTTGGTCTCCTAATTTTTGTGTCCAATAATTGGAAAAAGAATTAAGGGACGGTACATACAGTTATAGGCATATAAAAATTTAAAGAAATTAAACAGAAAGTGAACATGATTAGGGGAAAATGCAGGAGATTAGGGACCTGGAAGCAGATGATGTCAGCATCGAATGAATCAAGAAGTTTGAGGAGAGAACCAAACTGAGAGATTCGTTGCCTAAGTCCATTAACGTTGTAAGTTACTATCTTCATTTTCTCTCTCTTTGTGGCCTATGCCAACACTGATTCTTTCGCGTCCTGCTCCGAACAGCGACTGTAACTAAAACGGAAGCAGGGGAATGTTCAATGTTGTTGTCCAAACCACCCAGGCAGATACAAACGGCACCGTTTCGCTAAATGCAAATGGAGCCACCCAAAGCTCCAAATTTTTTTTTTTCAATCAACACAAGAATCCAAAGCTCCATTTATTGACTTCTGATTTTGGTACGATAGCGTGTGATCCGGCTATTAGGTCAGTTTATGATTTTAAATTCATGAGTCATGGACATCAACGGCTGATAAAACGTAATATATGTTGATGAATGTGTTCCGCGAAGCATCAGAGTCACTCTATATAAATCCAACTACGTGCATATCCTTTTGGCTCGTGGAGAGCACAAGTTATTGCTGCTGTTGTTGTTTTGCTTTTCTGTTTTTTAATTGAAAAAATATTTTTTTCAAACCTTGCTGTTGTGTCCATTATCAAATGATGAGTTTTCTTTTTTGTTCTAGAGAATATATATCTGATATTGGCTTAGCTGATTAGTTTTTGCTGGTTTTAAATGTGATATTTGAGCAAAAATTCTTGCTACGATCGTCACAAAGCAAACATAGCAGCATGGATCAATGGAAGGCAAATGGTTTCTCTGAATCTGTTGCAGCAGATTTGGGTCCTTCAACTTCTACGCCCTCTAATCTTACCCAGAACTCGATCCCCACACCGAGGTTTGTCTTGGCTTTACCTAATTTTTTTTAACATCGCTAATTTTATCCATTTTTGTTTTAATTGTACGGTAATTCCGCCTTTAATGCCTCGACACAGTTCTGCTATTTTGTTGCGTTGAAGATTCTTTGTTTAGTACATGGCGTGGTCTCTCTCTCTCTTTCTTTTGATTTGATTCAATATAACCATCGGTTGTTTAATAATGCCATTGAATTGAGCAAGTCGGGTTTTTTTTGTCAAGAAAAAGTTATCAAATGCAATGAATTGTTGAATAGTGCGATAATCAAGTGTATCTTCAGTTTTGCAAATTATTCATGCGGAAATATACATTTAAATTGAAGAAATAGTTTAGATGTTTCATTTCCCCCCTTTTTTCCTCTGATTTTGGGGTCTATATCTAGCAGACATATGCCTGAGGTGAAAGTGAAAGAGGAAGTGAAGGATCCAATCGCTACAAGAAAAGTTCAAAAGGCAGATCGTGAAAAATTGAGGAGAGATCGACTCAATGAACACTTTTTTGAGTTAGGAAGCACACTAGGTATTGCCTCATTTTTTCTTCTTCTTAAAGTCCTATTTTTTATCTGTTATTTTCTGGTACTTGAAATCTATTTTTAACACTTATCGGAATGCTAAGAACAACTATATTGAAGCTCAATTTGCTTCTCATGGGCTAGTGGGCACTTAATTTTTTTTATTGTTTACACACATACCTCGATGGCTCGAACTCCTGTCCACTTAGTGGATGGAGAAATGCCATTACCAACACTCCAACGCAGGTGTGTACTTAATTACTATCATGCAAACAGACTAATTTGTTGTTTGAGAATGTTATTTTTGATTGAATATTGGTAAGTGGTACATATCCTTTTAGTGTTAGTTCGTCAAATTTCTTGCATAACTGGTAGCAATGTCATCTTTGGGCTTAAAGAACAATATGGATGTCTATCTTGTCTGTGAAGTTTTTAACGCATCATGGTTGAAGTCTCACGATCTATTCACAGTTAATATGCCACAATAGTTCTTCTTTGGATTTCCATGATTTACATTCTGGTTTTAGCCTTTTGACTCTTATGCAGGTCTTTGTTGGCATGGACATGTTCGCGATATGCTGCTGCTATAACCGTGACTCTTAACAGATTTAGGATAGGTTTCACTTTTCCTTTCTCACATATTGAGTCGAGAGCTGAGTCCTTTTTCAGTTACGAAATGTTTTTTGTTTCTGAACTATAGAGATTGCGGTGTCATAAATAACAGAGATAAACTTATTGTTATATTTTTTTTTTCGGCCAGGCTTATTGTTATAATAGAATTATCGCTTTCTATATACTGGTTATTCCTTTCAGAAAGAAGGTACTTGTATTGACGGTTTATTTGCTTTGTGCCATAGATTGTTTTCTTGATCATTACAGTTGGGATAGGCATATATATCTGCACGTGCCGTTATTTGGTGTCATGAAAATACTTTAGACACCTTGCATATTTTTAACCTCTCAATCTATTACTTGAGAGATACCATGTTAGCTTGAATTTTGGTGGGTCCATATAGTAACATACAAAAATTTGTAATCTGCAATCATTGCTGTCGATGGACGTTTCATCTTACATAAAATGCTTGTTCCTCAAATAATTGTGCTGTTATGTTTGAAATGCAGATCCAGATAGGCCGAAGAATGATAAGGCAACCATTCTGACTGATACAATCCAAATCCTAAAGGAACTTACCACTGAAGTCAACAGACTAAAGGCTGAGTGTACTGCATTTTGTGAAGAATCAAGTGAGGTGATGTTCTGTTCATGATTAAACTGAAGGTTGTGGGGCCTATTTGATTGTTTGTATATTTATTTCTTCTTTTTCATTACAAGCAGCTAATGCAAGAGAAGAACGAGCTCAGAGAAGAAAAGTCATCTTTAAAATCTGATATTGAAAGTTTAAATGCTCAGTATCAACATAGGGCCGGAGTTATGTTTCCATGGGCTCCTGTTGATCCCTCTGTTGTAATGGGGCCACCTTTTTCATATCCAGTTCCCATAGCTATCCCTCCAGGCCCAATTCCTGTGCACCCATCACTACAGCCATTTCCCTTCTACGGAAATCAGAATCCTGGTTTCGTTCCTAATACTTGTTCAACCTTTATTCCCTATTCAGCTCCTGCCAGTCCTCCAATTGAACAACCATCAGCGCAACATGCATCCTCTTCCAATATTTCGAGCAAACAAGAGTCCAGAAGCAAGTCATTGGATCATCAAAGTTGTAGCAATATAGAAATATGTGATGATCCTAACGATGTGGCAACAGATCTTGAACTAAAGATGCCTGGGTCTTCAGCACAACAGGTTAGTTTTAGAGTTTTAGAACCAACTCATGTGGAAATGCCCATGAATTGAAGACAAAACATGACTGAATGAGTTCATGCAGGGCTTTTCTACTGAAGAAAGGAAAGGCAAGCAAACACGAAAGAGAGAAAGAAGTGTGGCAAATGGGAGCTCATCATGCAGGTATTCTTTATCCAAAGGTGTTCAGGATAGCTCCTCTAACAGCATTGATGACATCTCAAAGTCTAGTAAATAATACGTGTTCATCATTCCACTTCCATCGACTCTTTTGAACTTTTATCCTCACAAATTAGCATGTGTTTTTGCTAACAAGGAATGAGGATATTAAGGCACACATGTTTTTCTTGGCACCACGAGGGCTGAAGATGGTTCACGCCCTCCATTGTTCCATCAAATGATTCAGCCAGAAATTCTAATGATTTTGTTCCTAGCTGACTGATGCACTGATTTGAATTGTCTTGGAATCCTTTGTGTGCTTGAGATCGTGCTACTGCTGATTGACATAGATTAGTTCCATTTGGTGGATGAATCTGTTCGTAAATTATCCAATCCTTTGATGTGTTAATGTAGCGTAGTTGTAAATTGCACTTCCACCAAAGTTTCGTTATGTCTGATACTAGCCATTTACAATTATTTTTTTATTTGATGCTGCAACGGCAGTGAGTCTCCACAGACATAACTTTGCTGGTATCGCCGTAGGGAATTTTTTTGGCGAGTATCGCTGTAAGAATTACAGTACTTATTAAACACAAGTCACATTATGTAATAGATAAAGAACTCAGTGAATCACCAAAGAGATCTTTCAAATCATCTACAGACAAATGCCTCTAATTGAAATCGGGGTTGGTACACTACTTATCCTCCAGGGACGACATTACCAGATCTGCAGTTTTGCAGCCAAACATAATGTTTTCATCAAAGTTCTTGGCTTACATCGGATTGTGCTACCAGAAAGCCCAATTGGATGTAAAATTAAAATTACGTAATTATTGATCGTTTCCTTACAGGCAGTTGTGTACGTATTGCCTGATGAAATCCGTTTGCCAACCCATCGAATCTATAGCCTTCCCTTGGAGGCTTGGACGATTTGGTCCATAGTTCTCATGCCCCATGAATTCACTGGCTAATGGAAGCATGACATTTTTATCTAGTCGCTACCACGATTCTCAAGCGAGAAAGAAACTAACTTTCACATAGAATGACACTCCAAATATATGCAATTCAATCCGCCAGGAAACAAGAAACGATTTTCAAGAACATGTTATAAACAGGAATGAATTCTAGTAAGACCATATTTTCATTGATATTTTACATATAATAACACATTACAACTTGTACTGCACATTCAAGGGATCCCCTACCTTCAAGAGCATGTACACAAGTAGCAACATAATACCTGGATCGACCAACTTGGCTGGAGATCATACCACCTCTATACCCAACACCTTGCAGCAAAGTATATTCAAGATCCTACTGTGAAATCCCATGATTTAGAATTTGTGTTTCTTAAAGTCCTTGGGATGGATAGCATTTTAGGACCAAACGCACTAAAAAAGAAACAAAACATGGAAAAGGGAATACCACCTCTCCTACCCTCCTTTCTCTCGATATTCAAAACCCTCGGTGGTGATCTATATCTCTCAAGAATTCCGATGACCAGATGGACTAGGAACAGCACGCGGACTAATGCTTGCAGTTCTTAGAAGTCTCCGGAATTCTGAAAGGCTTATTTTCCCATCTTTGTCTATGTCAGCCTCCTCAAGAAGTGGGTCAATGGAGCCTTTCAAGCCCGTGTGCTACAAAACAATAAATCAATTTCAGTAATCGTGAAATTCCTGTTAAAAGAACAACCATAAAGCTCAAATAGTGAAGCACATGTTTTAAAAGTGCCCACCTTTGAGGCAAGCATAAATAAAAATAGATCTCACAGATCTTTTTTTTGGGGGGGTGGGTAGGAGGTAACCAAAAAACTAATCTCTGCAGACTATTTTTTTTCACTGCCTGACTATATTACTTAGACTCAAGTACGGGTGTCAGATATGAGTATGTTCGACTCGCGTTCTCAACAATTTTGTTTCTTTTGTAAATTTACTATTGGTTTGTAGGGTCCAAACATCACAACCAAATTATCAGACGCCTCAAGAATATGTCCGACATGGTTACTTCAAGTATAATGAAGTCAACATACCGAAATAAGCCCCACCTCCACTTTCTCAAGGGAAAACAAGTGTCTACGTGCATGTGTCTGCGTGCACGCACATATGTCTACAGGTTATACTTTGAAAGAAATAAAACTAACCATTCTGAGTTCCTCCGGTGTTATATACCCATCTCTGTCTATGTCAAATTTCTCAAAAGCAGCCTGTGACCGATGCTGCCACTTCTCAGAGTCATGTTCCTCCAGTTGATGGACATGCAGGGCTGCTGCAATAAATTCAGAGAATTCCACAAGCCCATCTGTGTTGCTGTCAATCTACATCATGCAATAATAATAATAATAATAAGCACACCACAGTTACAAACCATAGTAAGGAAACGAATCTGGAATATGTCAAAGTAGAATGATGCATAAATGTCATATTAAAGGAGGCGAATAGGGAAGGGAGACCTGTCAGGAAAATAGAATTGAAATGGACAATCAAGCAAAGAAAATGTGAATGGAATTAGAAGCCACCCAAACATAAGTAAAGTTAAAATTACAAGGATTCTGAAAAGATGAATCAACAAGCTCATAGTTCTTTTTCCCCCATCCTAGAAACCCCAGGTGTATAGTGCGGACCATTCTTACCGCTTGAAGAATCTCTAGGACACGTGAATCCATCAACTTCCAAGGAAGATCTTTAGCGAGAGCCTGCACTGAAACCATCCTTGTTAGACGTTAGAAGCAAGATGTATGTCTAAAAATGAATATTCACCGAGATACGAGGATCACATACTTCTTAAAATGTGAAGGGAATGTTTTACCTGTCTCATCTCTTCAAGACTAATAGAACCATTTTTGTCCACATCAATTGCATCAAATTGATCCCGAAGATCAGCCAACTCTTCGTCACCAAGAGTGCTAGCCAATGCCTGCAACAGTATTAATATATTAAAAAGAAATGAACAATGAATAGAACTATGTTCACTTCAGCTCCAAAGAATCCAACAAACAAAATATTTCTTTTACCCTTAGAGCAAACTGTTTTAGACGGCTGTACTTCACAAATTGACGCATATTGTTTAGAACAGATATATCAATAGGGATCTCAGATGCATCTCCTCCTTCTCTGACCCATGGATGTGCTGGAAAAGTCAAAACCAGTCAGAACAATTAATCTCAGAAATAACTTTTATTAAAAAAATGAGGGGGAGGGTAGGAGTGGAATCACTAACATTATGTTTGAAAGTTTGGAGGGAAAGGAAAGGAAAATATATGAAGGGAAAAGAAAAGAGAAAATGAACAGGTACATGTACCACTTGTTTGGATGTTTAAAAATAAAGAAAGAAAATGATATAACACACTTTACTATTTTGCCCTTATTAGTAAAAGAAATGTTATAAAGTATAGTAAAAAATTATATAGAAGGTACACTCTGATGCAGAAAAGGAAATGAATTATGTACTATTCTAGGATTTTTAGGATATTAGGGAATTATTATGTTTTGATTTATTTTCTATTATGTTGGGGATTTAATTTGGGAGTTATTATATTTTGATTTATTTCCTTTTACGTTAGGGATTTTTTTAATTAGCAAGATTTTCTAGTGTGCTTGGTGCTTATATAAGCATTTTATTATTATGTTAATTTTGGTAGACTTCGATGATGGAATAAAATTGAGTTTTGGTATATTTCTTGTCCCTTTCTCCTTGTTCTTATTTTGTTCTCCCTTTGTTCTGTTTTCTTTTCTACCTAGTCTATTTCTGTCTATTTTCTTTCGGTTTAATCTCCCCGCTTCCCCCATTTCTTAATCTGTTTCTATTTCTACCTATCTATCCGGCATCACTCTCCCTCCAAATCCTCCCAGTTTGAGGGAATTAAAAAAAATGAGGTTTGAAGGGGAATGGAGGGTGTACTCCTCCATTCTCTTTCCCCTCATTAAAAAAAATCCAAACAAATGGTATAAGTACCCCTCCATTTCCTTTCTCTCGATATACCCTCATTCCCCTCAATCCAAACACGCTGTAATAGAGCAATAACCAATGGATATTTTAACACATTGATATTGAGGTTTCTAATAAATTACGATAATAAGCATTTATCTTCCAAACAAATTAATTGAACACATACATAGGGCCTGAGCAGCAGTGAGTCTTGCTCGAGGATCCTTCACTAATAACTTCTTCACAAAATCTTTCGCACTGTTGCTTGTAGTTGGCCATGGCTTGCGGCGAAAATCAGGCTTGTTCCTTAAAACCTGCAGATATCAGAGGGTTGAGTGGAATAATTTCTAGTCAATCCAGAAAATGGTAGAATATAACAACTGATACCACAAGGAACATAAAAAAAATGTCAGAAATAAAAATTAAGAATGTACCACACCTCCTTAAAAATTCCATCTTCAGTCTTATCCCAGAAGGGGCGCCTCCCACAAAGCAAAATGTAAGTAATCACACCAATACTCCAGACATCTGATTCAGGTCCTGATCTGCGTTTCAATACTTCAGGAGCAACATAATAGGCACTGCCCACGATATCTTGAAACCTTTTCCCTGCATTATAGTGAAATTTTGGGTTACACAGCTTTAGAGGTTTCCAATGCAAATGGCAACAAACGGTGACCCAACTTAGTTGAGTATTAGCGAAGTCAGAAACTAAAAGAGTAGAATATATAGTTAACGATTTTGAATGAATAATCATCACAACAGCTCCCAATGATTTTTTCTTCTTCTTTTAATTCCCTTACGAAAAAGGGTGATATGTTTACATGATGGGAATTCCACTGACCTGGTTTAATGAAGTCTGACAAACCAAAATCTGTAGCCTTCAGAGCTGAGTCCTCCTTGGTTGACTTGAAAAGAAAATTCTACAACCAAGAAAGAAATATAAGGAAACCATTTACAAGTAGCATGACCCTACATAGCAAGAGCTTATATTTATCAACACTAGCATGCTTCAGCATACCTCTGGTTTCAAGTCTCGGTGTACAAAACCATGTAAATGACACTCAGCCGCAACTTTGAGCATCTGTCTTACAACTACAGCTGCATCTCTCTCAGTATAGCGTTTATCCTTCCTGAATGAAAGAAGCCAAGCACAAATAAGATCATAGAGTGACTAACGCTAATAAAGCTTGACAAAGTAAATTATTATATTATGACTATAAATACACATTAAATATCATTAACTGAAGCTAAAAAGAATAAATTTCATGAATTAATAATCCTTACTTGGCCAATATCCGATCGAGCAATTCACCACCCTCACATAACCTGGAAGGAGACAAAATTAACAAATCATACACTCAACATGTATAGAGTCTGATGAGATAACTGAGAACATGAAATGTGGATAAAAAGGGCCTCAAAAGATGTAATGCAAAAAAAGATTTTGGTGTGAACAAGTGAAAATCTAACCAAAAAGAAAAAAAAAGATGTGAAGAGTTGAGTAAATAGCATGAACGAATGAACGTAAGAAAAGGAAGCTCAGTAATACAAAACTTACTCCATAACTATAAAGACATAGTTTTCATCCTCAAATGCATCATGAAATTGAACGACATTCTCATGGCCTGAAAGGGCTTGCAATATCTTAACCTCTCGTTTGACATCCTCAACAGCAATAGGATAAACCATCTGCCAGTAAAACCATGGATTTTTCTTGAAACATTGCCAAAAGATTTACACAAAAAAACAGATGATTTTTTTTTCATTTTCTTTTCAAAAATAGAGTGATAGTAAACAATAACCTCCTGCCACTGGAACACCTTTTCCAATAGATCAATAGTTTATTCCTAGTCTAAATAAGGCAACTGAGAATTTAATATTTACAGAAAAATAAACATGACTATGCCCTTAATTTCATAAAAATCCCACTCTCAAAATGAAAGCAATGGAAACTTCAAGTTTAGTAGATGATTAATGATTCCATGAGGACTTGAGATTGAAGTTTCTCTTGCTTTTGTCTAGAGTTGATGTTTATTTTAATCCTCAAGGGGGTAACAGCTTATCTTTGAAATCCCTGACATGTTTCTATTAATCTCCACTCGCTCATACTAGTGTATGAATAAAAAATAGAGTATGCTCAATGCAAACACAAACATACCAATGCAAACAAGCAATCACAAAGTGCAACTAACACTACTGCAATTTATGAGGGTTTACCACTTTAGCCTGTCAAATCCTTCAAATCTAGGTCATCTAATCCACGACAATGTTAGGTCAACGAGGAATAAATGCTAAGATCCTCAAAGGTTAGCAAGGTAGCTCAATACAAACAAGTGATCGGAAGCAGTGGTGAGAATCGACACCCACTAAGGGAAAATCCAATCTTCAATCGTGGGAAAACAGAGAAGGACCTAAATGACAAGACTTGATCGCTTTATATTCAAGCGAAAACAGGTTAATATAAAACCCAATCAGGGAAACCGAAATATATTAGCAAAAGCAAACGTATCTTCGAAATTCTTTGAATCAGCCTACCATTATCAGAAATCTAGCCCACAATTAGAATCTTCAAGACCAAATAAAAAAGAAATAACGAAGGTCCCGGTATCCAACAGAAAATTTCTAGCAAATCCCATTAACCCAACAAACTGAAGAATTTGAAAATAAATTGAAAAAATCCAATCAATCCAGATTCACCAAATGAGGCCACAAAATCTCAGAGAAGTGACCATAAAACACAAAACCCAATTGGGAAAATCAAGAGAACGATACCTTATTCTTCTCAATTCTCTTAACCGCGACTCGATCCCCAGTTTCCTCATCGGTGGCAACATAGGTGTACCCAAATTGCCCATGTCCCAACAATTTGCCAATCGTGTATCGCTTATCAAAATCCTTAGCGTACCCGAAATCGGTGCGCTTGCCACATGGAATCACCCCACTTCGCCTAGTATTGCTCTTGCCTTTAATCTTTAACTGCTGGGAATTTTTCACCTGTTGCTGCTGTTGTTGGGTTTTATTCGCATGATGTGATGTTTGTTCTTTGTTGTTTGTTGTTGTCGTTATTGATGGTGGTTTGGTGATTTCTTTTCGGTTGTGATTAACGTTGACGGTGATGGTGTTGTGGTTGTTGCTGCTGCTAGAGCCACTGACTTTGGTGGCAGAGAGACAGGCACCCATGATTCGCAGGTGTTTAGAGGTTTTGAAAGATCAAAACCATGAAACCTTTCTATTAATACTACAGCAATCATCTACATACAGATATAGATATAAAAAGATAGAGAGAATAATGATAAGGAAATGGGAAAGTAGATAGGAGGAAAAAGGAAAGAAAGGGAGGTTGTGGTGGTGGTGGTCAAAAGAGACTTTTGGGTAACATAGAAAATCAAAGGGGAAGAAGGGACAGACGTTCTCCCCCACCCCCCTTTTTTTTTCCTTTTTGGGACGGAGAAGATTAAGACTATTACTTGGGATTTTTTATTATCTTTTTACCTTTTACTGGTTTTTTTATTTTTACAAAAGTTTTCAATGCATACATAAACCTTTTTTTAATTTAAATTAATTTATCACGTGCTTGTGAATCATGAGCATTGTGAGAGTAACACACGAAATACACTAATGTGAATTTGACACATTATTGTATATTTTGTACTTGTTTATTACACCCGATTGAAAAACAATAGAATCATATGAAAAATATAATATTTAATTAAAAATTATGAAAAACTATGATAAAGGTTGTTTTTATGTTTAATTTTCATATCAATTGTGAGATTTGATGAAATAATCTTTTTTTTTTTTAACTTGATGCATCAAACATACTCTTTTTATGTTTAATTTTACTTATTATCATGAAAAGTTTGTTTTTCTTCTTGTGATGTAAATTAATTTTTCTTAATTAAATAGAGTTGAACTTAAATGCTTATATTTTTATTTTATGATAGAAAATATTTTATTAAACTTATTAATCATGTTACTATATATAATTTCAAATTGTGCTTATCATGAGAAGAAAAAAATCTATCAAAAAATATTAGGAAAAAAACTTTCAAATTGTGGAAAATATATCTAGTGCATTTGTTATTTCATGGCTTGTATGAAATGACATGACATTTTATAAAAAAAAAAAAAAAAAACTCTCATAAAACCACTCAAACAAATAAATATCATGGTATCTATGTTTAGCTTCATTTTGCACCAAAATAAATAAATAAAAGAACGAGCAAGGCATTTAAATAACAATTGCTAGGACTTAGTATATATTTTTATCATATGATGGGAGGTAATCTCTCTTTATCTTCCATCTTCTAACATTTGGTGAGAAAAGATTGGATCACAGGATTTATGTAGCGATAAATAATTTTATCAATTAAGTTAATTGACACTCGCTGTTATGATTTATCATATTTAAGTATTGCTATACGAGTTACGTAAATGAACATTCATTTTGGACCACCTAAAATTGAAGTGCAAATTTACAAAAAAGCTTCATTAATAATTGTGTGATGTTTTATCGATTTTGCTCTTCATAATCATTGTAACAAGTGAAATTTGTAGTTTGGGAGAAGATGATCATTATTATGACCCATTTATCGTTACCGTATCTCAATTAGCAAAAATCCAACCGTTGAGCTTAGTAAATTGAAAGTGTGAAAATACAAATTCAAATTCTCAAAAGTCTCAAGAAGACTCAAGTCAAGTTTGAAGGAATCCAATCTTATATTCCAATTGATTCATTCTAACAATACTGCAATTAGTAAAAATAGTTCTTAATAGAAAGTCTTAAAGCCACATTTAAATGACAAATAAGAAAGAAATGGTGATTATAGGTGATGTTTGGATTTAATTTAAAGTAAATTTTAGGTTGAAGTTTACTTTTTAAAAATTTATTAAAAATTTAGTCAAATATAATCAAGTTTTATTAAATTTTAATAAATAACATTTAAAACATTAATTAATAAATGATCTGATTTAATTTGATTAATAATTTTTTTATAAATTTTAAAAATAAATTTTAATTTAAAATTAATTTTAAACTGAATTAGCATCATCATCAATATCAATCTTGTGTGATGTTGTTAATTTATTAATTTCCCATCTTAAGCTTTAAGAGATTGAATTCTCTTTCTTCTTTTTTTCCTTTTTCTATAATGAAATAAGAAGTGGAAAAGGTTCAGTCGACCATGATTCTGTTTTATTTTTATTTTATCTAAAATAAAACATCGGCTCATTTTATGGACTTCCAAAAGCTGTGGGGGAAAAAAAAAAGTGCTGACTTTTCAGCTTTACACTTGTCTGTGAAATTTTGAGAACTCTCATGAGAAACAAATCTCAATGACAGGATAACACATGTACGGGGATTTGCTAGCATGTCGATGGGACCGTGTGCTATACGCGTGGGGTCGGTCACGCACATTTATGCACGTGCTCCTTTTAACAGTCAGACAACTGTAAATGTGAATCATCGGATTTTACTGATAACAAGTTAACATATACATAATAATAATATTTATTTTTTATATTTATGCTCGTATTTTAGAGGATCAATAACGGGTAAAAAATTAATATTAACGAAATTTTTTTTATTTAGGTGAGAAAAGATAAGTTTGATCTGAATACGGACATGATTTTATAAAAAAAATAGATTAATAAATATGATTTTAGAATACTAGTATCTTAACGAGTTTTTTATGTTAAAAACGAATATAAGCTAAAAATCTTATCTCTAATCAATTACAATTGATAGTAATAATTTTTTGTTACAGAAAGTTGTCTAGGTAATTAAAGTAAATAATTATAGTACCTCAAGCTATCTGTATATAAAACCATTACGGTGTGAATGAAATAGCGGAGAATTAGTACAATATCAAACATAACATATTCCTGCAGAATTTTTTTTAAAAATTTAATCCTCAATTGCCACTAAAGGAAATAAATTAATCCTCAATTAATATATTCGTTCAATTTGATCAATGACGTGATGAAAATAAAATATTAATAATAGAATTAAATATTGATAATAATTATTCTTAATGGTGCTAAAAAAGTCAAAAACCATATTCTTGTAGTTGTATGTGTAACAGAAACAGCGATTGTCACAAAATATACCAGCTTGACATGAAGAATATGCCCAGGCAGATAATTAAATTAATAACGATAAAAATATAAAATAAATTACACTTTGACTTGACTGTATTAATTTTTAATTTATTAAATATTTTTTCCCCTTTTATTTGTCTTCGTATATTTAAGAAAAAAACATGCATGGCAATATATAAAAATCAACTTCCTTGTCTACATCCTCGAGTCTTCATACTAAATCAACCCTTAATTAAGGAGTAATCCCTTTGGGATAAAAAATTACTTGTAAACCAACGCACGCCAACCTCACCGATTCTTGCATCTACACTGATAGTGATGACATATAAACATAAAAAAAAGAAAAAAAAATTAGTGGCCATTAAAAAATGCCATGACACTACATTAGGCAATGTTTGGAAAGTCCATTTTAAAGCAAAAAATAAAACTGAACAAAGAATTTTTTCAAGTTGAATTTAACAAGCGGCACCACAATACGATATATTGTTTTTGCACATACAAAACGAGAAAAAACTGAAAATTATCGGAAGATTGAAAATGGTGTACCTTTAGGGGACTCTTCGATGACTAAGTTAGACATAATTTTAGTGAATAATGAAAGCTATTGAGCTATTGAGCTGAGAGCTGTATGTAAAAAAGTGTTTATGTACTTTTCAATGCTTGGGAGCTTATTTTATAGTGTGTCGAAGTAGAGTTTGATTAAAAAAAAAACTCTAGTGTTGTAATAGGAATAATTTTCTAGAGTTATTTACTGGCCGTGAAAGTTTATCTATGGGTTGGAATAACGGAGTGGTATCGGTTCACTTAATATGAAATTATCATTATATGTTTCACCACATGTTTGACAAAAGATTGATCATTTTGTCAGAGTTATAAAATTATTGAGATATTCGAGATGGAATTATCTTCTGCATCAAAGGTAAACTTGATCAATTAAGATATCATTAAAACCTAAGATCTTTACCTTTACCATTTCTCTTTCACTGTCTTAACCAATTAAGCTTAAATAGCAATAACAATAATTTGAGTTGGCTGGTGAGCTATCAAGTTAATTACTTATTGGTTCAAGTTCGATTTGTTTTATTAGACGAATTCAATATTAAGTTCGAATTCGAGTTCGAATTTTATGAACCACAAATCGAGTTTTGACGAACCAAACCACAAGCTACTCGTGAATTGCTCGATTCGATTCCACACTAAATACAAATATAGATATATGTTTGGTATAAAACGTGTCTTTGATTTTCGACCCAACATTGTCACCTTCTCCAATTAATTACATAGGCGTGGGACACCAGGATGAAAGTGGATCACAGTCAACTAATCAAGCGGTTTAAAATTTAATTAGATCATCAAAAACGTGTGCTCATTTGTTGAGCACCATAGCGTGATGCACATTTGTGACCCAACTTTTGGGGTAGAAGATGGGATCGCCCTTTGATCAATATATATCGGTCATATATTATCCCAAATGATTAGAGATTTCTCCAAGTAGGTGTTTTTTGTGTGATGGACAAAAAATTCGCCCATTCCACTTTTCCACTTAGTCAATCGGTCGTTTTAGTTGATTGGAAATTTTTGTTACTACGTAATACTACTGCTACTACTTTGAAATCTGACCAGGTCATAAGCGAGTCACTAGGCAGAACGTCGTGTCCCGTCTCCCTACGGCATGAATAATTACGGGATGACTTTTCTTTCTAGCACTGATGGAAGACATCAATTTGACCAATCATTTTAAATCATAGATCAATAAAAACGTTATATGGCGTAAAAATAAAAAAGGTGAAGTTGTCCGAACCAGTTCATTACGGTTCAATTTTTTTTATAATTATTATTCAAGCTATGTATTAGTGCTCTTTTTAATCTCTTTTAAGATATCCTGATTTGTTGGGTCTATTTTTTTCGAAGAGTTATGATATTGAGATTATCAATTTGACATTCAAAACAAACATCATAAAACACAATTTATTGAGTCTATGACATCCTTATTTAAATAAGTTACTGTACTGAGAAAGTGAATAATGTAGATTCACCTTGAAGTGAATAATTACTTTTTGAGTTATTATCACAAAATATCCTTGTATTTTACTTTTTGTTTTAATGATCTATTTACATTTTAAATTTGATCAATTTACACCTTACATTTTAGAGTGGTTTTTAATAAACATTTATAATGTAATTTATGACTAAATTGTTACAGGAACACAATACAGTATACACATTACACCTATGCCTTATCTGAATGTGAAATGACCATAGTGCCCCTATCTTAATTCTCCCTGAATCACCCGCCCTTCTTTAGCTCATCAAAATCCCTAAACTCCTCGCACATGGAATCGTGAACCCGACAACCCACCAGCTCCCGCTATTTGCACCACCATTATAATACCTGTTTTCTTAAAGTAAGAGTAACAAAATAATTTGATAGATATTACGTGAAATTAAAATAATATATATGAAAGATTTATTATTGAATAAAATAATTCTTTTTGGAAAGAAAAAAAAAAGATATCTGGACGTTTGGGAGAAAAGAAAAAGAAAAAAAAAAAGTTCTGGACATTGTCCAAAAAAAAAAAAAGACAACACCTGGATGTCCAGGTGTTGTCACCCAACATGCATTTCTTGGATGTTTAACAACACATAATAGAAAACAGTGGGGGCAGTTGGAGTTATTATATAAGAATTTAATTTTTGTTTTATTATTTTACCAAATCCTGTTTGGTTTTATTCTTTCTTCAATTCAAATTACTTTCTTTCTTTAAACACTTAAGGACTCAAAGAAATGTTAAACATTGAAATTTTGAAGAAGTTTATGGGAGAATTTTAAAAGAGATTCAAGGAAAGCTTTAAGAAAAACAAAAAGGTAATAATTTGAATTTTATTTTTGAAATTTAGCATACATGAAAATACCCAGAATTTGATGTAGATAATTTCAGTTGATGTTTTTATATTGTTGCATTTATGTGTCGTGCTGGGATTTCAAAACGTGATGACACCATCTCCGAGGTGGCCAACCCAGGATGGGTCGTTACAATTTCGGTATCAGAGCATTAGGTTTTATGATTCTATAGACTGCATAAAAAGAAAGAAATTGGATGATTAAAATAAATTATATTATAACGCATAGTCTGAGGATGTCACGTGGACATGAGAGACCTAGAGTTAGAGTTGCTGACCAGAGAAGGCGTGGTAGGCCCCTAATATTTAGACAAGTCAAGGTTAAGATGGAGGCTGAGTTAGAGTGAGTTTCATAGAAGGGAAAGTGTTGATAGTATAATTGATATTAGTAAGGGCATGAGAGAATCTGGAATTGAGCGAGATGAGCTAAGAGAAGTTTTTGCTCATGCTCTTGAGAAAATGAATATAATAGATGATAGATTTGGTAGTCTATAGCCTAGACTTGATGAACAGGCTAGAGCAGTGTCTGAGGTTGTTGTAAATCCAATAATGGTAGACGTTCAAAAGATGAAATGTGAGTTTATGCACAAGATGCCAGGAGATTGTTTTGTTAGATATATTAAGTTGAATACTTTGTTTTTTAAAGGATCTATGAATCCTTTTGAGCCTAAGATATGGGTAAAACATGTAGAGAAATTATTTGGTATTTTACCAGTGATTGACAGGCAGATGGTCGCCTTTGCTTCGTTTAAGTTAGAAGGAGAAGCTTTAGAATGGTGGGAGGATACTCTTCCCAGGGTAAGTGCATATGTTGATAGAATCTTAACTTATAGTAGGTTTAAGGAAGTCTTTTCTTTTATAAATGTTGTTCATATACTTTCAGAGCCCGACATAAGATTTTATTTATTTGAGGTAAAATATGTTGACTATGGCTCAGTATAATAGCAGATTCGTGGCCTTATCCAGGTTTATATCAAAAATGGTAGACATAAGGAGAAAAAATGTAAGAGATTCCTAGATGGATAATATTTTAAGATTAGATCGAAACTATCTTATATGAGGCATATGAATTATGTTAGGTTGGTGGATAAAGCACTTCAGATTAAGAAAGATGTGATGGAGTTTAAGGGAGAGAGAGAGAGAGAGTGGTTGAAGAGGCTTAGACATGAATTTTCTAGAGGTAGTGGTAGTATGAGTGTGCAGGGTGGAAGACCACCCCAGATGGGGCGTTCCTTGTCACAAGAAATTGTAATACAGAGTCAGAGACAAGCAAGATCTGTTGCTTCTACAGCTCAGAGTAATATTGGTAGAACCCATAGATTTGGGATACAGTATGTGGGAACTGGAAGTTATGGTAAAGATGGGAGTGTACTACCTAAGGGATGTGGTAAGGTGAGAAAGACTAGAACATGTTATAGATGTAATTAGATAAGATATTTATCCTAGAATTTTCCTAATTTGAGGTGCATTGTCTGTAGAAAAGGTGGACATATCAATATTGGTTGATCCTGGTGCAACTCATTATTTTGGATCCAGGGTGTTTATTAAGTCTATTGATGTTTATATTACCTTTAATGCATAATCTTATTGTTGAAATTCCTACTGAAGATAGAATTATGATTAAAACTATTTATTGGGGTTGTGTAATCTGTATGGATGATAGAGAGTTTGAAGTTTATTTGTTTTCTTTGAATATGGTTGATTTTGATTTGATTTTGGAGATGAATTGGTTGTCGGTGTATCATGTCTAGGTTGATTATTTTAAGAAAAATGTGGTGTTTAAGATACCAAGACAAGAAGAGTTTAACTTTAAGGAAGAACGTAAGATATTTGCCAATTGTTTTATTTTTGCCTTGACTACTAGCAAATTGCCGAGGAATGGTTGTGAGGGATATTTAGCATATGTTGTGAATACTATAAAGTAAGTAGAAAGATGGAAGAAATCTTAGTGGTGAAAGATTATTTTAATGTATTTCTTGAATTGTGTAATCTATCTCCTAGTAGAGAGATTGATTTTTCTGTGGATGTGATTCTGGTTTCTGAACCTATTTCAATAGTACCCTACAGAATGAGACCTGTTGAATTGAGAGAACTGAAGATTCAAATTTAGGAATTATTAGACAAATAATTTATTTGATCAAGTGTAACCATGGGGAGCCTTTGTATTGTTTGTGAAGAAGAAAGATAAAACGATGAGATTGTGTATAGACTATAGACAGCTGAATAAGATCATTATTAAGAACAAATATCTCTTATCCAGGATAAATGATTTGTTTGAACTATTGTAGAGAGTGAGGGTGTTTTCGAAGATAAAGACAAATAATTTATTCAACCAAGTGTCACCATGGGGAGCTTCTGTATTGTTTGTGAAGAAGAAAGATAAAACGATGAGATTGTGTATAGACTATAGACAGTTGAATAAGATCACTATTAAGAAAAAATATCTCTTATCCATGATAGATGATTTGTTTAAACTATTGTAGAGAGTGAGGGTGTTTTCGAAGATAAACCTGAGATCAGGTTATCACAAGTTAAGGATAAAGGAGGGAGACGAGCCTAAGACTGCTTTTAAGACATGTTATGGTCATAAGTTTTTTGTGATGCCATTTGGGTTGAATAATGCTCCAGCAACATTCATGGACTTGATGAATAAAATGTTTAAACAATTTCTTGACAATTTTGTGGTTGTGTACATTAATAACATCTTGGTGTATTCTAAGACTAAGGAAGAACATGTAAAACATTCAGAAATTGTAATGGAGATTTTGAGGAGAGAGAGATTGTATGCTATAATTTTCTAAATGTGAATTTTGGCTGAATGAAATAACTTTCTAGGGGCATGTAGTATCTGGAGATGGCATAACAATTGATACACCTGGTTTTTTTCCAAATAAATGGCACTATGACTATCACAATGTAACTGAACTCCACCTTGCTGAATACCCAGCTCATTGACCAACCCTGTAAGCCACAAAGCTTCTTTGGCAGCCTCAGCCACTGCCATATACTTTGACTCAGTAGTTGATAGTGCAATTAGAGAATGAACCATGGACCTCCAATAAATAGCCCCTATAAGAGTGAATACATAACCTGTGGTAGATCTCATGTCATCCAAATCTCCTGCATAATCTGCATCCATATATCCCATAACTGAAGGATCACCCTGTTGTCTGCCAAACATGATGCCATAGTCTGTAGTACCCATCACGTATATGAAAATCCTCTTGACTGCATCCTAATGCTGTCGTCCCAGACTTGATGGAAACTTTCTCACCACACTGACAACTTTTGCCAAATCTAGTCTTGTATAAACCATAGCATACATTAAGCACCCCACTGCACTAGCATATGGAACCTTTAACATGTCTTGAACTTCATCATCTATCTTCAGGCACTGACTGGTAGACAATCTAAAATGATTCACCAAAGGTATACTCGCTGGTATTGCATTATCCATGCCGAACCTCTTTAACACCCTATCAACATAGCTACACTGAGATAACCATAATATCCTGGAAGCTCTGTCCCTGCGAATCTCCATCCCAAGAATCTTTTTGGCCGTATCCAAACCCTTCATGTCAAATTCTTTGCTCAACAAAGTCTTCAACTTGTTTGACCTCACTCATACTCTTCGCAGCAATCAATATATCATCTACATAAAGTAACAGAAAAATAAATGAACCATCATCAAGGCTCTTCACATAAACACAACAATCATGCTCACATCTCCTATAGCCAATCCAGATCATGTAGGAGTCAAATCGTTTGTACCACTGCCTCAGAGACTGCTTTATCCTATAAAGTGATTTTCTCAATTTACAGACTAAGTGTTCCTATCCAGGCTGACTAAACCCTTCTGGCTGTACCATGTAAATCAGCTTCTTCAAATCGCCATGAAAAAAATTTGTCTTTACATCCATCTGCTCCAAATGCATATCAAAATGCGCTACCAAACCCAAAACTGCCCTGATGGAAGTGTGTCTGATCACAAGGGAGAAGATCTAATCATAGTCAACCTTTTTTCCTTTGTGAGTAACCTTTTGCTACTAAATAAGCCTTGAACTTTTCTCCCTCTTTTTCTGATACTGCTTCTTTCTTCTTATACACCCATTTGCATCCTATCGTTATCTTCCCCTTTGGAAGCTCCACCAACTCTAATGTTTTATTCTTATGCAAAGACTCCATCTCCTCTACTATAGCACCCATCCATCTTCTCTTCTCTTAGTTGTGTACTACTTTCTGAAAAGCAGTAGGATCCCCGTTACTAGTAATGAGTGCATAAAAAACCAAATATTCAAAACCATACCTGGTGGGTGGCCTGATAGTGGAGCTGGGCCTGTCTATAGTTATACTGTGATGCTGCTGATCTCCTGAGCTAGAACTCCCTGCATTCTGAGCATTATCTTCTCTACCATGGGTCTTTAGCTCCACATGCTCATTTCTGCTGCAATTTTTTGGCACTTATTTATCTTCTTCTTGAGTACGCTTTAACATGGCTTTCTCATCAAAAACCATATCTTTATTGATCACCACCCTGTTTGCCTTCAAATCCTAGAGCTTAAAGCCTTTCACCACTTTTTTATACCCCAGAAAGATACACTGTTTAGACTTCACATCAAGCTTAGATCTCTTATCACTAGAAACATGCACGTAGGTTGGACATCTAAATACTCTCAAACCAAAGTAGTCTACCACGCTGCTTGTCCACACCACCTTTGCTACGTTCCTATCTAGTGCTGCTTTGGGTGACATGTTAATCAAGAAACATGCCATATTCACTGCTTCTGCCCAAAAATTCTTTGCAAGCCCTGTATTCAACCTGAGACACCGAGCTCTTTCAACTATTGTTTTGTTCATCATTTTCGCTACACTGTTCTGTTGTGGTGTTTTGCGTACTGTGAAGTGTCTCTTAATCCCATGCTACTCACACAGCTCCGTGAACTTTGAATTTGTGTACTCAGTACCATTGTCAGACCTGAGGCATTTGATCTTCCTCCCTGTCTAGTTTTCTACTTCAACTTTCCACAACTTGAACTTGGCAAACGTTTCTGACTTGTGCTGCATGAACTACACCCAAACCTTTTGTGAGTAGTCATCAATAAAACTCACAAAATACATATGTCCTCCCCGTGATGCTACCCTTATTGGCCCCCAAATATTTATATGAACATAGTGAAGAATTCCCTCTGTCTTGTGTGTGGCTGTCTTGAACTGCACCCTATTTTGTTTCCCAAGAACACAATACCTGCAAAAATCAAGCTTGCATGTTTTGACACCCTTCAATAGATTTCTCTTATGAAGCTTTATCATCCCACGCTTACTCATATGACCTAACCGCATATGCCATAAGACTGTTTTATCTGACTCAGACTCTGCAGCTGTAACTCCACCTACAACTGTGGTACCTAGCAATGTATAAATATTTCTTGCTAGTTTCTGTCCCTTCATCACTGTTAAGACACCTTTACTCACCTTTATTACTCTACTTGCAGACTTGTAACTAAACCCATTACAATCTAAAGTGCTCAATGAAATCAGATTCTTCCTTAAATCTGGTATATGTCTAACATCATGCAACGTTCTAACAACACCATTAAACATTTTAATTATGATATTTCCCATTCCAGCAACTTTGCATGATGCATCGTTACCCATCAAAACAGAACTAGAATTTACTAACCTGTAGGTGTCAAACCAATCTTTATTGGGTATCATGTGATATGAGCATGCTGAATCCAAAAATCTGTGTGACGATCTGAATTGGATGAAAAAGAAAGCATATCCCTGTAACGACCCATCCCGGGTTGGCCACCCCTGAGACAATGTCGTCACTTTTTGAAATCCTAGCACGACACATACATGCAACAACATAAAAAAATACCAGTTGCAATTATTTACATCAATCATCAACCCTCAATAAGGGAGATACATTATTCAAATCTCAACTGACACATTATATACACCATATTATGCATGAATATTTACAGATTTTTTTTTTCATTAGTATGTGGATGTGGACCACGCAGCTTACAGATAATGACTTGGTCTGAATATTAGCTTGCCAATCTACCTGTCTTACATGCTACTTGAAATTATTTAACAATGAGGAGCGAGCTTCACAAGCTCAGTGAATTAAATTTACTAAGAAGTGTTTACTTTGTATAATTAGTCTTCTAATATTCATTCATCTATATCTCATATATTTTGATAATAATATTCTATTATCACTACTCATATCAATAACCTTATCCTCTATAAATCTCTTCTTCCCATATAATTAATCATCTTGAGACTATTATTTCTATCTCATAATTACCTCATTATGAGTTTCACAGCATATAATCAATCACCCAGATAATTCTCATCATATCATATTTCCATATTTCTTCCTCAACATATTTGTCTCTCTGTGAGACTCATTCATCTATTAATAAATTTACAATCATGAATAGAACTTTAGAATCTCAAGCAATAACAATCAATATTTAAAGCAAATGCAATGAGTGAATTTAAATGTTACTATTATTGGGAACATCTTCCCACATGTCGACACATTTTAGCTTCTGTCACGGTTTTCATTTAGATCGGTTTCCTTCCCATTTCTTTTATTTCATGTATATGCATATGAACAATGATATGGAATATGCATATGTACAATAATATAAAAACAAACATGTATTTAGACATTCAAATTAGCTATCCTGCTTCTTCTCAAATTATTATTTGATCAATTTCACTAATTTCTTCTCCTATCAATTTATCAACCATAGCTCGTCAAGAATTTTATTTATCACATTCATTATTAAATTGACTCATTATTCCAACAATATTATTTCTCATATAATAATTTTTTACATGTCAATTATTCCTATCATATCCATCAACCATCTTTCACCTATCATCAAATCATAGGTTAATAATTTATTCAAATATTATCACTATATATTTCATATTTATCTTGATTGCTTAAAGTAAATCTAACTCACCATGTAGCACTTAGAGTTACCCGTGGATCACCTCATTGCCTTTCTTGCTCCTTTCAGCAATTTCCCCCGGTTGCTGATTGTTAACACCTGACATAATATTTATATTAAAATTTTTAATTAATTCTTCAATTCTTCCATAATTCGCCCCCTTTGAAAATTCTCACATTGAATTCTGGAAAATTTCATGCATGCTAAGTTTCAAAAATAAAATTCATGTTATCACCTTCTGTTTTTCTTAGAGCTTCCCGTGACTCTCTATAAAATTCTCTCATAAACCCCTTCAAAATTTTACTCTTTCAACCTTTCTTTCAGTCCCATAGTGTTTAAAGAAATAAAGTAATTTGAATTGTAGTTTGAAGAAAACCAAACAGGATTTGGTGATTTGATAAGTAATATATATATATATATATAAAACCAACAATCAACACTCCCTTTTCAATTTGTAGCCACAAAATGCAAGTGCTGTCTAACAAGCAATTGCATGTTAGACAGTCGACACCTGTAGCCAGGTGTTGTTTTTTTTTTCTTCAAAAGAAGTGTTTTATAAAAATATAAATCTTTCGTGCATATATATATATATATATATATATATATATATATTATTTTTACTCCATGTCATATTTATTAAATTACTTTTTTACCTTTTCTTTACGAATACGAGTATTACAATCCCCATCACCGCTCTCTGAGTCTTCTTCTTCCACTATATCCGCTTCACTTCGGCATCAGCCTACTTTCTCTGTACATGTGTTCCACTTGATATGAGTCACATACTACAACATACACAAATAAAGATATAAAGATAAGGCGTCGGTGCAAGATTTGTATGCATTACATCTCAGGCCAAATCTATTGTTGTCTTGAATGCAAGTATTTTTGTCATGGATCTTGTCTTCAATATCCAAAAGAGTTGCAACACTCGTTTCATTCACCACACCCCCTTCAATTACTAGATTGCAAATCTAGTAGAAGAAGAAAGTGCAATGCATGTGAATTAAGGTTTAATGATTTCAACTATTATGGCTGTAACAAGTGTGACCTCATCCTCCATACAAAATGTGCTGATTTCCTTATGCGCAACCTAAAACATAAGCTTCACAAACACAGTCTCTTTTATTTTCATGAAGAATCTTTTAAAGATCCAAAAAGATACAAGTCTATGAAATTCTTCTATGATATCTGTAATAATTATTGCACTGGTTCATTCTATTGATGCGTGGAGTGTAAACTCAACTTCCATTTGTAATGTCTTCCGTTACCGCGTATTGTTAAACACAAACATCACCGGCATCCCCTCACCTTAAATGATTAAGTGGTAGAAGATGATTATGGGAGTATTATTGTGAAGTTTGCGAGACAAAAAGGAATGCAAACACCTTTTTTACTACCGCGAAGAATGCACATACATCGCTCATATTGAATGCATAATCTTCGAGGTAAGCCTACATTTCTGTATATTTTTAATTAGCTTTAAAACAAGATTTAATTGCTTAGATCGATATAATTAGTATTTATATCAAATATTTATAGAGACCCAACTAAATGTGTGGTAGTACTGGTTAACAGCTAAACAATTTGTCTTGCTTAAAAAAAGTTATTTCACAACTATATATCTTTTGGTTAAATTTAGTATTTGCCTTTATTATCAGACCACATAAAAAGTACTATTGCACTTGGCCGAGGAAGAGAATGATGCAAAGCAAGAGAAAGTTGTAAAACAAATCCTGATGTTGACCTTAGGAAGAGAATGATAGAAGAGAATGGCATTCCCTTACCATTACGAATTCAATTGACGAGGATGATTATGAGGAGTATTATTGTGACGTTTGTGAGACAGAAAGAAACCAAAAACTTCATGTATATTCATGCAAGGAATGCCAATTCGTTACCCATATCCAATGCATGCTCTTTGAGGTAAAACTCAGATTTCAGTCTTACAAGCAATTAGATTTCCAGAAGAAAAGTTTTTTTCTTGTTAGCTATTATGAACAATTTGTTTTATTTAATTTTCCACTCAAAAACAGTTCTTGATTGATCAGATGCCCATGTGTGCATTAGATATGATCTTACCATCTTTGAGCCTATGATTGACTCAAGCCTCATTTAATCATTTTTATTGATTTAAACATTGTCGGAACAGTTACAATATTTTGCTTTGAAATAATAAATGAAAAATATAATTTAAAAAAAATAGTTATGTAGCAATTTATTGAAGCACGACACTCGATTTTTTTTTTAAAAGTGATTTAAGTCATTGTGAGAGATATTTTTTCAACTAGTATAATAGGTTCTGACTTGTCGCGTTCAATATACACTAGCCTTTTTTTACTTTAATATAGCTCTCACAATATTTGTACTAATCAAAATATAGATAAATTATTTTTAGAAGTTTAACTCTTCTTTTGTCCTTTAATCATGTGAGAACATGGCGATTTATCCCATGATCCTTAGTTTTTTTAAAATTGAATTATTTTTATTATATATTATTTTTTAACAATTTATTGAGGCGCGACACTCATTCTTTTTAAGATGATTTAAACCACTACGAAATATATTTACTCAACTGGTATAATAGGTTCCCAACTTGTCACGTCTCATTCGGTAGCCCATCTCTATTTTACTGTAGAGTTGTCACAATATTCTATAAGAAAGAACCCAAAACTCTACAAAATGTATAAAAAATTATAAAGAACAATATCAAAATATAGGTAATTTTTTTTATTAATGAAGTTTAACTCTTCTTTTGTCCTTTAATTCTATGAGAACATGGTGATTTGTCTCATAATCCTTAGTTTTTTTAAAATTAAATTATTTTTTATTGTATAATATTTTTATTGTGAGCGATGCCAAATTGAATTCAAGATATTTTCTTTAAAAAAAATTATAACCAATGGATTAAGCTTACCATCACAACTTATTTGATTTGTCTATTATTTTCACGTGCTTACTTTTATTGAAGTGTCTATAAAATGGTCGATGAGATCAAAATTGAAGTTTTAAGATTATAAGATCTTAGATTTGATTTTTACGATATGTGTTATTTATTTGATTTTATATTGATTATTTTCACTTTAAGTGAGTTATGATAATGTTTTTATGGACTTGAGTTGTAACAGCATTGTTAACTTTTGAATAAATAATGCGATGTTGTAATCAAATAAAAAAAAAATCTTATTGAAATATAAAGTCTATAACCCCGTAAAAGTTGAACCACTACTTTTTTTTTTTTACATTATTTGTGAATAATGAACCCTTTCTTTTTCAAAAGTGGGCATTAAAGTGTTCGGTGCTTTATTTTCAAACTAAACAATAATTATGGTCTCCTAACCTCATCCATAACCGAGTCTTTTTTTATCATGAGAATTTCTTTTTAATTATTGATTCTTAAAATTTTAAAATCTTATGAATAAGATTTTTAAAATTTAATTTTTTATTATGCAGATATATTTAAATTTACTAATTGAAACTTCTTGAAGAGTCTTTTACCTTTCTTTTCTAATTGAAGAGATACATATAGACCATTATAAAGCTCATCAGCTCAAAACTAAACTAAATTTTTTGCACAACTGTCAAATAGTGAATTGTGAGCAAGAGTGCAATTAGAGGCAGCAAAAATAGATAGGCTCGTGTATTTCCTAATTTGATCAAACGCTCATTCCTCTACTAAAAAATTAGAGGATGCATATGCAAGATACGTGAGCATCTGATATCGGGTAATCTTATGTTTGTGTTGATTGCGGATTCATCATTCATGATTCAAGTGCAAAGATTTCTGAAGAACACAAGCATCATTTTCACCCATCACATCTTCTTCACTTGGATGGTAATAATAGAATTTGCAGTATTTTTTTATAATATTTTGCAGTATGATATTTGTATCAGGATAGCTCTACCTGATTTGTCTGTAAGACTTTCTCTTAGATGTAAAGTTTTAGTTAAAGAAATGAAGTAGGTCAATTCAAAAGAAGAAAAAAAGTTCTAAAAGTTTAAAATCACCCGGCCATCAAATTGTGTAATTCTTGTGTGGCTGAGTGTGAAAAATTATTACGTGACACAATATATTATAAACAATGCATATCCCATATGCTTAACCATACTAATAATTATTGTTTTTATTTTTAAAACTTAATCAAAAAACAAATGAAGAGAAAAGATACACAAAGAATTGTTAATTATAGTTATTGAGTCATAATTTATGAGGGGTTTATTATTCATTAACTTCTGCCAGAAAATAATTTATTGCACCGTACTAGATAAAATAAGAATCATCCAAAAAATTGGAGATAAATAAAATAAAAATCAAATTATTCTACACGATTCATAGTGCAAAATCTTAACAATCATGCTACACTCTAATTATTCATTCCGTGATCAGGTAAAACATGTGGATAAGGCTAAGAAAACTACGGTTGGGGCCGACGAGCGGTGACATTCGGTGAGTACACCGATGAGAGTTCGTCACGTATACGTGAAATGAGAATTTTATTTTTTAATCTTAACATGTTATTAATGGACTTTTTTTGTGTTACTAATAAAATTTAAAAAAATACTAATGAAGCTTTGGGGTAAAAATCCGTTGTATGCACAAGATGTACACCTATCAGCGCTGAAAGCATATTTTTTTTGGTACATATAAAAAGTCATTACAAAAAAATTTAACCTGTATAGATAGCCTTTGATTCATTAGAATAATTTTCTTACAAATAAAAAAGTTCTGCTTAACGCAGGAAATTAGTGTTTTAAAATGAAACATTAGTTTTAAAATATATGGTATCAGTGTTATTTATACAAACCTTGAGATAAAACAGTATAATTTACTTCTAAAAAATAACGAAAACTTCCACAAATCTTAATGTTGAAAATATCTACATTAGCAAAACAATCAAAAGGTTTTTTGTAAATTGAGGATTATAATTAAGATACCGTTTAGTTTAACATTAGTTTTAGTTTATGACTGTTAAAATGTTTTTTAAAGAAAATTTTAGTAAAAGAGTCTTTTTTATATAAAAAAAACATTAGTTTATTATAAATTTCTTCTTAAATTTCTTTTTTTTTTCAAAAACCATTTTTATAAATTTTTAATCTAATTTTATTTATATGAAAAATCATTTCATAAACTCAGATGTTGCATACCTAATCCTCAAAGCAAGGAATAAGGTGACCCCAATCCACACAAAACCATGCCAAAAAGGTCAAATACATAGCCTAGCACCGCTAGCTACAAAATACCATAAATCGCAAGTGGCAAATGAAAGTGAAGTATGCTACCTACAAAGTGGTCCTTGAGAGACAACTTACTTTTATGGGTGAAAATCAATTAAGAACAATTTCAGAATGCTCATGGTCTTATCTTCCCGGCTGACCATCTAAACATATGGGCCATGGTTTAAAAATCAATTAAGAACAATTTCAGAATGCTCATGGTCTTATCTTCCCGGCTGACCATCTAAACATATGGGCCATGGTTTAAAAATCTCTATCGCATGCAGAAATTCTTGGCTGCTGAAAAGGCAAATCAAGAGATTTATGTGATAAAAATCTTTAGCTTCCATTAACTGAGAACAATTTAGTCTAACAAGATAGTGGACACAATTTACTGTCCATCTGTTCATTATTATGTGGGCAGAGACTCACCCAACACATTAATCACCAAATTAAAACTGACACATAATAGCTTAGGAGCAAGTAGCATAAGCCCCTAGCAAGATACAAAGAAAACAGAACACAAGTAAGCGTACTGCATAAAAATAACAAGGCTTAAGCAAAGATTTGCTCCAAAGGCTTGGCCTCCAATTTGGTTTTCTCCAAGTCCTGCAACTGCTTCTCTTTGGCCAGCTTCTTTAACCTTGCAAGCTCAAGGTCCTTGCTCATCTTCCTCCTGTACATATCTGCGAATGTGATCGGCTCCTCTAGCACCGGCTTCTCTCCCTCTCTGATCTTCAGTGGATACACTGTTGCCTCTGTTGCTGGGTTTTGGAATGTGGCAATGGACAATCTGCTGTAGTTTGAGTTCACCACAGCTTGATGGTCCGCATTCTTGAACCTCCCATTGCTTAGATACTGCTCACAATAATGTAAGTAAACTCATTTCAATTATGATATGCAAGCACCATGATTCTATTGCCAGTCTCTTTAATTCATACTTGTTCATTAGACCAAGTTACCCTTTTAAAAACATTTAATTTTCACTTTGAAGTCCGAGCCGTTTTCTTCCATTCCCAGCAGCCCCTATTAATTATCATACTACTATCATTCATCTTAAAAATAATTGTTACCAACAAAATTTCTTAAAATTATCAATTAAATTTCCAACAATCCGATCTAACAAAAATTTCCTCCAATATTATGAGCTTTTAATGCTCAGTTACGGGTCTCTTTTGTTATAGGAAACCAACCCACCATACATGAGATTGCCTCTGAAAATAGTACACACTTAATTTGTGTGGGGAACCCAACAATCAATCATGACATGTTACCATCTTTTTGGATAACGACAGAAACTAATTTAATAATTTTTCATGTCTTTAATAAATACCGTAGCGAGTGAGGATGTGAGAAACGATCTAAAATGATAATCCATTTGAATGGATCGTATAGCACTGTTCTAGTATTATTGTACCATCAAATCCCATTTCATCCTTCAGTTAAAAAATCCTATTTTACCCCAAAGAAAAAAAAGAGAGGGTCATACTTACTCACTACCAAACAATTAATCAAGGAAAACAAAATAGTAATACCGTAGTAAAGAGGTTGTTGCATTGAATACTCACATGGCCATGATCTCCAAGGTTGACAACAAATGCACCTTCAATAGGTTGAACGGTGATCCAAGTCTTGCCATTGTCCCTAGTAGCCTGCAGCCCACCCACAAGATCCTGCAGTAAGAGTGTGATGGTACCCGGATCCGTATGGCGCTTGAGTCCGAGAGTGAGGTCAGGTTGTGGACACTTGGGGTAAAAATTGACCACAACTTTTTGGTCCATGTCCACGCATGCTTTAGTCAAGGCCTCCTTCTCCAACCCCATGGCCTCAGATAACACCTCAAGGAGCTTGCAAGCCAGCCCCATCAGCTTGTCACTGTACTCTTCCGTAACTTTAATCCATCCCTCCGGCTTGTCCGGCCACCTCGAGTAGTCTCTGTTCTTAGTTGGGTACGAGAAATATGTCACAATTTCTCGCCAATCTTTCACAGCTTCACCCTGTAAACCATTTCAATTTTATTAAATATATATGGGAGAATATTAAATAGCGCAAAAGAGAAAAAAATAATATCAATTTTAAGTTTCTTTATAAAAAATCAGAAACAGCATAATATCTTTATTTTAATAAGGAGAAAGATCGATAAAAATAAACCATCGAAAATGAAATTAATAAAAATATGACACGTAACGAGATTAATCTAGTAAAATGATAATTTACTATTAAAAAAATATGATAGAGATGAAACGAAGAAAAATGGATGAAACAATCGTTTTTTATAGTTAATTTCGATGGCTTGTATGGCAGTGCTTGAAAAAAGAATTCTCCTCCTTCTCTCCGTATCTTATTCCTTTAATTCTTTTGATCCCAAAGAATTTGAAAAGAGTAATAATTTTTGTTGCATTTACCATTAATCAGTACTTTTCCATTTTCTCTGTTATCATTTCTCTTCCTTTCTTTTCTTGTCCTTTCCTTTAATCATTTCTTTCTAAACTTCCAGACGCATTGTACTAAATTTCTAAATTAGTTGCATGAATTTTACTTACTACACAAATTATATCTTATAACATAAAAAAAACTACTATGATGTGATAAGATACGAATTGATTTAGTTTACAACCCATGTTGCAAAACAGAATTTATTAAAAAATTTCTCCATGAAATTAAGTACCCAAAGGCTAAAACTCACCAAATTAACAATCGTTATGTACTTGGAGAATCAGAGTACTGTACCTGTAGGTGACTGGAGACAATGAACCCACCCTTCTTGCCACCAGACATATCAAACCTGAGCTTCTCCTCGGCAGGCAAATCGAAGAACTCTCTGGCGAGACGGGTCATTTCCGATACGAGCTTAGCATCAACACCATGATCAACAACCTGGAAAATCCCCCAGTCCTCGCATGCCTCCACTATCTTCTTGCATATCTCTGCTCTCCTCCCATCAACCTCATCGATTCCTTCAAGCGATATCACGGGGATTTCGTTGCTGAATTCGTTGTAAGCCACTTTTGGACGCTCGTCCTCGTCACGGACAAAGCTGCTCTGAAGGGTTTTTTCTCCTGCCATAGCTGTGAGCGTTGTAGGAGCCATTTGGGCTTTCTCTAGTTTCTCTTTTTTTTTATTTTTTTTTATAAAGAAGATGTGAAGCCGAATTGGCGTTTTGTTAATGGGTGCAAAGAGGGCACGTATATATAGGGAGGGGTGTTGTAGAGGAGGATGGTTGCTCTAACTACCTCCTATAGCTCGTGACTCGTGAGTGGGTGATGCTCACAGCTGCCAAACTTCTTTTGGTTCTAGAAGAGATGGGGGCCGAGAATATGATTGTATTTTATTTTTATGTTTTTTTTTTCCTTTTTTATTATTTCGAAAATTTGATTTGAAAGTGATGTCAGAAGTAGTAAAGCACATGTGGTTTTTTTTGTGCCCAAATTACACAGTGATGAGGATTGAGGGAGGCCGTGTTGCATTTTGTTGCCATGGAATTAATAAGGTACAAGAAAATTAGTTCAACAATTTTCTACATTTTGATATCTTAATCTATATTTTAAGAAAAATATTGATGGATACCTAATCCTAGAAAAAAAAAATCATGAGAGCCGAAATCATTTTTGTTTAGTTCAAATCTATGAAAAACATATAGTATAAGAGTCTATCTCACCATTGAATGGAAAAACAATTTATTTTTTTTCTCTTTTCTTATGCTATTCAATAGTGAGATAGACCCTAATGTCATGTATCTTTCATGAGAAAATTTCTTGTCTAGCACAAGTCTATGAAAGATGCATGACACAATGATTCATCTCATCATTAAATGACATGAAAAGAGAAAAAAAATATTTTTTATTTTTGTTCAAAGATGAAATGAATCATTATAACATGTATCTTTTATGAACCCGAGTTAGACAATAATTTTTCCTTTCATGAACCCATGCTAAGAAATAACTTCTCATGAAAGCGTGGATTCAAGAAAAAATCTTAACTGCATCGGGTGCAAATTGCACAAACTGAAAACTTAATTGATAATTTTTAAGAAGTTCATTAATAATATTAATTGAGTATATATCACTATTATCAATAAAATTTTCAAAAATGACCCACTGAAAACTTAATTGATAATTTTTAAAAAGTTCGTTAATAATATTAATTAAATATATACTACCATTATCAATAAAATTTTAAAAAATGAATTAATACATTAAAGTCTTAGCACGTGATTTTCACCCAACTACTCTTGTAGCCATGCATGTGCTACCTGTTTGTAAAGTTTTTGTTTGGCATGGAAAGTCTGGTAAAATCTTCCTTGTGTTAACATTTTGGTTAAATTACATTAGACTCAATCATATAATTATGGGTAATTACTGTTATCTTCTTATGGTTTTTTTACAAGGAGTGATAAAGCCCTTAGCAGAGAGGGCCTGTCCAGAGGTGATATGTCTCTACTGGCTACCACTAGACTAGGAATTAAAAGTACGTACATGACGAATCAAATAACCAAAACATGCTTATGAATAATTTCGACTAAAAATAAATCCCAAATCAAAATATTATATTGAAAATATAGAAATATTGATAAGAGAATGAGAGTAGATCTTGTTACTTTTTGTATATAAAATTTCTTTTTATTAAAGTACATAAATAATGTTTCCCGACCATAAGTTTGCCGCAAAGAAAAGTGATGGGTAGGGTTACCTAATGCCAACGATTATTTTTGCCATGCCAAAACAATCATTTTTTTTCTTCTCATTTTTATGCCATTTTACGGCCCAATCCGTACCCATACATTTGTAATCGGGTGGGTGCGACTAATAACGAGTATTGTAACATTTAACAGACAAGAGTTTAGATTTTAGGAAAAATCTTCATGAGCTCTAATCCGTTTAAAATAATATGTTATTCATAATATTGACGTGATATTCATCTAACAATGTATTTAAAAGATTTTCTTCAAATTACTTAAGATAATCCTAACCTTAAGAACCCAACTATTTGTGAAGAGGAAAAAAAATATTGAACATGTGGACAAAAAGGTAGCTAATCAGTTTTTCTTTTATAAAAAAAAGCAATTGAGCCTGGACCTTGGCCCAGAAGTGCCCAGGTAAAAAGCTTCACCTTGGTCCCATAACCACTACCAAGAACAGAGAACCAATATTAACACCTAACCTTATGCTCTGTTAACACCAAATTTGGCAAGGTACTGAGCCATCATTTTGCAACTTGCAAACTATTTTTTTTTTATCGGTAAAAGTAAATATATTGATAAAAAATTATATACAAAGTACTCTGGGCATTCTCAGGAGATATGAATATGAAGGGCAATTACATACTTAATCTAAAATCAGGAAAATTAGCATATACAACTCTATAAACATGTATTTTAATTTTCCTGACAATGTTGCTTGGGACAGAGACTATGCCTTCAAACTATCTAGCATTCCTAGCTAGCCAAATGTGGTGAACTGTGCTTACTAAGGCAGCACGCTTGGCCTTGGCAGAAGGGCCATTCCCACGAGCTTCCTTTTAGATCCCTTTTATTGCACTTTTAATAGAATTCATACCCCTTCTGCAGCTTAACCATGCTTTAATATCTTTCCAAATAGCCTCACTGATACGGCAGGAGAAGAAGATGTGATTTACTTACTCTTCAGACTCTCTACACATAGAGCATGTTCTGTCCATTTCAGTGAAAATGAGCTTATTCTTTGTGAGAAGCTTATCCTTTAAGGCAAGCCATAGAATGAATGCATGCTTGGGAGTACAACTGCTACTCCACACCACTGAAGCCCATTTTGCTTTTATTCCTTTAGTCCTGAGGTAGTCATAAGCTTTTTTAATACTGATCAAATTCTGCTCTTCCCACTGCATCATCCTGGCAGCTGCTTGATGATTGGATCCCTCAGAAGTTATCAAACCATTTTTGATTTCAAGTATTTTCTTCCATAAAGGAGAGTCTTCATGCTTAGGGCTAGTGCTCCAGATGGAATTCCCATGCAGATAGAAATGATCCACCCACCTGACCCATAATGAATCTTTCTTGCGGTGGATGTTCCAAAGAGTTTTTGATAGCAGAGGTAAGTTCTAACTTTTGAGGTCTAAGAGCCCCAAACCCTCTTCTGCTTTTGGAAGACAAACTTCTTTCCATGCAACCAGGGCCTTTTTGGAGCCTGAATTCTTTCCACTCCATAAGAAAATTATGCACATTCTTATTATTTTGTCCTTAATGTTCGCTGGAATGGGAAAAATAGCCAACCAAAAACACTCCACACCCTGTAATACAGATTTGATGAGTTCTGCTCTACCAGTAAAAGACAGATTAGTGCCTACCCAAGCAGTGATGCATGCAAAAAATTTCTCAATAAAGGGAAGATAGTGAGTAGTGTTAAGTCTAATTGAGGCTAGAAGAACCCCAAGATACCTGAAGGGAATGCTGCCTTCTTCAAAACATGTGATCCTACTGAGTTCAACAAGATCAACCCTGGATATCCCAGCAGTGTACATGCTTGATTTTGGTAAACTAGCCTGTAGGCCAGAGCTGTCACTAAACCTCTTTACACACTCCATTAGCATACTGACTGATTTAACATCCCCTCTTGCAAATAGGATAAGATCATTTGCAAAGGCTAAGTGAGTTATCTTGAGTTGCCCACATTTAGGATGAAATTTAAAATCAAGGGAATCATTCAACCTTGACAGCAGTCTTGATAAGTATTCTAGGCATATAACAAAGAGAAAAGGGGATAGAGGATCACCTTGTCTGAGCCCTCTCTTTCCTTCAAAGAAACCATGAAGACTTCTGTTAATAGTTATGGAATATGATGTTGTAGTAACACACTCCATGACCCATAAAATAAACTTAGCTGGGAAACCTAGTCCCTTGAACATACTTTCCAAAAAATTCTAATTGACTATATCATAAGCTTTCCTCATATCAATCTTCAACATGTACCTAGGAGAGATTCTCTTCCTGCTGTATTTACGGAGCAACTCTTACACTAGATAAATGCTCTCAATCATACTTTTGTTTTGATGAAAGCAACCTGAGCAGGATTAATAATACTGACCAAAATAGAAGCTAAACGAGAAGCTATAATCTTGGAAATGACTTTATATACCTCATTACAGCATGCAATAAGCCTGAAGTCTTCCACCTTTGCTGCTTTTTTAGATTTAGGGATCATTGCCAGAGCAGTATGGTTAATTTGTTTAAGCAGCTTGCCATTCCTGAAGAATTCTTGCACTGCCCCCACAAAATCTTATTTGATAATATCCCAAGCTTTCTTGAAAAAAGCTGACGTGTACCTATTAGGGCCAGGGGATTTATCATCTCCTATGCTAAATAGAGCTTTTTTGATCTCTATCTAAGTGATATCTCTAATCAAAAATTTAGACTGCTCATCGTTTACCTTAGGACCTTCCTGAATAACTCCAGGCTCAATAGGACAACAATCATTTGAAGAGCCCAGCAAGTTCTTATAAAATCTGATAAATTCATTTACCATTTAGGCCTCTGATGTAGTCTAATGGCCCTTCAGGGTCTCCACTGTAGCTATGTGGTTTCTACTAGTTTTCCTCTTCATCATGGCATGAAAAAATTTAGAACCTCTGTCACTGTTCATAAGGAATTTGCATTTGGCCTGCTAGGAAAAGAAACTTCTTTCAGCTTCAGCTAGATTGAAAGCTTTAATCCTCTGATCTACTACCCTCACTTGCAACTCTGAATCTGTATTATTATCATGCAACTCCTGTTACATTCTAATTAGCTTATTAGATGCTTCAGCAGCCCTAGAAGAAATATGACTAAAATGCTTCTCATTCAGCAGTCTGAGAGGGCCGTTTAGAAACTTCAGATTTTTGCACAGCTTGAACATCTTGAACCCTTTAACATTACAGTTCCATGACTCACTAACAGTCCCCAGGAAGTCTGAATGGGTTGCCCACATATTAAAGAACTTGAAGTGCCTTTTCCCTCATTCCTCTTCAAACAGAGTAACTATACAGTGTGAATGATCAGAAAGGCAACCAGGTAATATAAATTTTGCATGAACTTGGAACCCTCTCTGAACCTATTCACTGTTTGCCGTGGCTCTATCCAGCTTACACCAAGTATGGTTATTTTTCCAAGTGTAAAAACATCCAGTAAAATTTATATCTGATAGACCAGTTTCCCTACAATAGTTTAAGGGATCCCTTAATTCATAAGCAGTAACAGGCAACCCATTCCCCTTTTCTTCCACTACAAAAACATTGTTGAAATCTCCCATAACCAGCCAGGGAGAAGAGATGCTTTCACTGAATTCACACAGGTTATCCTAAAGTGGTCTGCGAGATACTATAGTATGGAATCTATATACAAAACTAGTAGTAAAACTAATGAAAGAAATTAAGCACTTTACATCACAATGTATAACTTGGGGAGTGGAGTCTATAACTAAAACACTGACCTTAGAGGGGTTCCAGAGGATCAGCACTTTCCCAGCTTCATGAGTGTGAAAATTGTTTACTTGGCTCCGCAACCTGAACTTATTTTTCATAATTCTGCCCAGCTTCCCTTCATCCAACTTTGTTTCCAAAATACACTTAATATCTGTTATATTTGTGTTCATGAGGTGCAATACCCCATTGTGCTTCAGGGGCTTGTGAAAACCCCTGATATTCTAGCTTGCAATTCTCAGGTTACACCAAAAGGGGCATCCCCCCCTTCCTTTCCTTTTGTGTCTCATTCACAAGGCCTTTCACCTTTTTCTTCTTTGAAATTGATTGGGGAGTAGCAGACTTGGTTGGCAGTTTTCCTTTGCCATTTATTTCCTTTGAACAATCTGGTTGAGACACCTCCAAGTCCTGCTTTGATCCTGAGACTCTAGGTATAGCCTAGTGATGATCCTGTATGTCTTTGGGAGACTCTTCCTCTATAGACCCATTGCCTACCATATGAGCTTCAATCACTTCTTACCCTCCTTTGCAGGAACTGCAACACCTTTATGCTCTTATGGTTTCTTCATACTGGAGACTGACTTGGATTTAAACTTACAATTTACATCCGAGTGCCTAATTACCTTGCATCTGTTACAGAACTTAAGCATGTTCTCGTATGTAATTCTTTGTTCTATTGCTCTACCCCCAGGGAGATTAATGGTAACCGAGTGCTTGACCTCCTTAGCTACATCAATCTCAATCAAGATCCTAACATAAAAAATCCTCTCTTTTTTGGAAGTGAGCTTATCTACATACAAAAGTTTTCCTAATCTCGAAGATTTAATGAATAAAAATGCGTTTGAATAGGGATTTGAGGGTTAGAATCCAACATTAAGCCTTCATAATAATAATATAAAATAATAATAATATAAATAATATAATTATCTTTTTTTAGTTATTTAAGACCCTATCATACTGAGGACTTTAGAAGACCACAATTCCAGGGGCAAGTTCTTCAACTGTACCCATACAGGCATTGTGCTTATCTCCTCATTATCAAACTGAAAAAATCTTGGCATGGTTTTGAGGAGCAACGGTCTGCCATATATAATGTATGAACCCTCCTGCATAACCTTCATCATATTTTCAGCACTCTCGAACTTGAAAATGATCCATCCACTCTCATGGAATTAAGTGAGGACTCCAACTTTCCAAGAATCCATTTTCTGCTTCAGAGCCAATTTTCTTGGGAATTTTCCAGCAAAATACCCAACAAGGTAGTGTAGCATATCTACGAACACTTCATCTATATCCTTTTCTGATAAACAAATTTCCTCCTGATCAAAATCTATGGCTGATAGCTGTTTTCCATTGCTAGGTTTCCTATTATCAGCAAAAAGACTTACCCATGAAGCTTTTTTTCGCACCTCATTTCGGGCTCTTTCACTGTTCACGCCAGTTACAGTTCTGGTTGGACCTGAATGGGGAGAGGTTACTGTTACTAACTGATCACAGCCTTCACTTTCATAGCTGTATTTAACATTCTCTAGACCAATTGACCTGGTATCCTCTTCTCCCAAGGTACAAGAGAGGCTTTCTGAACCCAAGCTTTCAACATTTGCAGAGCACTGTGCAACTTCTGCAGCACCACTCACGCCCGAAATTTTTACTGTAGCTTTCTTTTCTTTGAAATATTTTTGAACAAATTCGACATATTTTTGAGCTTGAGGAGAAACCGAAATCTTCTTGCTTAGTTTCTTCTTACCCATAGCTGATTACTGAAACAGATTCAAGAAAGAGGAGGGGGAGAAGGAGATTATAGAGACGAAAGTCATGGAATAGGAGCAAAATCACTTTTGCTTGAGAGCTTCTCTCTCTAACTCTTCTTTTGACTGAGGACTGCAAACTATTTCTTCTTATCTTGTTGTTTCTTTGTTTTTAAACTTGACTAACTGCTTTCTATTCCATTTATGAATCATAGGAAGTGATCAATCAATAGATCCTAGTAGAGTGATAATGGATTAAAACATCCTTAATTATAAGGGTATAAATACTTGAATTAGTCATCATATGTGTAAAATTGAAAGAATCTTCTCAATATTTTGTTTTATATTGAATCAAAAGTGTTAAAGAAATAGTTAGGGGTCAAAAGCTTAAGTTGATGGAAATTATAAGGACCCCATCCCACACAGGCACAATATTTTCCTATTTGGCATGCACTGTGCATCCCGCACCCCGTGCCCTTAAGGTTTTATACGCGTTGTATCAGAGTGTAGTGTAGCGGTCTCCCAGACCCAAACACCTTCCACTTGTATGATATTGTCCTCTTTGGCATGCACCGTGCATCCCGCACCCCGTAACCTCAAGGTTTTTAACGCGTTGTACCTATTTAGGATGGAAAATCACTTATAAGGAGCCCTAAAGATCCCTCTCTAGCTGATGTGGGATACTAAGACCTCACAGTCTCCCCCTCTCAGGGCACAACATCCTCACTGTGTGGGCCCACACCAGGCAACCCCACTGGGTTTTCGAGAGTCGGCTCTGATACCACAATGTAAGGACCCCATCCTGCACAAGCACAATATTGTTCTCTTTGGCAAGCACCGTGCATCTTGCACCCAGTGCCCTTAAGGTTTTATACACATCGAATCAGAGTGTAGTGCAGCGATCTCCCAGACCCAAACACCTTCCACATGTACGATATTGTCCTCCTTGGCATGCAACGTGCATCCCGCACCCCGTACCCTCAAGGTTTTTAACGCGTCGTACCCATTTAAGATGGAAATCACTTATAAGGAGCCCCAAAGATCCTTATCTAGCCGATGTCGGATACCAAGACCTCACATAAATGCCCCAATTTTTTAAAAAAAAACTTTTAACATACTTTTTCACATGCAAAACTAAATGAATGATTAATGAACTTTGCACGTTAATCCAAGTGTAATATGATAGATCAAGCATAACAAATATTAACAAGTTTTTCGTAAAAGTTCAAATGTAAAAAAAAAACATTTGATCAAAATAAAGAGTTTTTTTTATGACTTGAAGCTTTGTTACTACTAGAATATAATAGGAAAATATAATTAAGAAACTCTATTCCAATTATAATCGAGTTTTGATTACTTACCATACATGGCTCTTTATACCACTATATATACTGCTATATATTTGTAAATTCAATATACAAAATATAATTATTCTCTTCTAAATCCCTATTGCTTTTAGCTTTCTATCATGGTATCAAAGCCCTAATTTTTCCACTCAAGCCATCGTCATCAATTCGTTTTTTTTTTCTTCTTGCCATCGTCGACAACACCAAACATCAAAGTTTGTAATTTTGTGGGGCTGGTGGCTTTTGTTTTGTTTTTGGTTTGTAATTGCGTGGGCAGGTGGTTTTTGTTCTTGGTTGTTCGATGACTTTTGTTTTGTTTTTGGTTTGTAATTGCGTGGGGCTAGTGATTTTGTTCTTGGTAGTTTTGTTCTTGGTGATAAACGGCTTTTGTTTGCTTTTGGTTGTGGAACTTGATCTGTTTGGTGTTTGGTGTTTTTGTCACCTTATTGCTTCGGAGTACATCGATCCAATTTTTATCAGAAACTTTGATTTGTCTGGTTCGACTATTTTTTTATCAGTTTTTATCTTTGTCAGATTAGTTCCTAAGGTTTTTTGATGTGCTTTTTCGGATTTTGAGGTCTGTTTTCTCAAATTCTACTCACATTATTTAGTTCTCTTTGCTATCGTACTATGGCCGCCCTTACTATTCGTTTTTCCCGAAATCAGAAGCCTTATCACTATTGTCATAAACCCAAACATTTTATTACAGATTGTCCAAATAAGGTTTGCCAGTATTGTCATTAGAATGATTATTTTCTTACAGATTGTCCGATCCGATCTTCAAGAGGTAATTTTCAGCAGGGTACTCAGTCTAGATCAGGTATGCAGTCTACCTTCAACTCTAGATCTCGGTTCACCATTACTATTGCCTCTGAAGGTTCTCAGAATGGTTTCTCTACACCCACCTTTTCGACCAATGATCTTAAATCCCTCTTAAAACAAGTTCTCTTTAACTCTATTACCATAGCTACTATTACTATGTCTACCACCCCAGGTATTTCTCCTTGGTATTTTGATTCTGCATGTTGTAATCACATGACTACTGATTTTTCTCTTTTCTCTTAAAAAATTTACGATTCTTCAGCCCTTGTCATTTATACTGCTAATGGGTCTTATATGCATGTCAGTCACACTGGTCACATTTCCACGAACACATTGTCCTTACCTAATACCTTTTTAATTTCTAAGCTTTCTTTGAATCTTATTTTTCTTGGACAACTCTGTGACATGGGATAGACTTTTAGGACCGGTTGTAAAGTAGGACACTTGTTCAAGCTTATCAGTCTTCATATTCCACCTCGTTTTTTCGCTTCCGCTTCGGTATCAAATATTTCTCCTCTAAGTCTTTGGCATTTGCATTTGGGTCATGCTTTTGTTAGTCGATTACGTCTGTTACTTTTCTACTGGTTTTTTAGGTTCTGTTAACGATGATCATTTTGATTGTTTGCCATGTCAACTTGCTAAACAAATTGCTTTACCTTTTACTAATAATACTTCAATTTCATCTGTTCCTTTTAATTTAATTCATTCTGATATTTAGCGTCCCTCTTTTGATTCCACTATGGGGGGATCAAAATACTTTGTTATTTTTGTTGATTTTTCACGCTACACTTAGTTGTATCTTATGTGCACTCGCTCTAACTTGCCACATATTTATCAAATTTTTGCTGCTATTGTTAAGACTCTGTTTTCTTGTTCCATTAAAACCTTTTGTGCTGACAATGCCATGAAATATTTAGAATCTAGTTTTCTTGCTTTTCTCCAGAGCCAAGGTACTCTTCCTCATCATTCATATCCTGGCACTTCCAAACGAAATGGGTGTGTTGAACACAAACATAGACATATCCTTAAAACTGTTCCTGCCTTAATTATTTCTGCCTCTTGTCCTGAGTGTTTTTTAGGGAAGCCACTCTTAGTGTTGTCTATACTATTAATCGTACTCCTTCTCTTATCATTCAACATCAATCTCCATATGAACACTTGTATGACACTCATCCAAATTATACCCTTCTTAAAGTCGTCAGTTGTGCCTGTTTTGTTCTTCTTCAACCCCATGAACGCACCAAGTCAAAACCTCATGCTAGATTTTGTTGTTTTCTAGGCTATGGCATTGAACATAAAGGTTAAAAATGTTGGGATCTTATCTCTAACTGACTTTATGTTTCTCGTCATGTTGTATTTTGGGAACACAAGATGTTTTCTTCCTTATCATCTTTTTCATCTTTTCACAGTAGCTCTATTTTATTTTTCTTTGATTCTTCTGTAGACTTATTTCCTGATAATAATGTTTTTGAAAATGTAGTTGAGCTCCCACAGGTTTATTCTGACACTACTACAGCTCAGTCTGTAGACTCTACTCCTTTTGATGGTTCTAGTCCAGCTCTTCTAGAGTCTTCAAACTTGACTGTTCGTCGTCTTTCTTCCCGGATAAGTAAACCACATGCTCATCTTCATGATTATCATTGTTTTTGTGCCATTGCCTCTTTATATGAACCTCAATCCTATTGAGAAGCCAGTTTTGATCCTCTTTGGCAGTAAGCAATGAATAACGAGTTTCAGACATTTACTAAAACTCTTACTTTGGACTTGGTTGATATACCCTTTGGTAAAACTGCAATTGGTTGTAAGTGGGTCTATAAAATCAAAACTCGTCCTGATAGGTCTGTGGAATGGTATAAAGCTCGTCTTGTTGCTAAAGGTTATGCTTAAGAATATGGTATTGACTATGAAGAAACATTTTCTCTTGTTTCCCATCTTACATTTGTTCGTAGTTTGCTTGCTATTGCTGCAGTACAGAAATGAAATCTATTTCAAATTGATGTCAAAAATGAATTTCTCAATGGTGATCTTGATGAAAAAGTTTACATGTAACCCCCTCTTGGTTATGATCACCCACTAAATAAAGTGTGTCATCTACGATGAGCTCTGTATGGTCTTAAACAAGCTTCACGAGCTTAGTTTGTAAAATTTAGCTCCATTGTCAATCGGTTTGATTTCACTTCAAGCCCTTATAACATAACTCTTTTTCTCAAGAAAAACTGACCGAGGTTATATTTTTCTCCTTTTGTATGTTGATGATATGATTATGACAGGTGATAATATACAGGGTATTTCAAAGCTCAAAGTCTTTCTTAGTCAAGAATTTGAAATGAAGGATTTGGGTCCTTTTAGCTATTTTTTGGGTCTTGAAGTATCCTCTGATTCCATTGGTTATTATTTATGTCAAGCTAAATATGCTTCTGATCTTCTTACTCGAGCTGGTTTGACGGATAACAAGGTTACTCCTCTTGAGGCCAATGTCAAGTTAACTTCTACTGATGGTTAACCTCTTAGTGATCCTACACTTTATCGTCAATTGGTTTGGAGCTTGGTTTATCTTACTGTTATTAGTCCTGATATTGCTCATGTTGTTCATATTGTTAGTCAGTTTATGTTTGCACCTTATACCACTCATTTTGTTGTTGTTCTTCACATCATTCGGTATGTCAAATGTACTTTATTTCATGACTTATATTTCTTCTCACAGTCTTCTCTTAAGTTACATGCCTATTCTGATGCTGATTGGGCTGGAGATCCTACTGATCGACGATCCACCACTGGTTTCTGTTTCTTCTTGGGTGACTCACTTATTTCTTAGCGCATCAATAAACAAACTCTTATTTCTAGATCCAGTACCTAGTCAGAATATCGAGCCATTACTGATTCTGCTGCTGAACTTCTCTGGCTTCGTTGGTTATTACAGGATATAGGTGCTACATATTCGCTTGCTACCACTAGTTATTGCGATAATTGGAGTGTCATGGTTATTGCTCATAATGATGTTTTTCATTAACAGACCAAACACATTGAGAATGGTTGTCATTTTGTTTGCCAGCACATCGACTGTGGTACCATTCGCCTTGTTTCTGTTTGCTCTGTTAATTAGGTTACTGATATCTTCACTAAAACTCAGTTACCTGACTTTTTTATGAGTTAGTTGATAAACTCAAGTTGACACGTACTTTTCCACTTTGAGTTTGATTGGAGTAAAAGAATATAATAGGAAAATATAATTAAGAAACTTTATTCCTATTATAATTAGAAAACTCTATTTCTATTATAATTTGGTTTTGATTACTTGTCATGGCTAATTCTTTGTACCACTATATATATTGTTATATAGTTATAAATTCAATTTGTAGAATACAATTATTCTCTTTTAAAACCTTATTACTTTTAGGTTTCTATTGGTTACCTTGCACAAGGCTCAATTTTTATAAATTTTTTTTATTTTATAAAGAAGTCATATTATGAAAAAAGGTCTTCCAATCAAGAAATCTGAGTGTTCAAGTGGGGTTGATCTTGGTCACACTGCCAACTAGATTTAGGCCCCCCAAACTTTCAAGTTGGCAAGCCACATGGGTTCTATCTTATTGAGGAGTTTTATATCTCAGTCCAGTCTGTCACTATGACCTTCCTCGAGAAATCCCGCCCTTGCGTCCTCCTTCACTACCCTCTTCTCTCTACCTATAAATACATCAAATTTTCTCTCATTTCACACCTCAACAAGCAATTTAGACCCTAAATTCTTTTTCACATTTTGGGTCATCTTGATCTTTTTTCCTTCTTCTTCTTCATTGGTAATTGCTATACATAAAAAAAAAAAAAAAACACTATGGCCTCCTCAGTGACTGTTACAGCTTTACTTGTTCTTTTCTCTCTTCTGCTTCTCCATATCAGCGAAGCTCAACAATCGGTAATTTTATAATTAATAAGCTTTTCTAAAAAAAATTACATTAATTTTATGATTAATAATGTTTCGTATTGTTGCAGATGAACATTGTTGGGGCACCAACCCCTTTACCCAATCCCATAGGTAAGTAGACTAGCTAATTAATTACTAACTTCTTTGATTTATGGTTAATTATAAATTTCTTTTTAATGTTGTTGATCGAAGATAATTAAGACAAATTAATTAATTATATATTTATTCTATAAATTCAGATTGTGGAGCAGCTTGTGGTGAAAGGTGCACGTTAACAAAGAGGCCAAATCTGTGCAAAAGGGCTTGTGGGAGTTGCTGTGCCAAGTGCGGCTGTGTCCCTCCAGGGACTTCAGGGAACTTAGAGGCCTGCCCTTGCTATGCCAACCTTACCACACGTAACCAAATACGGAAATGCCCTTGATTATGTTGCGTTGCAGTACGTGGGGAATTAAAAATCTTTAATAAAAAAAATTAAGAGCTTTTTATTTTGGTTTTTTTAGTAATTTGTTGGAGAAAGGATCCAATCCGACTATCTTACATGAAAAACCCGAAAATTTTATCACTCCTTTTCTAATGAACTTTATGTTGTCGAAACATATTTATGAGTTCATTTTGTACCGGAATAAATTGTTGTATTACTGATCACATGTTTAATTCAATTAATTTAATCACTTTGTTCTTGCCGGTTTACTCACTAGGGCATGGTGGTAATATTGCATGGCAAAAAAAGAAATAGAACTTGAAAATTCACTGTAAAATGATATCATGACCCTTACATTATTTCTCTTTTTGGCAAATAAGAAAAAATAATGAATATTTTTTAATTCATAATATTAAGATGATAATTTTTCAATAATATATTAATAAAAAATTTATTGAAAGTATCGTTATGAATCAAAAAATGTTTTGACATGAAATTTATTTATGGGTCGAGTTAGTGTACTTCACGGTTGACATTAACCAATCAATAATATTTTTGATAAAAAATATTTTAGAAGAGATTTGTATTTACAACGGGTTAGATTGGATTGAAATGAAAATAAAATATGGAATATGACTTATAATTTAATTTCCTTATCTAATTTGGATCACAAATTAAACAAGTGTGGATTAATTACCAAAAGCATATGACTAAAAATTATACAATTCAATGGACTCTCCCTCAAGTATTTTATTAGGCAAAAATTCAAAGAAAAGACTAAACAGGATGGTGCCAAGAAAATCTTGTGGAGTCAAAATATTGACTAATTTAGTAAATTTATTTCTTTATTTAAACAATGCATATCGCATTGTCGAGTGAATATGAGCTGTACGTGTGTCAGTGCCCTCTCAGTCTCTGCTGGCAATATCTCTGTTAATCGAATTTGTGTGAGACTGTTTTTTTTTATAAAAAAAATATTAAATAATTTTAGCTTTATTGTAAAGTAGCCGAAAATAACTACTATGTAGTAAAAAAGAATGGCTAATAACAAATATTAAAATGAAAATTGATTATTTGTTTGGAATTATTTTTCTCTACTTAAGGGTCAAACTCATAATTTAGACTTATAAATAAAAGTAGATTTGAGTTGAGGGAAGCTCGAGCTCGGTTCGTAAGTAAAAAATCTTATTCGAATTGAGTCTGAGTTAGAAAAATTAAACTCGAGCTAGACTAGTAAGATGAAATTTAGGTTCAAACTTGGCTTGCGAGCTAGCTCGAGTCGATCTTTTCAAGACAAGTTTTTCGAAATAAAATAATAAATATATATGTTTTTCAAAATAAAATAAATTAATTTGGTATTTTGTATTTTTGAAATAAATAAATAAATATTTTTTTATAATACATATTAAATATGTATATAAAATAAATATAATATTTATTTAATTTATTAATTGAATTGAGCTAATTCGCGAACCTAACGAGCAGAATTTGACAAAGCTCGAGCTTGGTTCGATAAGCTAATTAAGCTAAAATCATAACTCTCGAACTCGATTTAATCAAGCTAAGTCTCGAGTGAGCTAAGTTACTTGACTCAGTTCCACCCTTACCTATAAGTATAAGTCGTCTCCATTAACCAATTTTCAACAAAGCCCAAATTGTATAGATCATTGTTAACAAGCCCAACCAAAGTAACCCCATCAATTGCCCAAACCAACGAACTGAACAGATAATAACCTGAGGCAATTTCAAATGAAACCCACAACGGCTAGTTTTTGCAAACGCGTGTGAATCTATGTGCCATCGAAGTCTCTAACGGTAACTTTTGTGTTTAAACCCCGTTTACTAAACTTCTTTATAAACACTCACATTTAGCCCTAGAAACACCCACTTTGTCTTTCTTTCTGATTTGCTTTCTTTGCCTTCTCTCTGCTTCACTCATCTAATCACTCGATTTCCTGGCAATCCGCATTGTTTTCCGGTGACTATCTTTTATCCAACTTCAATGGAAACCCCATCATCAGCAAGAAGAGTCACCAGGTCGCAGACTTTGGCTGGACAAAACAGCGCCAACAGCAACAATATTCCCGTCTCAAGTGAGCGATCTTTCCTCATTTTTTTAATCTTAAACACTAGAAGATTGATAATTTAATACCCACTTCTTGATTCGAAGAACTTTATTTGAAGGTTTAAGAATCATTTCTCTTTTGTTTTTCTTATTGAGATAGAAATTGGGTTTTTGTTGTTTCTTGTTTTTATTGAAAATCAAGATTGGATTATTGGATCTTCTATGTCTATATCGTTTCTTGTTTCCATGGTAGATTCGTTATTGGATCATCTTATGTCAAGATGAGTAAATCTTTTTATTCTATTAATTAATCATGGATACTTCTATATCATTTCTTGTTTGGATTTTGCAGGGAAGACTGAAGATTCTGAAAAGGGCCTTTCCAAATCAAGGCAAAGAAACGCTAAACAACAACAGCAAGATCGATCTGCACTTATTGATATAACGAATGATTCACCAATTGTTGGGCTGGCAATGGGGAGCTCGGAGACACCTGCATCAGCAATAGGTAGGCAGAGAAACAGCAGGGTCAAGAGCACACCTGGGTCTGGTGAGGCACTGCTCAGGGGTCAAGTCAAGACCCTCTTGCAAAAGGTTGAAGAAGAGGCCGAGCTTTCAAAGCTTTCGTTGGAGAACCGTCCAATTATTCACCTTCAAGGCTTTGTAAATTCTCCGATGATTCTGGCCCCGACCCCAGCAAACACACCCCAAGTTCCCAATGTCTACGGGGATGCAAGTATCATCAGAAATGGCCTGGACTCTGCAACAGCTTCCCCATTTGTTGAAGATCTAGTGAAGATCTCTGAGGTTTGATTGAATTTTAGCATCTTGGTCATTGAAAGTTCTGCACGGATTTTTGCTATTTCTTGATGCTTTTTGATAACTGTCCCTTTTTCTTAATTATCGTGTACAATTGGGAACTTGTGCCGATTGAAAATTCATTTCTTGATGAATGTAATTGGCAGGTGGGCATCTTTGATGGAAAGAATGAACAGAACCTTGAATCCCAAAAGAGTCTGGGGATCAGCCGTTCATTGCTGCTGGATTTCTCTGAGAAATCAGATTTATCTGATTCATCAGAATGCTCGTCTGTGCTGACTTACCAAGGAGTGATAGCAGGAGAAAGTGAATGCAAAGAGAAGTCATCAACAGACGTTGACGACGATGCTTCTGTTTGGTCTATTCAAGTTAATGCAAGTACCCATGATGAAGATGAGGAAGAAGTGGAAGATGCCTCATACGAAGATGATTATGATAATGAAGATGAAGAAGAATTTGATGATGATGATGGAGGGTTGTTGGTTGATGAACTATGTGAAGGAATTAGCAAGATGAGTGTGAAAGAGAAGACAATGGCTAAGTTCACTGGAAAACACACAAAATTTATGTACAACAGTGATGATGAAATCGTTGAAGAAGAGGAAGAAGAAAGTGCCTCGCCAAGTATGTTGTGTTTAAAGGGCTGGCCAACACCAAAAGGGAAGCATTTGCGCTTTGCCATGGTGGAGGAAGCAGATAATTGATGGGTTCTGGCTTTTTTATTGTTCTGAAGATGATGGGTTCTGGCTTTTTTATTGTTCTGAAGATTGTTTGGTTGTCTTTCTTGACACCACTTTTTTTTGGTCATTTCAAGTTATATTTCTTTTCTTGGAAACACTGTTGGGGGTCTCAAAATTTGCAGTGATAAACATTGAAAAGAGGATGATGTCGGATCACAAATGAAGTGATTTTCAATTTCAATAATAGAAGCCGATGGTTATTAATTTTATGAGTGTTTTTCAATATTTAACATATCTAATCCCAATCCCACATAAAAAAAAAATTTTGTTTATTTTTTACATATCTAATTTGATCTACAATTTTGTTGATCAATTAGATGAGTTTCAAATTAAAAAATTATTTTTTTATCCCTTGTATATATTTTGTACATATCTAATTTGATTTGAAGTTTTTCATTTTCAAAGGAGATATGGCTCAAAGAAGGAGATAAGGTTGAAAAATTAGGAATTAATTTATTATAAAAATTATTGTTAATGTAATTTATTTTTTATTTATTTAATACAAAAAAATAAATTTGAAACAATCTCATACTAATTTTTTTTATAAAAATCTCCCATGTTTTTCCTTTCAAGTATTATATATATATAAACCTTATTCTATAAAATTAATTACTTACTTTATTGGGTGTGATTTTGCTGTATGCACTCTTTAATATATAGTATACGCTTGGGCCGAAAGGCACCTTATGAGATTGAGAAATTCTTGTCTTGATTGATTATACATTTAGCATAAATGCTTCCCACCAAATATCAAAAAATATATTTTGGATATGATAAATAATTAAAAACAATATCTTTGAATTAATTAAATTTTCTTTACACTATTCATTTGTCTTTTTTTGCATGTTTAAGAAATATTTTTATTGAATTAACAAAATTATATGTACAATACTTTACTATTTTTTTTTGTCTTTAATCTAAATAATTTTGTCTATTCAAATCCTTTGTTTCCACATTAACAAATCATGCCATGCTCTGACAATATTTTCACTCATAATCATACCAGAAATTTAATTAATTTGTAAATGACAAATAGGGAAATTGGTCATTGGGTATATCAAATGAAGAAAAGGATTGTTTGCCAATCCAGCAAAATTGAACATTTTATGATCAGTGTCACCTACCTAATTAACCAGCTTCCCAGGCCAATGAATCCATTGCCATCTGATCATCATGGATTTTGTTGGATTTTATATGGTAGTAGATATGTTAATAAGTAGTTCATTATTGATGAGAACATGCAAGCATTTAATATGTTGGTGTATGCTTGCTATACAGGGAACCTTACATGAATAGGTGGGTTGGGTTTAATTTGTTGATTGTTTGGTTGCAGTTTTATGAATAACTCAAGACTGGAAGGACCGAAGCCAATGGGATTTGTGAGATACGATGTAGGAGGAGGGGACTGTAAATGAAGCTAATAGGATTATTATTGCTAATTTTCGACTAAACCAAGAAACCCTTTTGAGAGAAGAACTACTCGATCTCAATGTGTCATGTTCGAAATTCAATGTCACATCTACCTATATATCTTTTTGCTGTAATATATTTTGTCTCTCTTTCTCCATTCCACATGTAGAAATGAATGCAATATAAAATAATTCCACAGAAGCATGAAATTCCTGGCGTATATAGATTGCTTCCAAGTTCCTCTGAAAATTCCTACTCAGCCCAAAAATAGGAAAACTACTGAAGCTCTTGGTCTCCACTATGATTAGCTAGAGCCATTTTCTTTCTATCAAGATGGGCAGGTACCATTAATTAAAACAGTCCCAATCAAATTATTGAGGAAACCCCTCCTCTATCCATGTCTTAAATACAAGATAAACAAGGAGTAGTGGAATAAAATGTCAAAATCAAAAGAACCCATCTTTCCTTTCTTTGCCAACGTATAGCTTCTCTTAACATGTGACTGAGTTTGTTGTTTTTGTAATTCTTCAAGTACCAAAATAGAATCGTAAAGATGAGAGCTCATGTCCTCAATATCCATATGACCTACCGCAATATTAGGAACACGCTTAATACGTACAAGATGAGACAGTCTGAGGAATTGTACTTGAACATTTTGCATGAAGTGGGCAATCTGAAATACCAGTAAATCTGTTCAAGGCAGCAGTCTTTCAAAATCTCCCCAAGCTTTTTGAGGAACCATCTTCTGAGATACAGTGGGTGAACCCTATTAACATCCAAAATCACCAGCTAACATGCCCACAGCACCACCAAAATAACTCAAATTTTCAATTACAAACTACTTCAATCCTCAACCGAAAACATGGCACATAAAGGGTTGTACTGAGGTGAAAAAGTGGAGACAATAATTGCTTTGCAATCCCAATGTTTCCAATCATCTTTACATTACAGTGACAGGAGAGTAATATGTACATAAAAATGATCATAATTGATTATGAAGAATTTCTCAATAAATAGGCACATGTACCAATCACATCAGAGAGCTTCAAATCCAATGTCAGGCAGCAGCGAATTCCAGATTTCCAACCGATATGTACATAATACTTGCAACCTAAAACTGCTGCTGGCATTCTAAACGAGATTTCCACATTGTCTCCAAAAACTGCTGCTGGCATTCTAAACGAGATTTCCACATTGTCTCCAAATAAATATCTCCGATTCCAGACCTAAAGGTTAAAACCAGGGATGCCATGTTGGATCCATCATGCACAAGTTCCGAGGTGTCAAGGCAGCTTCAACCAGCTCTGTAACACCTCTCTGCACTGACTGTGGTGGGTCCATGGCATTCTCCTCCTGAAATAAGTACAAACAAGACAAAATGACCATTAATTTTAAATAGATAGCTATATATTTAACAGTAGTCTGTTTTAATAGATAGATATCTCAACAGACAACCAACAGAAGATTAAATTTGATATTATGATTATTCTACAAAATGTGAATTTTAGGGACTGCACATGATCATGGTTTCATATGCAGAAATTGTATACAGGAAACTTCATGTAATTGGTAGTAGGGTGTACCTCTTCAGAGAAATATTGTGGGGCTATTCCATTGATCCGGCCAATAACATTCTCTACATTGGTAGTAACCTTATGTTTGAAGTCGATGGGATTCATATTACCGGCTCCAGAGACAGGACCCATAGGCATCCCGAGCGGTCTTCTCCAAGACCATGACAGCAGCTCATCACGGAAAAACATTGCTAACTGATACCATAAATGCTGACTTTGCTGCAACAGGGAAAAGTTGGGTTAAAATACAGTTAAAAACAGTATCTATGAACTAATTTGTCAATTGTGACACTTCTTAGTATAACTCACTTTTGGTGATACCACAGCCTGTGCTGCAGCGCACATAGCAGATACAACAAGTCCTTCAACTCCAAAATGGGAGAAGAATGCTTGCATGTTCCTTGTCAGACGAAAAGGCACTGGTTCATTAAACTCGATCATTCCATTTGCATCATATGCAGGGTGAAAATCTGTCTGGAATATTTTTCCGGTGTTCTTAGCAAATAAAATCTTATTTGGGGACCTTCCCCCAATTTGTAGCATGAAAGACATGAAACTTGAAAGGGCCAACTGGATAGCAAATTGCTTCTTGAAAGCCCACATATGGTTTCCACTCAGCAAAGTCTTGTACATGTACTGGGAAAAGATGCCATCAGTCACCAGGTTTTTAGTAATGTCATTATATGCCTGGAGGCGGAGATCTACAACAGCTTCAGGTGATATTTGGCCAGATATAGCTTGGTTTAGTTGCTCCTTGAAGTAGGTAATGGGGAGATCTGCCTCCCGATCATTCCTTGCACAATGGTTCTCATATACCTCAAGGAAGGTGCTGTACATCAGATCGTCCTCAACCATGCGGACCTGTTCATGCCGTTATCAATTGTTATTAAAAAATGCATATACAGGCTTTGCTTGCGACTGCTACATGCAATATTATGACATATCCAAGAATTCAGTGTGTTCATCAATCTGAAATGTTTGAAAAAGAAAAGAACCAAGTACATGGGAAATGTAAAAGGCTAATCACCTGAGACCAAACAGGAATGATAATTGGTGTGTGAATGCATATGTGGCGACGTCTTGATTCCTTGTGCTTATCAAACATTTGATTCATCACGCGGAAAAGTTGCAGTATGCGTTCATCACTTCTAGCATTAGGGGTCAAAGATGTCTGGACAATAAAGTGCCGTTGAGAGCCATCAGAGCCAATCATAGTCAAACGGCGGAAACTACTTCCATGCCTCCGAACAATTGGTATATCAGCTCCAACCCTGTCTAACTTCACTGTATGGTCAGGTGCAATTTCCTGGATGATTCAATACAAAATTAGTTTCAATGCAAGCAAAAGTTCCTAGATTCATTCAGAACACAAACAGACAGACACATAAGTGCATGCTTGTGTTTGTGCACATGCAGAGAGAGAGAGAGAGGGATTAAAAAAGGGAATACTGTGAAATTCTAAGAAAACCCAGAACATTTAGAAAGTTAAAAAAAATTTATCATTAGACAATCTAAAAGACATGAACTATTATATTAAATAAAAAGTTTAATACGGAGACTTGGAAATAATTTACATTATCAAAAAAAGAAAAGAAGAAGGAAGACATGAATTGTAATTCTTATGGCTCTATTTATCCTATCACACAAAGCAACAGTTCAGAATTAAGATAATAAGTAGAGATTCTAACAGACATTAAATATGCAAACACTGATTTGATTTACCTGATCACCAAAATACTGCCCTGGGATCTCTACATCAACCACACGAAAGTCATGCAACACCCTGCTTTCTTCTTCTAGCTTCAAAACAGCTGGAAACCTGTCCTCAACATTGCTCTGGAGAACATTTTTCCAGTGTTTCAATCGTTCGGTCAGTTCAGATAGGGTGACTGGGAAAGTAGCTATACTTTCTGGATCAAGGTCACGCTCAAAATCCTGCTTGTACTCTCTGACAAAATCTACATGCTTAGTCACAGCATCTGCAGAGAAGCAAGCTCTGCAAACACCAGAGAGCTCCTTCTTGAGGGATGGGGGAACCTCTGCTGTCGTGGCAGTCGGGTATTTGTAACAGCGGTGCAACAGAGCATTAACCACTGCCAGAAGTCTCTCTTCTGGCAAAGTAACAAACCTAGAACCAATTTCTGTTAGAAGAATCTGCAAAAGAGAAACATGTTAATTTATACAATCTATTAGGCATTGAAAAGACATAATTCAAGAATTGACCCATAAATTAGAAGTTATGCCACTATCAATGGTAACCCATAAATTAGAAATTACTGCCTTGCACTATCAATGGACAATGACTGATTTTCTGGTACAGCACAATTGAGCATCTTTAAAATGAACTGAGAATAAATTCATTAAGAAATCTAGAATTAGAATAGTCACCTCAAGTTCACTGGCTAAATTACTGTGCTTGCTTCTAAGAGCCTCCATTATATCCTTTGCAGCCTCAAAAGCACTGGCAGCAGAGACTGCCACCAAAGCACCATTACGCCTCATTGCATTTTGATTACTTTCACTGATAGTTGAAGAACTTTGTTGCAGTGATTGGTCATTCCCTGCATGTACACTGTTCTCAACTGCTGTGAACCGTTCAGGCTCTTGCCCATGACAGTTTCCACCATCATGGGATCCAATTCCACCACCAGATTGATTACCTTGATGAACTTGATTGTCTGAGGCTAAAGCGCTTCCACCATGACCAGCACTGGCTCCAGGGACATTTTGTTGCATTCTTTGCTGAGCCATTGCCATTCTACCTAGGTCAGATTTATTCACAGCATCACGACGTTCAAGCAAATATGTGCGAAGCCAGTAATATAAAGCCTGAAAAGTTTTGTAATAAGAGAAGATCAAGTTTATTATCACGTATCAAGAGTGAAATGCATGCCATATATACAGTTAGAAAAAAAAACTACCTGTGGATACACAGTGGCAATTTTTAGAAGAACAAGTTTGCAATGAGGTGCTTCGGTCCTCTGCAAGGAGAGTAACAGCTGTGGGATCCAGGAAAGCCACACCCAGTGTGGTATTTGGTCCAAGTACTTATCAAAAGCCCTACCCACAGGCTCATTAGGAGTATCAAAGCTGAGAAGATAAAGAACACGAGCTAGATGGCTTCTAGAATTAGAGACACCAAATTTTATGCCTTGAAGAAAGCAGCTAACAGCATATTCTAACCAAATTTCATCATGGGTTTCTTTATAAGCCTGTGAATTCAAGCATCAGATCAGTACTGAGCTTTGAGTTATCCATAACATTCAAAAACAGAGAATACATACCATGTCGCAATAATTTCCCCAGCTTATCCACCCTTTAGGCAAATTCTTGAAAAGGGAAATGGCATTGGAATATGCAAGATTAGCACCTTCAGAATCATTTAGCTTCAACAGAAAATCCCCTCTTAGACGAAAAATTTCAGCTTTGTGTTTCACAGGAAAATATTCCAGATTAGTGCTGTTGATCAAATTAAGACCACTAGTGAGCTCTCCCTTCATTTCCAAATAAGCCTTTGCCTGTTCTCTTATCTTAACAAAGGCTTCCTGCATATATGTAAAATAATAAGTGAGATACTTCCACCTACAATTGCTCCAACCCCCTCCCCAAAGAAATAAAGAAAAAAGCAGAAAGGTACAAGTAACGCAGTCATTGTAGACAATTAGACAAAAGCGAGGAAACATTTATGCTCATCCAGGACAATGAAAAACCGATGGATTCAATGAAATTTAAAAAGTAAGTCAAAAATCACTCAAAAGCTGAACCCAATAGCATAAACAGTCATATTGCAAGGATCATCTTAGAGCAGTCTCAAAAGCCCCAAAATGGGACCTTCAACAGTGAATCCCACCACATACGATTGTTGGCAAAGGACCAAAAATTTCTTCCCATTTTCCTTAGATGACAGATCTGTTAAAGCATCAAATACCTGCACTTCCATGGTTGAATGGCCATACATCTTTTCAAGTACTTGCACACAAACATCAAAAAGTCCTTGCTTCCGAGCAATTCGGGCAAGCTTATTGACATTCCATGCTTTGTCACGATAACCAAGGTGATGAAGTTGTGGATTTGTGGTGCCAAAATCCTTGAATGCATCTATAATGGCATTATACATCTCATTCCTCCATTGGAGCAAGTCATACCACACCGACATAGTGTCACATTCATTTGGAGTTCCGAGTCTCCAAGTCTCAAGTATATCCTTGAGATCAGCATAAAGATTTCCATGCACACCAACAACAGAACTTCCAGAAAGCTTGTTCCCATTAGCAATGTCTACAAGAATTCTAGCAGATTCTTGAACTTCAACTAGCTGTTGGAATTGTTGCAACAGAGGTATCCTTGCATGAACAGACATTTCAGGTAACTGCCACCACTGTTCTACGGCAAGATCAACACCTTTCCCCACTATGTTTTCCGCATCCCCTACACCATTGGCATTTCTGTCGTGAAGAGCATAATAGGCTTGAATAAGGCGAAGTTTAGGTGTTTCTTCTACTTGAGCCTTAGGGATTACATGATCCTTCATGTATGCCCAATCAGGAAGTTTCCAAAGACTATCAAGCAGTATTTCATAATTCTCAATACTCTTTCCGAAGTCCACCAATGCATCCCACTGACTAAGCTGAGTAGCACAGTACAGCCACTGCTCTTCCCAAAGGCACATCTCAGCCTTAGGTACTGTGTTGTTATATGTACCTTGAGTTGCCTTAACCATAGCTTGGTAAAAGAGGCTTTGAGCACGCTGCCAGTAACCATGCTGAACTAGTGAAAGCCCAGCTCTTGTTTCTGCAGTGATTGACCTTTTCTTCCACAACCCACACCTCATGTCTTCCTCATTGAGCAAACGATAAAGCTCAGCCAGCGACTCAGCGCACTTTGTGTCATTCATGAACAGCATGACATGACTTTCAAGAAGAGCCAATGCAAGGTGCCATGCGTTGTAAGTTTTACCAATATATTGTATGAGCTCACTTGGCATCCGAGGTTGAGGGTGGCTCAACTGAAGCCCTTCTAGAAGTGCTTGCACAACATTTGGTCTGTTGGCTTGCTGCTTCTTATGGTAATCTTTCGATAGGAGAGTAATCATTGGCTTAGCAAGAGCTACCTGTTCTTCCTTGTGTAAGGTTACCCAAACAATGGGAAATACCAAAACCCACAAATGGTATGCAACATTAGCATCTGTGTGAGCCAGTTCTCTCAATGGGATAACAACATCAGCCACCTAGAAGAGGGGAAAAAATCAACTTTTAGATGTGGTGAGGGGATTGTATATTCAAATAAAGAAAATCCAAAAATCCGGCAAGCTTGTCCAAATGGAGATAAAACATTAACTGAAGCAAAATAAAATTAAACTGAGGAATTATACCACCAGTTTATTGAGGGTTGAAGTACTACAAAAATTTCAATAAAGGAAAGAAACAGAGAAAGAAAAGGAAAGCTATAATACACATATCAATCATTGATGTCACAACTGTAAAGTTCTCCACGTAGTGCAAGAGAAAAGTGTCACTAGCGAACCATAGGATTCTAGAATGATAAAGACCTTAAAAAAAAAAGATTCTAGAATGATAAGAAAATATACAATCACCTGAAGTTTGCTCATTTCATTCAGAAACTGTGCATGCTTCAGGATGAGGCTATCAAATGTTAAAGGAGCTTCCTCAGAACCCTCTGGCAGATCAGCAACCTGGTGTTGCATTCCAGAACTATCTGTAGGAGAACCTGAAACCACAAGTGGCAGAACCCTGGCAGAGTTTGGAGCGAGAGTAATTGGTTTATCCTCAACTAAGATTGCTAGAAGGAGATCAAGACCCTGTTTGAGCCAAAAGACATCGCTTAAAGCTTCCCAGTCCTGGATTTGGATAATGTACTGCAGCCTCGTGAACAATGTTTTACCAAGAGATTCGTGATATAGAGAGAAGAATTTCATTCTAATTTCAGGATCCCTGGCCCGTAGACCAAGCATGAATTGCCTTTCCACCTTCTGAAACACCTCTTGGCGTAGAGCCAGAGGATATCTGGAAGTCAATCAAATCATATTAGTCAGATCCTGATAAAAATAATGCAAATCAACTCAGAAAAAAAAAATACTTACTTATTTGAATAAGCACAGATTCCATAAAGAAGCTGAAGATACTTCCTGTCCCACTCTTCCAGGGCACTGGGGGAAAAGTTTTGTTTATCAACTTGTGAAAGCTTTTGAAGAAAAGAGACTATATCCTTAGGAGTGAGGAAAGCACTAGAGGCAGTTGATGTGCCTGGCTTGCAGAAGTCATCTTCAGCCCACCCTTTTATCACATCAAGTATGCAAAGAAGCACACTAGCATCAGTACCTTTTTCTGAAAGCAAGCCATTCAAGATCTGAGTTACAGACCGTTTGCAATCTGGCACAAGCATGACCTGTTCACTAATAAGTTTCAAGACAGATTTTAGATTAAAGATGACCACTCCAACATCAGCACCTTGACGAGAAGATGTGACTGCAGAATCCGGATCTGTTCGCTGACCCTGAACATAATCAAAATCTCGCTGAGTGACATGCAACCATAGTATAAATGTACAAAGTTATTTAAATATGTCAAAGGTCATGCCAGAAAAGGGAGGGAAAATGAAGGAAAGGATATAAACAGTCAGAATATAATGATTCCACCGAATTCATGGCACTTTGAAATCTACAGATTAGGTCAAAACATCAAAACGAGCAGATGAAAACTATTGAGAAGGAAAAGAAGCGATAAAAGACACATCAGTGTAGACTATTGTCAAACAGAGAGAAGGTATCCAATATATTTGTGCAGGAAAACCCAAAACATCACAATATATGATACTATGAATAAATTTAAAAAGTTTAATAACTTCTACTTTCAATGATCATGTTGCATGAAATCTTACTTCAAAGGAAATGTCTTCTGAGATAAGTAGGGGTTATTGAATTCTTGTTAGCATCAATATGGAAAGGAGTAAACTGCTTACAACTAGCATGTAATTTCTTGTGGAAGTATAGTTCACCATATAAAGTAAAAGGGGAATATTTTATAAAAAAAAATTCTTGAAAAACAAAAAGAGAGAGCAACTGACATACTTGTCTCAAATGAGAGCCTGCTGATGATCCCATATCTAGTGCCAGGCGTTGAAGGATACGAACCAAGATGTGAGGCTCGATGATGTTCTTGCGCACCTCTGTCAAGGTTTTAATGACAAGAAGCACAAAGCTAATTGAATTAGCCGAATTATCATCACTTGATGTCTGTGAAGCTGCGACATTATTGATGTGCTTCTGTATCAGCTCATCAACCTTCTGATACAATAGCTTTACATCTGGCAGTGTACTTGCTGCATCTAGAGGAAAAGCAACGAAGACCATCTTCAACAACAAGCACAATGACTTTCCAGCATCTAGCATTTTATATTTGAAACATGGTTCCAGAATCTGAAGGGATAAAATAAAGGGACATAGAAAACAAGAACAATGAGAATTATGAAAATGAAGACAACTAAAGGCTCATTAAATTAAAAGCTTGTTGCATGCAGGCATACCTGGGAAATCTGGTTGATGTTGTTCCTAATGAACAAATGTGGCTGCTTCTCTAAAACCTTGTTCATGACATCCAAGCCCTGCGCAAGAGCTGTGGAAGGATCCTTTGACTGAGATGGTTGGACACTACTTAGCAGCTTTTCTAAATAGTTGAACTTGACATTAGCATTTGGCCAAACCTCCAAAGCTTGTGAAAGCAGCTCTAAAGCTTGTTTGTACATAGTACTAGCTTCCTTGTCCTTAGGCTCAATAACCAAGGCAACCTGCATCCAGAAAGCCGAATTAAATGGAAGTCTACACTATCATATGCACCATTATTATTATTATTATTATTTTTGAATTATCATGTGCTATATTATTTCCATAAACTTCATAAGAACAAAACAAACTTTTTTGCAGCCAAATCAAGCGACAAGAAAATTATAATAAATACTAAAAGAAAAGATAAAGAGGCCCTTGTCACAGAAACAAATTTGGTTATGCACATATGATGGTGAAATTTCTCAATTTGTCTAATTTTTCCAGAAACTTGCAGTGCCTGAGAGAGCTCTTTCATGCTTGTCTAAGTTCATGTTTATTTTTACCCCCCCCCCTTCTTTTATGCATGTGCCTCTTGAGGTAGAACTAGGGGATGTATATATATATACACACACACACACACACACACACACACGTGTGAGGGAGAAGATGGGTTAGTTGATGGCACAAGTAATAAGTAAAAATGATAATCCGAAAGTGAAAGAACCTTTACCAGATCTAGAAAATGTTCATCCAGGAACAAACATATTTTAGGTTAAAAGTGTGCGGATAAAGCATTTTACTAATTTTTTTTTATATCAGTAAAAATAAAGCATTGTCATGGTACTAATATAAGGCGAATAGAGCAATGATCTTTGTTCGTTTCACTTACAGAAAGAGGGATCCCAGAAAGGCTTCGTTGTTTTAGACAACTTTAGGAATTTTTTATGGCTTTCAAACCAGAAAGCATAAACTTAATGAAATTTTGAGCTGGTATCTTAAATAGATGTTTCTGATGGTGAAAGCACAAGATTAAAGAAGGCCTCACTCTTATAAGAAAATTGATAATCATTTCTTCCATGGCAGCATTTGGCTTGAATTCTTCATCAGGTTGGCCAGCAGATCCAGGGGTTTCTATATTGGGGATCGATGAGGCACCACCAGGTGACATGACACAGAGGGATTGAAGACCAGGTTCAACTTTAACTCGCTTGCTTGGATCATCAGGGAATGAAGATCCATCCAGTGGACGCTTAGTATCAGCACTAGCAGAGCCAGGGTTAAATCCATCAGCAATCTGGCTGGGGACATCACTATCAATTACAACTTTCATTTCATTTTGCCTTTGCTTTTCCCAACTGACCACCAATCCAGCAAGTTCAATTGCAAGACGCCTGTTCTCTGCAGTAGTATTATATGGCAAACCAAGGCGGCTGAGAGAATTCACCATCTGAGGCACAAATTGTGCTCTGCAGCTGTAGAATAGATCCGAATGGCGGACAATGAGCTGAAAAATGTGAATCAAATTAGGAATTGAGTGACCCTCCTCAACCAAAATTTTTTTGGTGTATCTTATCCAAATCGGCATACGAGAATCCCCAAGAGGTAGCCTTTTCGGTAATGCTGGCATTAGTATATCCAGGGCCTGCTTGACCAACATTTTATTCTCTGGCTGGCAAGTTCTAAGAAGCGCAACAAAAACCTACATTTTCAAATCCAAATGCTTATGTTTTTCACTGCATGACAACAAAAAGATAGAAGCATTTATTGTGCAGAGATACATTGCGTAGGGGTGTGTGTGTGCAGATGTGTCCATTCAGCATGTCCAATCATGTTTTCATACGTGCATATGATCCTTTCAAACAGCTTAAAGCATATTAGAAAACTTAACAATTCCATATGTTTAAATAGTCACAAGCATTCACAAATCATATGCAAGTTGAACTCGTATACGATGATGTACTCACCATAGAAGGAATCACACACAAAAAATGCATGCATCAGTTATATTCTCTTCTAGAAGATTTAACTTTACTATCGTTTGTACAGTACCAGCTAGTAAAACTCCAAAAAAGATGCAGGAACTTGTTAATGATGCCAATTAACAATAATAAAATGATGAACTGATGGTAAAAGTTTTCATTATAAATTATACAGGTATGACCTTATCAGCTTTATACTGTCATTTCCGCAGACATTAATTATTGCAAAGGTACCTGAAGAATTATTTTTTCTGGGGCCTGATAGGCATCCAAGAAGTGACAAACATTGACAAATGCCCACTGCTTACTGGCACTATCTTCACGTTTGAGATGATTCCATCCAAATTTTATTAGCTCCTTCCTATGAAGAACAAGGTCATTCTGCAGATACTTAAGAAGTAAAGTTGCTAGTTGCAAAAGTTCTATCCTTAAAGGCTCATCATATTCAGCAGAAACCTACAAACAAATAACATAGCATTTGAAAACAAAAGGTAAAACATTGTCATATTTAAAGGATAAAATTAAAATAAATACAGAAGCAGAACTATTAAGATGTTGGAAAACAAATTAAAATTGAGAAGTTGGGAGATCACCTCCTCTGGGGGATCAAGAAGTTTCTCAACGATTGTTTTTATAATATTAGGGTCAACAACCTCCCAACTCTGGCCATTCTGGAAGGCATGAGCAAGCATTGGAAGAATGAGCATTTGCATAACCACCACCAAATGATCATGGCCAAGTTGTTTTGATTGAAAAAGGTTTAAAAAATGCAATAGAAGTTCTCTCTTCATGGTGGGTGGGTAGCCTTCTGCAATCTGTAAAATAGGATGGTAATTTATTCCCACTAGCAACCACATAATATAAACCATAAAACAAAAAAATTTGAAAATAGTTATCCCAAACTATGAAGGAATGATATTAGAAATTCAAGTACCTCAATAATATAGAACTCCTTCAAAAAAGTATAATCAATGCGACTATGACACAAGAAGATTGACAAGATATCAAAGAGAACATTCACTTCAGTTTTGTCATTTCGTAGGTAATTCAAGAAGCATTTGACAAGCCATTTGCTTTCTTTCACCTGCATAATGGGGAAATTACAATTTAAATGAGATAGCACACATCTTTGTATGGAAAATCTTGTGATAAATGTAAGAAGCAAAAGTTTATGGCACATTTGTGACAACAAAGTTCAAAGAAAAAATGTGCTATAATCAATACAAATCTTAGCAGAACATATCCGAAATTATATTCTTCAGCGATAAAAAAGACGAATTTTGCATAACAATTAATACATCAGCATAAATCTGATAAAACTTAGAAACTGTTAAAACACTATATCCAAGATAAATAACAATTAAAAATCTGAATACATAGAATTTTGAAGAATGTGAATATTTTCTTAAGAATAAGCCTTTTATTCCACTATTTGGCATTTTGCCTACTCTACCAACTTCACCATAATACAGACATTTTTTAAGTGAAGCATCACAGGTATTATACATATAATTTGAAAACTGATACCACATGATTTGACACTGGGTGCCACATCTAAAAGTGCTTTATCTTTTTGTAATTTTCATAAATGCCACAAACATATAAAACAGCTCACTTCAACACTTCTCATAAAAAACTGAAGTGATGCATTTGCAAATATCAAGTTCAACAAATGTCAATAAACATATGAGCTCGATAAGCTGAAAAGCTTGTCTAATATGAGCTGAAATTCTACACTAACTTCAATTAAACTGTTTAATAACTACTAAACTATAGCCTCCAAAACTCTATAATCAACTTGGCACACTCTTATCACATGGAACATTGGGACATTTGCAGTGACGAACCTACTAGAACCTTTCTACCCAGAACATTAAGAGCAACTGAAACTTTTCAAGATAAAAACATGACAAAGGATGAGCTTACAGTGAATAGGCTAGATTAGGTTGAATGCAACAGATCCAAAATAAATAAAAAAAGAGAGGGAAACGCACCACTTCTAATTAGAAAGAGAAAGAGAGACAGATGTGCCTTCAAGAACTTAAGAACGATTAATGAGCGTGCATGTGAGATTGTGAGGACAGTGAAAATAAAGCCAATAAGATTCAAACAACAAAAAGTTCGTTGGCATTTGAAGGTTAAGTAGGGTCCTTACTCAAAGATCTATCCCTTCACGTTATATTTTGACTACTATTAGAAAGTCCAAATTGAAAGTTGTGCAATGCCTAACATAATTCAGAGAGAAAAATGCTAAACACTCTAATCTTCAGCAGTAACAAGGTTAGGAACACCAAACACCATAGTCTTCCTGTTATGTCACAAAATAAGGACAACATAGCAAGAATAGTATACTTCTAAATTGTAACTGAACCTACTTGAACCAAGTTCAGCTCTTGTTCACTGTGCAAGCGAGATATTCTTGCAGTTGACTTCCAAACAAGTACTAAACTATCAAAAACAACGCGGTTACTCTGTAACCAACCAGGTACCAATTTCACCAATGTTTTAACAAGTGCAAGCCCCTGAAAATAAGCATCTGAAGTTGCAGCAGAGGTTGTAGAAGCCAAATTAGAACTATCCGGTGGAGTAGTCACAAGGCCTTCATCCCCCAACAAAGCAGCTGGTGGAGTTGAAGACCCAGGGCTCATTATGGCATCAGATTTAGGCAGAAAAGCAGCAAAGGCACGTGAAAGTATTTTCTGCGGTGACTTTGCAAGTTCATCTCTCAGTGGTTGGCCAGCATCTGATCGTATTATATACATAAACCTGGATTTTGAACAAGGAAATGGAAAGGAGCATGAAGGAGAATACTCACTGATATTATTTATGAGTTGATATAAGATAATAAATTATCAACTTCAATTCGGCATCATATCCTTACCGCCTGAAGTATTTTGGGTCACTTAAACGGACGAGAAAATAATCAACAGCAAGTGCTGCATATCGATTTAAAAATTTGGTGAGCGGAAGACAGTATGGACTGTTAATCTCGCTGTATACTTGTCCAGGGGGAAGAGCCCCTTCCAAGTCAATAGTCAACGTTACAAGTTCATCGAGAAACTTTGCAGCAGCAAGGGGAAGCAAGTGAAAAAGCTCAATAATAGCTGCATAGAAAGAAAAATCATTACGACATAACTGGTACGTTAATATGCAGACGCACAATTTATATTACATAAACTAGATAAATTACCAGCTGCAATTTTTGGCTCTTCACCGGCCTTCCATGATTTCTGACTCTGAGCAAGTTTCTCTGGTTCCAACCATTTCTTAAGGTGCTCTAACAACTTGGTACCCAAGGTCACATTAAACCAATTTGACAAAAGTTCAAGAAGGCGAGCCAGACCTTGCAGTAGAGGCATACTGAGATTCTTGGTTTGTGCCAGGTTGACAAGTATAGGTCTGAGACTGCTCTGTAGAAGTTCTTTGGGCATCCTCTGTTGATTAATAACCTGAACAAAAATGAAGCAAGCAAAAGAGAAAATTAATACTTAAATTTCATGTAAACACGCATAATGAAGCATAAAAATGGTTAATTAAATTAGAAAGCCCATCATATGGCCATTTCACATTTCCTTAGCCTCCCACTAAACTTCATAACTAGCTAAATACTAAAGCAATCAATGAGATGATTAAGACATAATTGAGCTTAGGGAGTTTACAGACATAACCATCAAAATAGATAGACCATCACTCCAGAAACACATGATACGATAATTATCTACAGCTATACATGTGCAAACATGTATGCATAAGCAAATAAGAAAAGGGAATTGATCAATGTGAAATAAGGTAAAACCTGTCGTAGACCCTCCTTCGCAACAGCAACAATTTCGGGAGTCCGACATGTCAAAGACTTGAAAAACATTGAAATTATCTTAGAACGCAATTCAGAGTGATTTGGGGTTTTAAAATCAGCCCATGCCATTGTAGTACACAGCAACTCAATGCAAGCTGTGCGAAGCTTGTTTAATGATGTGGCCACTTTAGGATTCATAAACTTCACAACCCATACAGTTTCATCAGCCTCAGCTATTTGCAATGCTTCTTGAAGGAAATTGACTAACTCTTGAGTCAACTTTAGAAGAGGAGGTCGCAAGGCCAAACAGAAATTCAAAGCTGTAACTGTCCCAACCTGTAAGCAATCCAATAAGGTTAATGAAGAAAATCAGGAAATAGCATAAGTGACCGTTAGCAACATAATAATAATATACCTGTTGATCAACAGTCTTTGACCGGAGTGGACGTATTATTAGAGGCTGAAGCAAAGGTTGATACAAATGCTCAAGCAATTCAGATACCTCACTACCAGTCCTACTAGCCAAAAGTGCCAAGCATGATTGCACATTCTTTCTCACAATGATAGATGCATTGGGATTGAACAACTCCGAAGCAAGATATTCGACTACCCCTTTAAAACTTTGACTGCGTGGATCACTGTTTGCTTCGTCAACATTGTTCACAACACGAAGAACCTGTGTAAGAACCTGACTTGTCTCTTCCTGCTCTTTGCTAGCATAAGTAGGAAGCCTTTTAAGAACATATACCAAACCCCGAACAATTCTTACTTGGAAAAGGCACAATGTCTCAACATTGACCTTTCCAACCAAAGCACCTAGTCCCATAACACCTCCTATTTGTGCTTGCCACGCACTTCCGTAGCAGCAGTGCAAAAGTCGAGGAAGAAGTTGCTCAAAAACTGGGATTCTCACACTTGGGGGTGGCGAATATACGGGATTCATTGATGGACTGGAGACAATCATGGGTGTACCAGGGCCTCCTCTTGACATCAGTGCATCAGCATGTTTCGAGCGAGCAAGGAACAAAAGTGTTTCAGCAAACACGTTTAAAGCATTAAGAGCAGCTTTAGCATGGAGTCTGTTTTCATCCGCTAGCACATCAACCAACGCATCCAAGAATACTAAGGGATCCAACTCTTTCAGGTTAGAAGCAGCACTATTTTTTGTCCTGGAACTTGATGAAGGCACAGTACCCCCACCAAATGAAGCAGCCGCAGTTGAAATATTGGTTGAGGTATAATCAATGTGAAAAATCATTGCAAAGTGACGGCAAATATTGACAACAAAGTCATCCTTGGGGTCAATGAGATCTGATTCTGAACTGGCAGCAATGATGGTCATCAATAGAATCTTGAAAACTGACTTCTCCGCCATAAGTTGGGTCTTTGTCTTTACACCTAAGTCAGCCTGCAATAATGCAACAATCGTCATTTTAGTGGCATATGCCCAAATCACCTCTACGCCCAATTAAATAGGTTATCAAGTATCGAATTGATTCCAGACATTCAAACACAGAAATACAATTCCACCATCATTGCCAAGCCACATAGTCTTCTGACCTAGCAAACACAACTCCCTATAATAGATACATACAAGTACACACTTAACTGGCAGAGAGAGAGAGAACGAGAGAGACACCATGTACAATTCAAAACTTAACAATAGAAGCTTGATAAGAAGACGTCTCATAACTGATAAAGGGTTCTACAAGGAACTGCCAATAACAAAGCAAACAAATCAGCTAGGCATTATAAGTTAAGAAGTTTCGGTATATTCTTAGCACAAAAAAAATTACTTATAATAACAGAAGTTCCATAAGAACGCATCCTACAAAATAATAAATTGCCTCTGCAAGTAACAGCCAATGACAATGGAAAGAAATGAGACAGGTATCATAATATGTAAAAGTGTTCGCATATATATCTTTAGTACAAAAGAAATAAATACGGAGGCTACAAAATGATACATGTTAACCACCATTGATCCCAAATACTTAAGCTGATAGGAAATGGGCCAACAATGTATATCAATCCCATAAATATTTTAACACTCCCCCTCACGTGCATAGCTCGAGAGACGATATGGACCTAGCACATGAAGCTCGAAAACAGAGACAGAGACTAGACCAAGAATTTATTATAAACAAAAACACGTGGGGTTATCAAGATTCGAACACAAAACCTTTGGCTCCGATACAATGTTAACTACTGTTGATCCCCAAAACTTAAGCTGATAAGAAATAGGCCAACAATGCATATCAAGCTCATATACATTTTAACAATACCTATACCATATACATAACAAACGCAACCATATAATAAGACCTGATCAAATTTGTTGAACATTCGTTTCGAGTACGAATATAGTACTCCTCAAAAAACTGATCACCCATTACTAGAGTAGACACCACAAATGAAGCATAACTTAGAAATTAAATAAATGGAGGTAAGCCTCTAATCAAAAATTTCTAACAGATGTGAACTACATATGCACTTCTTCTAATTCCTTCAGTAACAAGTGCAATGACAATTTCACGACTAAATCTCAACCTATAACAAAAACACCATTATATTATCACAGTAGACCTTCATGTTATGGTAAGACCTCGGCAAGGCACTAAACTCTGCAGAATGGAGCAACCATGAGGTACAAGAAAAGGGGACATAAATAATAAAGGCCAAATCAGCATTTCAATTATTTTATGTGGTTATAGTTAACTCCTGAGTCTTGCATTCACCAGTGCAATCAGCTCGCTATGCCACTTCCCTTTCTTGAGGTTTTTCTCTATGAGGTTCTGTTGTTTGAGGTTTCTCGATTTGTGTCTGTCGCAGACAGGCCATGATTCTGGGTAAGTGTCGTTCCTTGGTGGTTGAAAGAAGTCGTTTGACTTCGTGGTGGAGGGTGAGAAGGTTAATTTTTTGAGAATGATCGAGAACCGCCATCAAGGTTGCACCTTAACTATTTGGGTAAGGAAGAGCGAGAAAGGTTCTACAAATAGTGGATGTTGTTCTGGTACGAGAAAGGGGAGAACCCATAGATCCGTAGGTTGACATTAAAGGATCATTCTCTGTTTTTCTTGTTGAAGCTGAACAGATTTGGAAGATTTCTGGTCCTCATGGAGGAGATTGGCAGGGGTACAAGATCGATTATCTTCCCTGAAGGTCTGCAGGCTCTGGGTTAGTGGAAAATTCAGGGTTTTATTGCTGAGTTGACGGGGTTCTGTGGTTCAACGGTGCTGGAAAGGAAGAAGGGTAATCCCAGATCAGGTCCCTTGACTAAGATTTTTAAAAATCCTGTGAATGAGTGGGTGCGTCAGGGTGTTACAATTTAAAAAGTTTTGTGGAGGTCGTAGGATTGGAGGAGGCAGCTCAGAGAACTAGGCAGATGCGGTGACTGGGGTTAGGGAATGGTGCCGGTGGGAAGGTTGAAGATGAAAGGCAGTTCCACGTGTCTGGATGCATGACGGTCTCATGTTCAGTCATGTGAGCCCATCCCTGAGTTTGGGCCCAACTCGGTTATGATTCCTTGTAACAAGACCGCCTAGGATATAATTTTAGAGAAATGGACCTCCTATTATCAAAGCGTTTCAGAAGGGAGTAGGCCCAGGCTTCATGGGGCCTTTCTCCAAATTCAATGGGTCTGGATCTTCCTATCCATCTCGGGTCAGTTGGGGCCCTGCTCAGAAAATGGGTAAGAGAGTAGCTAATTTCTTGGGTCAAGCCGTGAATTCGGGTTTTCTGACCCGCAAGGTCTCTGCAACTCGAAAATCAGTGGTGGAGATCCGAGTGATTAGACTTACCTGGTCGGAGGTGGAGGAAGCCAGCGAACTACTCTCGGCGCCGGAATCTAACATTATCGCTAGAGGGGCTGGAGTTTTTATGCTTAAAGCTTCAGTTGTTAGACAGGAAAGGTGCCACTCTGTTTCAGAGAGGGTTGAGGCTGCTGATGTCGGACCTGGTTCGCTGCCTAACCCTGTTCAGCTGGTTAGCGTTCTGGATGTGGGTAGTGAGCAGCAAGCGGAAAACGTTGATGACCCACTGGAACAAGAGGCCTGCTGCTTGCCACCTAGTTTTACTGAAATTCTGACTGAAGAAGAAGATGCTGCAGGAATCAGTGATCATCTGGTATGTAACTTTCTCCAAAATGACTTGAATCCCTCTGTTCAGTTTGTGGACTCTCTGGTGGGGCGAGGAAGAGGATTGTTTGATGGTTTCGAATTGAAGGGATGTTCTTTGCCCTTTGATAAGTGAGGGTGTGGTGGGAGAGTCGGTTTTGTTGACATTGACAAGAAGATGGGGTGTGTGGCTGATTCTGCCTGCTGTGATGAATTAATTTCTTGTCCTGAGAAGGAATTTTGCATCTGGATGCAGAGAATTGATTGTTTGTAAGTATAATATGAATCACTTATGAGGATGTGTGGAGGAGTTACTTGAGAAGGCATGGATGTGTGGAGGTGTTACTTGAGAAGGAATCAGGTTGGGTTTTGAATTGTATCAAGGTGGATAAAAGGTTGATGTTTCCTTCTCGGGGTTTGAAGCTAAAACTATTAAGTTGTTTGAGGAAATTGAGAGGAATACGAAGGAGGAAAGCAAGGTGAAGGTGAAGAAAAGTAATACGGGTCAAACACAATTGAGAAGTAAATAGAGAACTGAAGGGGTTGGAGTTTGATGTTAATTATGGGAAGGGGGTTAACAGTTTTCTCTTTGAAGATGTAAAATGAAGGGGAGAAAAGAACCTTTTGTCAATGATGATGAAAATTATTTCTTGGAATGGGAGTCCTAGTAAGTGGGCTACCATTAAAATTTTCCTTAAGGAGTGGAAGGGGATGTTGTTTGTTTTCAAGAAACTAAGATCGAGGTGATTGATGGTGTGGTTATTAGGAGTGTGTGGAGATTGAGATCTTGTGGTTGGAAATTACTTTTGGCTACGGGTGCGTCGGGGGGTATTGTGATCCTTTGGAATGAAAAAATGGTTCATTTGGTGGATTGTCGAGTGGGTCTTCACTTGGTTTCTTGTGTCTTTAGAGACTCAATTTCTAATTTGGAATGGGTCTCCATCAAGGTTTATGGTCCGAGAGATATTGGTAGATTGCTTTTTTGGGATAATCTTGCGGGGATTAGAAGACGTTGGGAGCTTCCTTGGGTGTTGGGGGGAGTCTATAATATTCTTTTCCGCATAAAAGATCTGATGACGACTCTAAAGTAATGGAATGAGGGAATTCTTGGACCTTTTTTATGAATAGAAGGAATTCTTAGACTTTGATACAAGTTTCGACCTTGTTGACTTGCCTCCCTAGGGGGTCCTTTAGTTGGGACTAGTATTAGAGAGACCTTTCTTTAGGATTGATCGCTTCCTTGTCTCCCGATGTTGAGAGGATCTTCATCCTCGGGTTATTCAATAGCTTTGGCCAAACCTACTTTCGATCATAATCCGATTGTCCTTGAAGTTTGTGGTTTGAATTGGGGGGGCCTAGGCGTTTTGGTTTGAGAATATATGGCTTAAGCTGAGGGCTTCAAAGACCTTGTCAAAGCTTGGTGGGCTGATTGCATTGCGGATGGTTATGCTAGTTACATGATGGTTTTTAAATTGAAGAAACCCAAGGGCGAGTTAAAAAGATGGAACAAAGACACTCGGGGGATGTTCACTCCAACATAAATGCTTTGATAGGGGTGATCAGAGTGTTTGATGAGAAAGAGGTTACTAGTGGCCTTTCCTTAATTGAGAAAGAAAGGAGGGTGGGGGCAAAGAAGGAGCTCACAAAGACCATCTCTATGGAAGAAATCTCTTGGAGGAAAAAATCAAGAGCTTTATCGAAGGGGATGAAAATACTAAGTTTTTCTATATGGTGGCTAATGCTCAAAGAAGGCATTTCTTTACAAGTTCATTAGTTGCCTCTCCATTTCCAACTCCTTGAATATGTGGGATGCTCCCTTTTGCCACAATGTCCATGATTAGGAACCAAGTGTGTGGGGAACTTTTTTGAGAACTTGTAAGATTCAAGGTGAGATATGAATAAAGAGAATATGGCTAGTTGGGAGTTACACTTGGAAAAGGAATTTCATGCTACATCTATTTATAAGATTCATATAGATGGCCTACTGAAGGAAGGCTACTATAACTTCCCTTGAAAAGTAATTTGAAAATCCAAAAAAAGTTAGTTTCTTTGCATGGAAAGCATTTTTGGAGAAAATTCTCACAATGGGCAATTGCAAAAGAGAGGAAAGATGTTAGTTAATCAGTGCTAAATTTGCAAAGGAATGGCCGAGTCCCTAAATCATCTTTTGTTGGGTTGCTCGTTGGCTAGGCATTTATGGGAAATAACCAATCGTGTTTTGGCTATTTCTTGGGTGGTGACCGACTCCATTCATGTTGAATTTTGGGCATGGAGTGGCATCCAAGCTTCCAAGGAGATAAAAGAGAGCCCATTCTTTGATTCCCCTTTCTATTTTTGGGATTGTGCGGCAATAAAGGAATAGGAGGGCTTTTGATAGTGTTGAGAAGTCTTTAATACCCTTAGTTTTTTATTCAAAGGTAATTATTTTGTTAATGAGGAAGACCTCATAGATTTTGTCGAGCTTCTTTTTTGTAATTACCTTTTCGTATTTGGGTTGCACCCTCTCGGTGCCATTTATATGATACAAAATACTTATGAAAAAAATATGCTACTTACTAAAAAATACATGCAAAAGAAAATTAATTATTAAGAAATAAATGAAACATCGAATCTGATATAGAGCAATAAAGATTTGATAGCATAGATGCAGTTTTCAAACTAACCTTTATATCAGTTGTCTCAGACCTGCGCCAAGACGAATCAACAGTAGAAACTAACAAAGTTGACAATTGCCTGGATGTATATCCATATCCCTCATCAACAACACTTCCTGGAAAATTAAGTTGAGACGATAAGCAAACACGAAGAAACTTCAGAGCCTGCTTTCGATAGAAAGCATCCATGCCAACATTTTTGTGAATAACAGCTGCTACAGCAAGATTAATGAATCTGTCCAACGGCACTAGAAATGGGGTTGAGGGCTCAAATGTAAGAACTAAGCGGAGCCCATGCTCTGGGTTCTCCTTGCATTCAAGTGCAAGGGGCTCTTTGAGAAATCGTCTGTTACGACCACCTAACTTTCCAAGGAGTTGCAATGCTTTCCCACCCCAAGGATAGGGTGCAGGCCTCAAGTGAGACCACAAGGCTAAAATCACCTCAGACATCACATTAGCCATACTGGGTTCCAGGAAATCAGGATTCAAACTATCTACCCAAAACTCAAGTGTTCTTAAGCCTAAGCTCACTAGGTCATCACTTCCCTTGAGACAAAACACAAGAGGCTTCATAAGACGGGTAAGGTATGGTAACAAGGAGCTTAAACGAGCAGGCAATGTTAAACAAAGCTCCAGCAAAAGGTCTCTCATATCTTCCCCAGCTGGACCTTCAAGCATTGTTAGCAAAATATTTAGACAGGGTTGCAACATAGGAATCAAGTCTCGCAGCAAGAGTTCAAATTTGCATCCTGCAAGTGCTCTAAACATTGTACGGAGAAGCTGCATGTAACCAAGAGGCTTTTCAACTTCAGTAGCATTTTTCATGCAAACTTCCATAATAACAGGCACATGAGGTTGCAAAATACGTTCAAAATCTGAAGGCGCTTTAGCAACAGCCCCAAATATACACCGGAATAGATGCAAAACCAGCTTAGCTGCAGGTGTATCTGGATGCTTCAATACATCAAGTTTGCTGCTTACAAGGAAATTAACCAAAACATCAGCAAATGGCCGGTATACTTTGGGAGCTTGCAAAAGGGTAGAAAATATCTGAACCAGTTGATTGTTGTTAATCATGCATTCAAAAAGCTCGGGCATACACAACGAGAACATGTCCATTAGATCTCGAGGTTCCATAATGGCCAAAATCTGGGAAAAGAGATTAAGCATTTCTTTCTCCTCATCCTTCTCCTTGAAGAGGGCTAAGCAATGCACTCCACTCTTCAAAACACCAGATGCTTTCCATACCTGTTCAAAGTCAAAAGGTACTTGAAGCTACCATGCCAAGAAACCAAACCTAAAACAAATCATCTCATGCACAATACCTCATCTTCTCTCATTCCTTTGAAGGCCTGAGGAGCTGGTAAATTAGATGATTGTGAAACAAGAGCTTGTGGGTGTGTTCCATGAGTGGAAGGAGAAACCTTAGTGATTGGAAACATGACATAAGACAACAAGGTAAAGTCTACACGCAAGAAACTAATAAATTAAAGAATATCAAACCTGAGAACGGGGCAAATGTGCATGGGTGATGCTCCATATAATGGTCTTCATTCCTGAAAATGCATCCAGCCAAAAATTGGTTAGTTTTTAGGGGAGAAAGATAATTAAGGATAAAAAAAACAGAATTCAAACATTATTTCAGTAGATCCAGAAATCTCAACCAATGATCATTATTGATATAGCATAAGAGAATAGAAAACAATGGAGCAGGATCATTACCCATGACCAAGGTCTTAATCAAATTCTTACAATCATTGACTTCCTTGGAATGCTCCACAGGGACCTGCAAATTCAAAACTGCCTGCAACATAACATCTCAAGATTAAAGGAAACAAGCCAAAGAAGAAGATAATGCAGTGTTTCAAGGGAGGACAGGTCTATCAGACTAGATATATTAATGCAATCAATTGCATGCATGATGTTTTTTTTTTGATAAAAAAGTAAACTTCATTAAGGGAGAGAAAAAGGGTACAAAAGAAGAGGACAAGGAATCCTCATAGAACAGAAAATAAGACTACATCAAAATAGCCCTCCAATCTCTCTGCATATCACTTAACGAAATACCCCTAAAAACTCCTATAGCTGAAGCCCAAAGGGACAAAAGGAAAACATTGCACGCATGGAATTTTATTTGTTTATAAGTAAAAAGTGTATTAATAACGCACCAAGAGAGTGCAACCCATTTACAAAAGAAAAAACTATCTACAAGATAGCAAGTCTAGGAAATCAAGGAACTCTTCCTCATGTACAAAAAATCCCCTTAAACCAAAAACAAAGGGTATTTAACCAATAACTTTTAATTTTATCTGTTGAGCTCTCTAACCCCCAAAAGCCCTACTATTTCTCACTTTCCAAACAATACACATGATAGAGAGAGGAACAATATAAAAAATTAAAAATAAAAACTTCAACTCTTTAGAAGCTTTAATTCCGCTCCAAGCCCTAATCTCACTTTGAATGGAGCCGACCATAACCCAAATTAACCCCATCACACAAAACGCCATCTCCCGAAGTTGCTTAGAAAAAGACCCAACAAAAGGTGATTGACATTCTTAGTCTCTTCTTTACAAAGATAGCATCGGTTAACCGTCACTTTGCCTCTCTTTTACAAATTATCAAATATCAATGGTCAAAATCTGTTCCCAAGAAGCCTCCCAAGCAATGAAACAAACTTTCTTAGGAGCATTGGATCTCTAAATTTCTTTCCAAGGAAAGTCCAATCTACCTTCCATGGGACGCTCACCAAAAAAGGCCTAGTAAAAAGACTTAACATCAAAATCTCTCTCCTTATTCAACACCAACCTAGGCCTATCCTCGTGTTGCAAATCAAACGTCACTTGGTAAATAATTCAAAGAAACCCCCTACACTTTCAAGTTCCCATTCATGCACATGCCAAATAAAGGGAATATCCCAAGTGGTGACACCATTGATGGAAGAAACACACGAACTAATCACAGCATCTTTCTCTCGCACTATCGCAAATTCCTCCAGAAAGCGCACTCTCAAGGCAACATCCTCACTCCAAACATCGTGCCATAATCGAATAGAATGACCATCGTGCACCTCAAACGTCACAAAAGGAATGAAAGAATCCCATACTTTCCGAATCCATTCAATCAAATTGTTTTATTTTATTCATGTTGACAATGAAGAGTATCAATCAAAGGTGCAAAGAATACATAGTTCAGGAACACACGCAACTGAAAACACATAACAGGTCTCTAGCTACAATTTCTCTTCCTCAAGAACATATTATAAATTCCACCCCCAAAAAAGTAAACAAATCCTACCAATAAACATCAACCTAAAGGTATATTAGCACTCACAAACTAACAAAAAAAAATAAGGCTTAATTGCAAAAAAAGACTTTAACTTTGACGCGTTTTCATTTAACCCCTTAGGAATTTAGCAACAAATTTCCCTGAGGTTTACTCTGCTACCCCAGGGGGCAACACTCGTTAAGAATCCCCACGTGTGTTTCACACATGTAAATTGTCTTCCTCTCCAGCCCTTAATTATGTGATTGTGACAAGAGAGGCCTAATTCTGCGTAATTAAAGATTGTTTTACAAACTCTTAATTAAGAATTTTGATCAGTGGATGCACGTATAAATTGGAAGCAAAGGTAAGAGTACCTATCATCCTACGAAAACGAAGATCACGTTCTGCTACATTATTGACAAGTTCTTGCAAAGAGATCAAGCTGTGGATTGAAGATCATCATGAGGAAAAAAGAGAAGATTTTAAAGAACTCCCAGATGCAACGATATTAGATACTTTCATCGCCTCCCTCTCAAAACAGTCTACAGCTTAAAATGTTTAAGCTTAGGTAAAGACTGGCTTATATCAGTTTCATCCTTCCATCCCTCTTACCTTCCACATACTAACAACTTGCCTCCATGGTTGCTTTTTTTCCAAATGTTTTGATAATGGAGGGATCTGTTACTGTGCACCTCATCAATCTGAAAATCCAAGTTTTCTTCCATTTGGCACCGAAGAATCACAAAGACTTGTAGGACGAAGAGGCTATGATATCAACACAGCAAACCACACATGGGTAACCCATATCTCATTTATAACTTGGAAATCAAAAAACTGGAGAGGAAGACAATCCACATGTGTGGATTCCTCCCTCAGGTAACGAAGTGAACCTCAAGAGATGATTTGTTGCTAAAAAAACTCGAGATTAATGAAAACCAGGCAAACCTCAGTTTTTTTTGTAGTTAAGCCGAAAAATAACAATTATGAAACCCAAGGAACTACAAACTAACCAATTCCTACAAACTAACCAATTCTTTATGAGAAAGGTTAAATAGAACAAGTGTAAATTATTGTAAGACTTCACATTTAGAAATAATATTGTCAATAAGAAACATACCAAGTGAAATCTAGATGACATGCAAAAATGGAAACAACGCTTGATATTTTTGCAATTATATATCATACAGAACCAGTAATCTAAATAAAAAGTTACCAAAACTACCTGCACAGGGAGTTCAAGCTTTGACCTCAAAGTAGCACGATCTTTGCCCTCCTCACCCTCTTCTAAGAGCTATCACCAGAAAAGCAAATACATTAGCCATAAAGAAGAGAAACATCTAATTAAGTTCATTAGCAATCAACCAGGCTCCAGCAAACAGGGAGATTCATCAAATGTAAATAGTAAGAGGAAGCCTTCAAGCAAACAGAAATATAAGTAATACATAATATATATATATATATATATATATTCTTTTTCCACGTCAAACTTGAATAACCAACTTTTAATCTTATATCGTCAAAGAAATAATTACAGCTAAACCAAAAGGTTTCATCACAGAACATGCATATGAGCCCCAAAAATATGCATAAAAAATGTAAAATACCTTTATTTTTAAACAGAATGAAGCACACATAAGTAAGACTAAAGCAATTTTCCAGAAATGAATTCTTCTTAAGGAAAAATTTAGTTTTAAGTTTCATGCAGAAGAATCAAGCACTGGCACAGCAAAGCTAAGTATCACTATAATACCACATGAAAGTTGATGATGCAACCACAGATTACCTGAGGAATTGTACGCTTGAAAGTACTAAATTTCCCAACAAAAGCATCCAAAATACGCCCCTATAGGTAAATTAAGTCATCCCCAGAAACAAGTGAGAACATCCCATAAATTGTAGTACTAGTTTAAGACAACATAGCAGAGCAGTTAGATTGAAGCTCATACCAACAGAATCCGTGCTTCATCCATTGATGGCTGGTCAACACCTTTCTCAAAGATTGGCTCTACCTAGATCCCAGAGAAGCAACTACATGAGATTGAGTCTATATTGAACCAAATCACACAACAAACTTAAATAAGCCGAAAGTAAGGAACAGAATTAGCATATCCACCAGATTTAACATCAATCGGGCACAAGTTGTATGAATGCTGAGAGACAATGAAGCATCATGCATGTTACTTGAGAACAAGTAAATAATTCGTGATAGCTGCAGCACAATAATATAAGTTTGTCAGCATAGGAATCATAGAATAAACTAGCCTCTAAGAGACGAAAAGTGAAACATCTCAGAAAAAGAAAAAGGGGCAAAACCTGTGACAAAGAGAGATCCCCTCGAACATGGTGAACAATCTCTGCCAGTAGACTATAAGCCAATGGCCTCAAAGTCTCAAAGCATGCTCGGCCAGTTCCAACTAGAACCCTAGAACGGAATAAACAGAAAATAAATGTTAAACTCAAGAGTCAGCAATGATAAACTCACATTAGTCATATCTGTATTTGAAAATACATATATACAAACATACTTAAGGAACACTAAACTGTTAATAATTTGCAAAACATTCTTATCAAAAAATAATTTGCACAACATTACTTAAGGAACAATAAATCTTAGCCAGGATTCCCAAGTCCCTCAGACAATGGAATTTTACACTATTGATCCATCTGCGAGCAGATGGGACCCTGCACACATATGCTTAAATGCGAAGAAGGGCAGAGTAAATAACATGTCATGGTCCCTAATCTATTAGCAAAGGCAACATAACAGACCAAAGGGTATACTATATGCATCAAAATTTATGGTACGATTTTTTAAATTTTAGTAAGGGGTGTGTGTATTTTGTATGTTACCTCTCTTCCAAAAGCGTGTCAATCAAAGGAAATAAACCCCTCTTGAAGTCTGTCCCCAGAACATGTTTTAAGGATACTAACAATTCCTGCGTTTAGCATTATCATATATAAAAATTTAACACCAGAACAGATAATGGTCCACCAAAAAAAGAACATGTCAAAGAAAAAATATTTTCACCTTTCTAATGGATACAGAGTCTGAACAAGTAACAAGCAAATTCACGATGCTTCTGCATATGCTTTCTTCATGTGGCCTGATATAATCAGCGAAACTCTTCAACAAGTAAGTCAGAAAGGAAACAGTCTGCAATAATAGAGAAAGAAAAGCAGTAAAAAGTTAATACAGAAAATTAAAACAAAACAAACAAAGACAACTCAATAATTTCTAAAGCTTGGCTTGATTGGTTTCTATTTTCTCACTTCATATACAAATATAGTAAAGAAACCATAGTCCATATCTTTATTGCTCATTAACTCTAGATTTGTGCTAACTTTTCTGGATGGCACGCATATTTGATTTCTCAAGAAAACACAACACATTTTTTATGTACCTTGCTCACAGCTTTCCTAGGGGTAGAAAAAGGTGGGACTCTTATGATCTTTCTATCACCAGCCAGGAGAAAGGATTCAAGGGATTAGCTCAGTAACTATTTGGGTGCATTTGTGGGGAGAGGCAGAGAAATGTGAATGAGAAAGTTTGACAATTTCAAATCATATTAGGATAAAACCTTCTCTTGAGCACCCCAGAGCTAAATAGGTTCAGGGCTCAATCCTCTATGATATTCCAGAAATTATGGGTTCTTCACATCCTCAAATGAAATATCAAAAAACAAACTGGAGTAATAAGAGTTCAAAATCTATAAAGTTACCCTTTTTAAACAAAAGGAACATGGAATCAACAAGCATTTTATAGTTATTCATTCCTATTCAGATGCAAAATAGATTCCCAAGCTACAATCAGCCTAGATGTTCTAATAATTAAGATCTACCCTTATCTATTCCAAACTTCACATTGAACTTAAATTTGAACATGTTGAAGAGTAGTTGTAATACATGACAGCATGAACAACAACAACTTACCTTAACCTGTGCACCCTTCAAATCAAGGAAGTGAATCTTCAAATGGGGTGGAACCTTTTCAGGACCCGGAACAGATATAGCAGCAACCATCAAAGGCAACAAGTGAGGAATATTGGTTTGAACAAGTCGGCTATACAATTGGAATAGAAACATGACTACAAGCGGACTCTCAGTAACTATCTTGAATGATCGGGTACTCGGGTTAAGTTGCCCAGTCCCAACATATCCCGTAATAGTAAGAGCTTGTTCTGAAGAAGAAGAACTGTCTATGGGCTTAACATCTTCTACACTGGCTGCCGCATTTTCAAAGAAATGGCTAACAGTCAATCTAAAGTTCTGGTAAATCTTACACACAAAGTCTAAGAATGGTTGAACCTCGTTTTCTAAAGTGGGCCTAAAATTCCTAAGAAGGTCAAAGATTATGCGAATACAAATTAGGCCATTTTCTTCATTATCAGTGGTGAGAACTTGCATGGCAACCTTCAAGAGATCCTGAACAAAAGGGCGAAGAACCTCACTGTGAGGGAGACGATTAAGGATCTCCACAACGATGTTTCGCAGCTTGTGCTCCGGACTGTCAGTGAACTGTGGCTTTGTAATCTGTAAAAGAATCACCGAGAATGCCCGGAAGTAGCATTTTAGGAAATTCAAGTACTCAGCAGTGTGGGCAATCTCAAGACTGTCCCTAACCTCCATTGTCATTTGAAGCCTCGTCTGAATAGCTGTATAAAATGAAACACACAAAGGGATTCACAAAATAGTTACAAAAAATGGTCTTTAAATCTTTCGTTCAAAAGCATTAGCATACAGGCCCCGTTTGTTTGCTGGAAAATTATAAGAAACAAAAACAAATGAAAATAGAGAAACCAATTTTAATCATACAAGACAAAGGAAAACAAAATTGGGGACAGCACGACTATAATTTGGCTCAATTAAACTTTTTTTTTTAAATAGCGAATAAAAATAAGTTTAAAGTTATCCCCCTCGTTTTCTCAGGAAAAAAAAAAAAAAAAAACATAGCAACAACATAATGGAAATGTGTGAGAGAGAGAGTACGGAGGTCGGGCTCGACGAGATGGCGAGAGTGTTGCTCGAAATTCTGAATAGGACTCATGGCGTAGAAGTTGACAAAAGGCCCTTCTCTTTAAACAATGAAGCAAAACCCAATCAATTTCACTCCCTAGGGCTCCACCGCAAATGCTTCTGTTACCTCTTCTTCTTCACACTTGAAAGCGCTTTTCAGTCAACAGGTTACGTCTTTTCTTCGCTGTGAATAGTTATGGAAAGAATCTGGAGTTGGTTTAGGGTTTCACTGTGAAAGAGAGTTCCTAATGTGTGCGTGTTTTCGTGATGATCATATATAGAATCACACCTTGTTCTTCAACTTTCTCTGCTACTTTCTCAGGTCCTCAAAGACTCGACAATCAGAGCAAACTGCAAGGACCTGAAAGAACGATTTTTTTTTATTCGTAGGCTGTAGGCCTGTAGCACATTTTCATCCGAATGGACTCAAAATTAGTTCTCCGAAACGGACAACGACAAAGTCCAACGTTGTTGAATTGATAATGGACGTACCTTTTCGAGGGGCTAACTATTCCGGGCTGCTAACTATTGGGCCTACCTTTTTGTTCCAAGGTATTATTTTGTCTTCAAGAGTTGAGACAAAACTCCTTCCAAGGAAAAAAAAAGAAAAAGAAAGGGAAAGAGTCGAGATAGCAAATGATAATATATATATATATATATGTATCAATGCCCTTAATTTTCTTTCCTTGTTTTTTTTCCTAACAAATGATAAAAAAATGTATTTTTTATATTTATTATTTTCTATCTCAATCTCTTTAATCTTTCTTCTCACCTTTTCATTTTATTAATCATAACTTTATCTTTTATGAGGGTAAAAAAAACTACATGCGTGAGATATATATATCATGGACATGAAACCAAACATCAATTATAGCTAAGGATGGAGCAAACGGGGCAAATGGCCATGTCCCCAAGCTTTCGCATGTGTGTATATATATAATTAAAAATGTATAATAATTTTATTGTTATAAAAAATTTGATTATGTGAAACTAAAAAAATATATTTTATTTTTTATGAAAATAATATTATATAATCCATTATACATCAACATATATCATTATATTCGATTTTAAGTGAAAGTTTTAAATTTGATGATCGCTAGTTTTGAAAGAGTTTTTTTTTTAGTTCATATACAAATTCATTATTTTTTAGAGGTTATATATTTATTGAACTTAATAAAATAAAATTATTATAAATTTGTTTATTATGTAGTTTATGTCAACAACAAAAATAAGAATAAATTGCATTTCTAAAATTTGAATTACGATTTGGTAATTGACTTAAAATGATAATAAATAAATATAGGTGAAAAATATTTATGTATGCATGTGTATATATTTTTCTTTATCAGTATTTTGCTTCTTCTACCCATTCATCTCTTGCCCGTATATATAATAGTTGAAACTAACAGTTAAGACTCTTCCATGAAAATAAAATAATTATTAGGACTCATGAGAAATCCCCTTTCGCATTAGACATAGACAATGATCTATTTTTAACATTTAATTAGATTGAGTAATCAATAAATTTACGTTTAAAGGTTAAAATTTTGTGTGGTACATTTTTTCGAAATCCAAAAAAATTGTCATCGAACTTTTTGGACTTGGAACATAAAACTCGTTTGTTGCAATTTTTTGATAACTAAAAAAACATTTTTTAGTGATTAAAAGTGTTTTGATGTGTGTTTAGTTAATTTTATGAGATCAATTTTATAAAAATTCTTTCAAAAGAAAACGATTATGAGGTATTTTCATGTAAATATGATAAACACAAATTCAAATAAAATTAAAACAAACAGAACCTAAGAGGTAATAGCACGGTAAAACACACATCTTTTTATAAAAAGAGGTCCTTAGAATGAATCCAATAATTCCACAAGTTTTACGATAATCTTATACGATTTTTTTTTTTGTTACGAGTGAGGGGTTTTGAACCTGCTACTTAGATAGGGATTTTGATATCTTCACCAAAGGCGAAGAATTTTTGTACGTTCTTTAATATATGCTATGATTGATATGAGAGAAAAGAAATGAGATAAGAAAGAGAATTGAGAATTAAGAATTGAGAAGAAAAAAAAAGAGAAAATCTTAAAAATTTTATTATGTGCTTGTTAGAGATGATAAAAAAGTGAAAGAAAAAAATATATATATTAATTATTTACTTTTCACTCATCACTCGGCTCAATTTGTGTCCATGTTCATAATAATGAGAAAACATTGTTTTTCTCATTTTTATTTTTTACGAAACAATAGATAAATGCTTTTCACTCTATTATTTTCAAATTTTTTTATTTTTTCTCTTCTTTTCATTTTTTTTCTTTTTCTCTCTTAACTGAAGATATGAGGGTAAAAAATAAAATAAAATAAAAAAGCTCTAATTTATGGATATGGATTGGAATATTAAGTTGACTTAGCTAGATATCTATAGCGATTTTTTTCCTTTTTATCAATTTTTTTCTTTATTAAAGATAAATTTGAAAAAGGAAAAAAATGATCATTCAAAGAAAAACAAACAATTGAGCTCCACTGGACCCATAATGGAGCCCAGGGGAAGAGACTCCATTAGAAAGGAGCAGGCTGCATGTCCTTATCAAGTACGGTAACGGTAACAGTTAGCACACATAACTCACAAATTAATCAAATTAAGATAAGATGGATGGTCCAACAACCGCCCCTTGTCAACTTCAATTAACAAAATTCCAGTGAAGTGAACGCGAAGAAACAAAACCCCCATGATTCTATTAACTTACTTTAAGTAAGCCAATTACACCACCTAGTTAGCAACGACCTCTCACTTGTCTCTCCATTTCAATCTTACAAATCCTATATATAATTTAAAAGGATAACACCTTTGTCATCGACCAATCACCGCTTGCGTTCAGCAATCAATCTCAAGCGAGCAGTTTAACAACCAGTTGCAAACAAAAGATGGAGAGAGAAGATGAAGGTGGAGTGATCGTCATGGGACGGGCAGAGATCGATACACGAGCGCCATTCCGGTCAGTTAGAGAAGCAGTTCTGGTGTTTGGGGAAAAAGTTTTAGTAGGAGAGATTTATGCCAACAAGCTCAAAGAGGTTCTCTCTCTTTAACCCTCTTTGTATCAAAAATCAAAAAAACTGTTTTTAATCTTAACAACTCATTGATTTGAAATTTCATCTTTCTCTCATATCCGTATATTTAGAGGCGAGCAGAAGCAGGTGAAGTTGGACATGGTCAGACCAAAATAGGAGCCCTAACAAGTGAGCTTCAAGAAACAAAGCAAAGTCTCCAGAAAGCCAAAGAAGAAAGCAATCTGATGTCGTGTTGCTTAAGAACCCTAAGAGAAGAGTTCGAACAAGCAAACAGAGAGCTTCAACGACTAAAGGCAAAAGAGTTAATCAGAAAACAACGATTTGATGATCCGGAGATGGAAGACCTCAAGTTCATCGAAAACACAACAACAAAGTTAGAGATGAAGTGGCAAACCGAAGATCAAGACTTGGAGGATGAGTACTTTCAAAAGAAGAGATACGTGAAATTTGCTAGTCGTCCTTCACTTACTCGAATTATTAATGTTAGCAAAGAAAAGTTGCTAGAGAGACCCCCTTCTGTTAAGAAAACTAAGAAGAGTAAGGCATTATTGATTCCTCTAATATATAGGATGCTGTTCTTCAAAAAGAAGGGAAACCAATTAGAAGGTGAGTCTCCAAGGGCTAATTAGCCTATTCAACATATTCATGCAATGTTTCTTTCACCGATCTGACTTTGGTCATGAGCTGAAGAGGGCATTTTGGTCACATCTTATCAAGGACTGATCGATTGAAGGTTGCCAAAGAATCAGATTTATCTCACCACCCAAAATTCTCTCTCTCTCTCTATCTCTTTTCATGTTTTAATTGACTTGGTTGCCCCTTTTTTTCTTACGTTTTGTTCCTTCATTTTAATTAACTCAAATTTGTAAGCTTGAGATATGAGCTCAAGTATATAGATAGATTTGAAGAAGCTGTAAAATCCATTTCCCGGCCGTGAGGGTACTCTATGATAATTAGATGATGATACCATCGTGATGGCATCCATGAAATTGAGGAGTAAATTTTTACATCAATAGTTCACAATCCATGTGGTAGTTAAAATCTATATAAATAGAAAAATATTGAGATGATTGTCATGATCACGACATATGACATGCACTCTTGTTAAATAGTAGTCAACATGTGGGTTATAGCTAACTGAACTAATAAAAATCATTTGTTTTTAAACAAGATGACATCAAATCCTATTCGGATAATTAAAAAAGAGAATTAAGAATTATGTTACTTCTCGTTGCATAGTTCAAAAACTCAATAAAACATTTATGTATATGAACAACAATAATAGAAAATAGTTATCACTAAAGCTTCAACGGAATGATTGAGATTCATTCTTTTCTCTAAAAATATTTGAGTTTGAGTTCTTACGTTATATGGAGTGTGGTGAGACGATTTTATTTTACTAATCTGACATGAATTAGCACTCGTATCTACACATATGTCACTAACAAAAATTGACGGAGAAACTATTCTCAAGAGATTTTTTGTTGCATCAGGTAAAAACTTGATTGATAATTTTTTAAAATTTTACTAATAATATTCGTACAAACTCAATTAACATTATTAATAAAATTTTAAAAAATTATCAATTAAGTTTTCAATCTACACAAAAATCTCGTTATAAATTTTTCATCATTCCCAAACCGACCGACCAACAAACAACAAATCCAATTCAAAGCATGGTGGAGAGATGCACCCGCACGTATCATAGATATATAACATGCTCCATATCTCACGTACCATTCCTTTATATCCCATAACGAGTTGCATCTCTGATCTCGTCTCTCTCCCTCTGTCCGTATAACTAATTTGTATATGTATGCATTACTAGGAAGGGGATATGTATGGGAATTTATCGATATCTTTTTATGAGATAAATCAATAGGATAGATTTACTTTTTTTCGTGGTAGAATGATTTTTTCTTTATTTCTTTTTAATGGACGGTTAGTCGACTGTATTGAATATTGATATAATGATGAAGGCATGAATTAAGGCATTAAAAATATGTAACCATGCACATGTAACCATGTGAAACTGTGAACCTTACCAGACAAAAAAAAATTTCATTTAAACATGCTTTGCTAATTGCTATTGGCCTATAGTCTACCTCAGCCATTACTGTTACTGCAAGTTGAGACACATCACCGTCTCTCATGTGTACACGTTCTCTTAAATTTTTATTTAAAATGATTCCACCCCTACATTTCTGATATAAATGCCTTGATATATACACAATGTTATCAAAGTTTTAACCGAGTGATTAAGTCTTATTTTTTATTTTTAAAATTAAAATAGATTCGAATCAAGTTTTTATCGAATTCGACTAAAGCTTGACTTATCAAATTCAAGCTGAACTCGAATTTGAAAGACAGATTCACTTATCGAGTTAAGTTCGAATATCTTAAAACTCGATTTGAAAAGTTCTCTAACAGTTCTATAAGGTATTATCGAGCTCGAATTAATATTTATATTAATAATCTTATTTATTAAAATTAGAGTTTAGACTCGAGATCAAATAGATAATTCAAAAGTTCAGACTCAAACTCAAACTCAGACTTGAATAGACTCGTCTGTTATCGAGCTCGAGCCATCAGAAAATTTATCGAGATCGGACATAATTTTAAACTCAAGTCCAATTTTTAAGCTCGATTCGAACTCGAAACTATTCATTTTAAATTGAGCATAGCTCGAATACCTTAACATTCGGACTCGACTCGGCTCAACTGGAATCAATCCTTACTCAAAATATTTGTATTTAAATTTTATTTTTTATTGCGGTGAGATGAGACAAACCTTACGTAGTGGATTTAACATAAATCAACACTTTGTGTTTGATCCGCCAAGAAAATGATTTTACAAATATTTATAAAGACATTATTATCCTTTCCTTCCAAAAGTTTAATTAAAAATGTAATAATAAATTAATGAAAGAAAATTAATTGATTCAAATTATAATTTGTTCCTTTCTCTAAGGAAAAATTAATTATTTCCATCAAATGACAACGCAGTCGTTTTTGGTAGGTATATACAAATATAATAACATAGTCTACGACGTAAAAATCAAGCTAGGCGGTTATTCACACACCGAATTAACCGACCACAAAATTCACGTAACTTAAAAATGATATATTATTGATATATTATATTTGGTGCATCCATGAGTCAACCAGACAAGTTGGACTAGAAGGAGGATGTTTTTTTATGAACGGAAGGAAATGTTAATTTGACTAATTAGTTGCGTTGTCACTATGCATTAGAAGACAAAAAAACTCTGAAACCTGCTTTGTTTTTAATTAAGCTATTGATTCTCCAGCATTTCCAGCAAATTCTCTGACACGTTATGATTAACTAAGCTGCTCAAGCAAAAAACTGTATGAAGCCTGCTTTTCTTTTGAAACTTTATTTTCTTTATTGATAAAGAGAAGAAGAAACGGTTCAAAGTCTTATCCCTTGTTTGGTGATTGGTGTTTTTTTTTTTGTTTTTTTTATTATATTCAAGTTGATTGTTTTTTTGATCGTTTGGTTATAAATTGTGTGATGTTATTTCAAAACTGGTTGATATAATTATCCACATTTAATTTGTTCACAACAGTTGATTGATAATTAATAATATTTTTTATGATCATATTATAATTTTATATATGAGTTAATTTACAATTTAAATCTCATTAATAATTAAAAATTCATGTAAAAATATTTTATATACTATATAATTTATAAAATTTAAGCCCGGTTTATAAAATTTAAGCCCAATCTTATCTATTGTTATGTTGAATTTATAAAATGTGAACCCACCCATATGATATTTTTGCATATATATTATTAAATATGTATAAATATAGACATTTATTGGGTTTTTATTGATAGTTTGAAGTAAAAATGTGAGTCCAACTTTACTTGATCTTTTTAAAATAAAGAAGTAGTAAAAAATAAAATAAAAAATATCACCAAACTTCTCAGATCTGTTGCAAATATGTGGAAAAGAAGGAGAATGTGGGGGTAGGTGGAAGGAAATGAGAGGGGGGGGGGAGGAGGAAAGAGAAAATGAAGGGAGAAAAGGAGGAGAAAGAATGAGAAGAAGAAGACAATGGGGAAGAAGAAAATTTGAGAAAAAAGCGAGATTTTCCGGAATTAGGAAAAAAAAATACTAAAATCTATATTCAAATTGTTGACCATGAAAAATATAATAAATTACAAAAATATAGGTCAAGTAGTTCATGAAAGAATTGATTTGCCGGAGAAGATGAATAATTGGCATAGAAAATAAGAAACTAATGTTCAACATGGTGAAATAAGTCTTTAAAAAGTGATTTATGAGACTTTCATAAATAACAAAATGTTGATTTTAATAAATGGTTGAATTAAGACTAAAAACTAATTTATATAAATCACAAGATTTTAACACTGATCTTATTTTAATAAACAATAGTATTAAAATAAATAGATATTAAAATGTAAGTAAGTAGCATAAGCAACTTTATATTTCTGGGAAATTTAGGAAAATTAATCTAGCTATCATAATTCATATCTTCCATAAATTATTCACCAAGCCATAACAGCTCAGTGCTTTAATTAATTTGGTCAACCATCAAAGGGTAGCACATATTTCCCTTTCTCTGACACGCCACATTTAATAATATTGTTGTAAATATTAAAAGAGACATTTACTGAGTATATAACTTGCTTTAAGCTTAGCTATATAGATAGCAATTTTTAATTAGCCAGCCAATTAGGCTCCCACTCTATCAAACAAAATGCATGAATTTAAAAGTTGTCTCCTATACAACAGATTCTCATATAAGATAAGACACCCCCACATGGTTATCAAAAGGCAAGAAGATGGAGAGAGCTGGAGGCAGCCCCGAAAGGATGGACAGCGGTATATGCATCCCTCGGCTTAGAGGCATCACCACCACCACAACTAACAAAATCCACAACCGTTTGTCACCGATGAGTACTCTGTTTGAACGTATCCGTGAAGCTGTTTTTCGTATGATTATGTTGTCAACCCTCTCCAAAACCACGCGTAGATCGTCCAATGTGCGGCCATCACGATCATATTATCCGGTTGATCCTCATCATAACGAAGCTGTCGCGGATTGCATTGAGTTCATCAAGAAAAAAAATTCTTTTAAAGAGGAGAGCAATCATGATTCTAGTGTTAATAGTTCTTCCGTCGATGCTTCCGTTGATATGGTTATATCAATACCAATTACATGATTTGTAAATTTTTTTTTATTAAGTGAAAGATCTAATCTGAATATTTTATATGAAAATCATAATTGTAACTATGCGATATCCCAATTTGTCATATGTGCCGGCCATATTCATAGAATATATGGTTAATTAGTACTGCTATTGTCAGGTGTGAAATGTAGAATTGTAAATTGGTGTGTATGAAATTTACATGGCATTGTTAGAAATGAAGAATCATTTTTCTTTTTTCTTGGATTTCTGCTTTTCAAAATTCGCTTCATGGAATCATTTTTCATAACAAATGAGTCAAAGAAATTGGGCCAATGAATGATAATGCCCCCTGCAGCCCAGCCCAATAGATAACTCTCCATCTTTCCCTGCTGTTTCAGGCAGTTGAAGACGTTGAAAGCATCAGTCAGGGCTTCTCCGACTTCCTACCTGTTAATGTATTATATGGGCTTAGTCCCACATTGGTTGTGTATAGCTTTGCTTCTCCTATTAGCTTGTATAAATAAGATAATCCCACATTGGTTGTGTATAGCTTTACTTCTCCTATTAGCTTATATAAATAGGATAGCTCCCTTTGTAAGTAAATTACACCATTCAATACAATTCTTCTCTTTGTATTGTCTCACTTCCTCTCTTAAATTCAACATGGTATCAGAGCCTTAATGGTTCTCGGTATTTTAAGAGTTGAGTATGCTCTGTGATTGCCACTATTAGTGGATCCTTCACATCAGAAATTCTCGGTATATTAAGAGTTGAGTATGCTCTGTGATTGCCACTATTAGTGGATCCTTCACATCAGAAAAACTTCTAGTATATCCTTTTCATACCTGTCGGGTCATCACTATAGTCGGAGTCTCATTCTCCATCGACATCATCTCCGCTGTCGCTTCTGTTTCAGAAACGCTGCTGCCACGTCAGCCCTAAAAGCCACATCAGCGCCACCTCACTGCCACCTCAGTGCCACGTCACCCGTTGACATCATCTCCGCTGCCGCTCCTGTTTCAGACACGCTGCTGCCACAGTAGCACCACATCAACAACACGTCAGCACCACGTTACTCGTTGACCGTCACATCATCAGTTGACTGCCACGTCATCAGTTGACAGCTACATCACCGGTTGATTGCCACATCATCAGTTGACCGTCACATCACTGGTTTCTTGGAGGTTCACCTTCCTCTTTGCTCCTATGGCTGAATCGGACTTACCCCACCAACAGAGCACACACCAGAAGCCCTTATATTGCAAGTATTGTCATTCACAAGGGCATGAATTGCTTAAATGTCCTTCTCGCCTATGTAAAGTCTGCAGAGAACCGGGTCACTATCTTGCAGACTGCCCTAAACTTCCATCTGGAAATCAGTCAAATGGGAACCAATATCACTCTCGAGGCTCATACAATCGGTCATATTCCAAGCCAAAGAATACTGCTGCCGTAACCACTGATGCTACACCAACTTCATCCAATTCTCCACCTGATTGGAGTGGTTTCTGCACCGTTCTTACCGAGGCTCTAAATAAAATCGGTAACAATATAGCCATGTCAACTACACCAGGTACATCCCGATGGTATTTCGATTCTGCTTGTTGCAATCACATGACTTCTGATGCCTCTATTTTTTCCTCTAAAACCCGTGATGAGCATGCGCATACTATTCACACTGCCAATGGATCAAATATGCTGGTCAGCCATACTGGACATGTTGATAATTCTCATTTGTCTCTCCCTGACACATATTTAGTTCCTAATCTTACGCTTAACCTTATATCTGTTGGACAACTATGTGATCTTGGACTTGATGTGCATTTTTCTTCTACTGGTTGTCGTGTGCAGGACCCTCAGACAGGAAAACTCCTTGGAACCGGCCGTAAAGTTGGACGCCTCTTTGAGCTCACTCATCTCCAAGTCCCATCCTCACCATTACCAAATCAATCAGCCGCATCCATCCCAGCACTCTCACCTGTGGAATTGTGGCACTCTCGGTTAGGTCATACTTCATCTAGCCCTCTACGTTCTCTTATTTCTAGTGGTCAGTTAGGTTCACTTCAGCATGAGTCTTTTCATTGTATTCATTGTCAACTTGCAAAACAATCAGCTTTACCTTTTAATGAGAGTCAGTCCGTTTCCCTTGCACCTTTTGATTAGGTACATTCTGACGTTTGGGGGCCTTCTCCTCATGCATCAATGGGTGGTGCTCGTTATTTTGTTATATTTGTGGATGACTATTCTCGTTATACTTGGTTGTTTCTTATGAAAAGCAGATCTGAACTCTTTCAAATATATTCTGATTTTTCTTCTATGGTTCAAACTCAATTCTCTCGGAATATCAAAATTTTTCGTTCAGATAATGCAATGGAATATAAAGACCGTGCTTTTCTAAACCTACTTCACAAAAATGGCACGCTCCCCCACCGCTCGTGCCCTGGAACCTCCCAACAAAATGGACGAGCTGAACGCAAACATCGACATATTCTTGACACCGTTCGTGCTCTACTCATTTCGTCATCATGTCCTGAACGTTTCTGGGGTGATGCTGCATTCACCGCAGTATACACAATCAATCGTGTCCCTTCCACTACAATCCAAAATCAATCTCCATTCGAGCGCCTTTTCGGTAAACCTCCTGATTACTCTAACCTCAGAGTCTTTGGTTGCGCTTGTTTTGTTCTTCTCAAACCACATGAACACAACAAATTACAACCAAGGGCTCATCTGTGTTGTTTCATTGGATATGGTATTGAACATAAGGGGTATCGATGCTGGGATCCTATTTCTAAAACTCTTCGTATCTCTCGTCATGTCATTTTTTGGGAACATCAAATGTTCTCTTCCTTACGGTCATTTGACATATCAACCATCACTAACTCCAGATTCTTTACTGATCCATCTATTAAGTTATTTCCTGAGAATCCAGTTTCAGGTACTGTTGAGTCCACCTCCGAATCACCAGCTGATATCACCCCTTCCGTTCCAGAACCACCAGTTGATCCTACCTCTCCAGACCCAGACCCAGACCCAGTTCCAGCTCTAGAACCATCAGCTGACCTCACCTCTCTGACTCAATCGGTCGTGCCCGAGGATATTCCTATGTCTGATGAGTCTGCACCGACTCCCTCTGAGAGCCGTCTTCCAGATCACCCCCGCAGATCTACCAGGGTAACTCACCCCCCTTCTCATCTTGCTGATTACCATTGTGATTATCATTGTTTTTCCACTATACTTCATCTGCATGAGCCTCAATCCTATAAGGAGGCTAGTACTAATCCTCTTTGGCAGAAAGCAATGGATGAAGAACTTCAGGCCCTAGCTAAAACTCATACATGGGATATTGTTGATCTACCCGCTGGAAAAACTCCTATTGGGTACAAATGGGTGTTTAAGATCAAGACACTTTCTGATGGCTCTATTGAACGATATAAAGCCCGACTTGTTGCCAAGGGATTTGCTCAGGAATATGGCATTGACTATGAAGAGACATTTGCTCCAGTGGCGAGGCTCACATCTGTCCGTACACTCATTGTTGTCGCCGCCATTCGAAGATGGACTCTATTTCAAATGGATGTCAAAAATGCATTTCTGAATGGGGAACTTCTTGAGGAAGTCTATATGCATACACCTCCCGGCTTGGATGCCACTCGAAACAAAGTTTGTCGCCTTCGTCGTGCCTTATATGGTTTAAAACAAGCTCCACGTGCCTGGTTTGCCAAATTCAGCACTACCATTCATCAGTTTGGGTTCACACCGAGTGCTCATGATTCGGCTCTGTTTATCCGCCATACTGCCAACGGTATTATCCTTCTTTTACTGTACGTGGATGATATGGTTATTACTGGAGATGATCCACATGGTATTTCTGAACTCAAAAAGTTTCTCAGTGGCCAATTCGAGATGAAAGATCTTGGCGTGCTCACCTATTTTCTTGGCCTCGAAGTCTCATCTAATTCTGATGGATTTTTTCTCTCTCAGGCCAAATATGCCTCGGACCTCCTTTCCAAGGCTGGGATCACTGACTCAACCACTGCCACTACTCCTCTCGAGGTGAATGTCAGACTTACCCCACTCGATGGTTCACCTCTTCAGGATGCCACTCTATATCGTCAACTGGTTGGAAGTCTTGTATATCTTACTGTCACTCGCCATGACATTGCCTATGCCGTTCATCAGGTCAGTCGGTTCTTGTCCACTCCTCGGACCACCCATTACTCGATTGTTCTTCACATTCTTAGGTACATCAAGGGTACTTTATTTCATGGGCTTCATTTCTCAGCACAGTCTGCCCCCGTTTTACAAGCCTATTCTGATGCCGATTGGGCCGGAGACCCCACCAACAGACGTTCAACCACTGGTTACTGTTTCTTTTTGGGCAATTCTCTCATTTCCTGGCGTAGTAAGAAACAAACTGTGGTTGCTCGCTCCAGTACCGAAGCTGAATATCGTGCCATGGCTGATGCAACTCAAGAACTTCTCTGGCTTCGATGGCTACTCGCTGACATGGGTATCTCTTCTCCTGCTGCCACTATCCTACACTGTGACAACAGGAGTGCTATTCAGATCGCTCACAATGATGTCTTCCACGAGCGTACAAAACACATCGAGAATGATATCCACTTCATCCGTGATCACATTCTCCAGAATACGGTTCGTCTACAATCCGTCAGTTCAGCCGATCAGACAGCTGACATTTTCACTAAGGCTCATCCACCCGGACGCTTTCACTCTCTGGTTTCCAAACTCAAGTTCACCTCCCACTTACCGCCTTGAGTTTGAGGAGGGATGTTAATGTATTATATGGGCTTAGTCCCACATTGGTTGTGTATAGCTTTGCTTCTCTTATTAGCTTGTATAAATAAAATAATCCCACATTGGTTGTGTATAACTTTACTTCTCCTATTAGCTTATATAAATATGATAGCTCCATTTGTAAGTAAATTACACCATTCAATACAATTCTTCTCTTTGTATTGTCTCACTTCCTCTCTTAAATTCAACACTACCAATTGGAAAATTTTCAGTATTTAGACACTTAGACTAACATTAGAGGGAAACAAAATGGTTGGTATGTATGTTTGCTTTCAAAGTTTCTGATTAATTTGTTTGATTTTTTTTTTTTATTGTTGATGTAATTTGGATCTTTTTTCTTTTTGAGGGTTTTAGGGACCCAATCGGAGAGAGAAGACGAGGTTTCTTTGGAACTCACTGAAGAAATTCTCCAGAGCATGGAAGTCGGCATGGTTTTTAAAGATTATGTAATTACTTCTTTTATTCTATCTTTCAAGTAACTTTCTGTTTTAATAATGTCTTAATTTTTTAGAGAAAAACTGAGTATTAAGCTTAAACGAGTTTTACTTGTCATCTTATCTTTCAATTAATCCCGGGTTAGCTCAGTTTCTTCGTAATTATCGATAAATATGCTGAATTCAAAATGATTTATATATTGTTAGTTTATGTGTTCTATTTGAGATCTTCAATGTTCAATTACAACTTCTTTTTTTTTTTTAAATTCTGATCCGTGTACAGAGTGAATGATTTTGTTGTGTTTTTTTTATTCTTCAACTTAATAGAACTGTTTTCATGTTGTAATTATCATTTGCAGAATTGTAGAATCAGTTCGATGGATTTTCACAAAACATCAAGTTATCTCGTGACTGCTGGTGATGATGAATCAATTCGCCTGTATGATGTTTCAAGTGCAACGTAAGTTCCTTTTTTACTAGTCATATACCTACCTGCCTATGTAAGCTTTTTTCTTCCCTTTTTGATTTGTTGAAACTTGGTGTTTTATTGTTTTACATACTTTTCGTTCGTTCCTTGTAGTTCTCTAAAGTGAATAGAAACCCACTTCAGTATTCCAGTTATATCTAAATTTTTCTCAAATTTGGTGCCAACTTATTTGGTCTCCAATCTTTTTTAGGTTAATGGACAATTTGTTGCACTTGAAAATCTGTGCGCTTGTAAAAGACATGCTTGTAGCTGCTGGAGAGCCGTGGCCCATAGGTTTTCTTTTAAGATGTCATGATTAAAAAACTAATGCTTAAGATTGTGATTTACATCATAATATGGTTACTGGCTCACATTCTACTGTGGAGAAGAGAGAAGAGATTGCTTTAGATTTCTGCTTGCTTCTGTTGGATTTATATTATTTTATTTAATTTTACTCTAGTCCTATACTTTTCTTTTCTTTTGGGTATTGACATGAAATAATCAACTCTCAGGCACTTCTTTTTCTTATTGCCAGATTTTTGAAGACAATTAATAGCAAAAAGTATGGGGTTGATCTGGTTCACTTTACTTCTCATCCTACAACAGTCCTATACTCTTCAAAAAATGGTTGGGATGGTACCTTATCCGTGCAACGGATTTGGTGCATTGATTCTTCTTAAAATCATTTATTTACAAACAAAAAAATTGTTTCAGAATCTCTGCGGCTTCTCTCCTTGCATGACAACAATACTTACGGTATTTTAAGGGTCACCATGACAGGTTTGGTTTGTGATGCTGGTGGAATGTGTTTTACTTTCATCCAGAAGTGTCTGTTTGTACCAAACTCATTGTAATAAGTAAATGATGTTCTGTCATTTTTCTTGGTTATAGGGTTGTTTCACTTAGCTTGTGCTCTCGCAAAGAATACTTTATCTCCGGTTCTCTTGATAACTGTTTTGCTTTGGGATCAACGGGTGGAAAAGTGTCAGGTGGACCCTTTGCACTATAGACTCATTTTTAAGACAGGTTTTCCCTTTCGACAAAATTTGTGACATATTATCTGTGTTTTAGGGTCTTTTACATGTACAAGGAAGACCTGCTACAGCATACGATGATCAAGGGCAAGTCTTTGCAATTGCATTTGGAGGGTACATAAGAATGTTTGATGCTCGCATGTATGAAAAGGTTAGTAAGTGATATGTAAGAATGTGTCAGATGTTTAGCTGTTTCTAGTTCTTTACTTTGTACATAACAATTTTGTTTGGCACTGATTTGGGAAGTTTGAATCTTTGTAGGGTCCTTTTGTAATCTTTTCTGTTGGGGGTGATATTTCTGTTGCGAATATTGTGAAGTTCAGCAATGATGGGAGACTTGTGCTTCTGACAACTATGGATGGACATATTCATGTACTTGATTCATTCCGTGGCACATTTTTGAGTTCTCCTCCCCCTTGTTTTATTTTCCCCCTCCAGTACTTAGAAGTTAGAAGCTTTGACATGAAATTTCCCCTGAACTGACTAGGATCTTAATTGTTAGTTCTTTGTGATGGCTGTTTTAGTTATCTACATATAATGGGAAGCCAGTTTCTAGCAATTCCACATTAGACGCATATTTCATCCCAGAGGGGATGTTTGTAATATCATGTACTTTCATCTCCAGTCAGTATAACTACCTCTCTCCGGTCAGTATAACTACCTCGGATTGGAACATTGGAAAACATACTTATTGGTCTCTGTATGCTAATTTGATTCTTGTTTTCTGATCTTTTGGCAGGCTCGGGTGGTGGTAGTGTCTATGCATGGAGTGTACGGAGTGGGAAAGAAGTATGATAAGTAGTTCTTCTTCATTATCATACATCTCTCTCTCTCTCTCTCACACACACACACACACACATCTGCATTAAGTGGCATCTAGTTGATTTTTGTGATTGTCAATTGTTATGCTTCATATATTGCTAGTTATATTATGGTTTGGACGACTGCATGACTATTATCATGTTCTTACATTTGTCCTTCTCTAATAGTATTCTTTAAACTGAATACAAAAACTGAAGCACTGGGTGTGGTAAGACAGTAATCATTACATGAATCATGCCATTTTATAATTTGATTTACTTTGAATTTTGAGATGGTGGGGCACCATCCATAGATTTTAGCTCCATCATGATCTTTTCAACTGTAATTATATATTCCTGCTACTGTGTTGCAGTACTTGGTAACTTCTTCTTTCCATACTGTGCAGGTTGCAAGTTGGATGAGTACTGAAACTGAGCCTCCTGTTATAAAACGGGCTCCTGGAAGTCTTATGTTTGTTACGGGCTTTTCTGAACTATCATTTTTCGTTCCGGACTTGTCTAAGTTGGCAACTTATGCTGGAAGGAAGTAGAATTTCCATAGCCAACACCTTCCAAGCATGAATTAGTATTAAGGTTCACCATAACGTAGAAAGGCCCCTATACTATGGATGTTCCGAGAATCTGTGTATGGAAGAGTTGTAGTTGTTCCATTTGCTACTGCATGGTATTTGGCCTTACATCAGAAGATGTCTTCCAGAGGAAATGGCTTGTTTTGGGTTGTACGGTCAGAAGTGACGGTGAATTGCATTATTGAGACAGACAGGCAAGAACTTTATTGTAATTGTACTTTTCTCTGTGATGTAGGCATAGTTGTTAATAGCGTTAGGCGCACTAGGACTCTAAAGGTATTTGGAGCCTAGACGCAAAGCTTAGGCACAACCTGGACGCAAAGCTTAGGCACAACCTGACGAAGGTGAGGTGCACATTTATAAATAAAAAAAAAAAAAAAATTGTGGTTAAAATAGTTATAATTCATATAACACAAATTATATTAAGAACTATAATAGATTTTCAATTTAATTTGTAATCAACTTATTACCGTTACTTTAATACAAACAAACTAAATTATTAAACATATACTTAAACATTAAAACCGTATATATTTTTTTATAAGTTAAAACTGCATATACTAAATTAAATTAAATTGTATGCATAATTTTTTATTATTTTTGTTATATATATTTATTATTTTTGTTAATATACAAAATCAATTAACTAGTAATTAACTTAGCTCTTTGTTTGTCAAAATCAATAATCTATTTTATTATAGTTGTCAAATCTATTTTATATATATCATATAGGATTAATGTATAATTTAATAGTATTATTTTACATTATCAACAAAGATTCTTCTTATTTCGGTGACCGTCTGATTTTGCCCATACCAATTTGAATTGCAAGGCTCCAGTCTGCTACTGGCATCGTCTTATTGATCAAACTGGATTTTTCATCCTGAAGCTTAGTTGCATGTTTCTTGTAACCAATCACCTTGTCTATTCGTCAATTTTGAAGTGCTAGGTATCCAATCTGAATCTCTCTGATTGGTAAATCTGAATCTCTTTGATTGGTAGAGAGGAAAATTAGGAGGAAATAAGAAAGAAAGGATGAAACAAAATGATGGATGTCTTTCATCTTTTGTTGGTAATTGGTAAAGATGACGAAAATATGAGAGAAAAAAAAAAGTTAAAAATAATATAATTTAGTTTTCATTCTCTATTCATCTCAATCTGAAAGGACTGTGATTTGTTTATATAGAAAAAAAACAAATCATTTCATATTTTTTTTTAACAAACGATAAAAATATCATGTTTTTTCTTTCATTTTCTCTCGTTACCAATCATAAACTAAATGACAAATTGTCTCATTGAAACACAACATTTACTCCCTCATTCTATATAAGTCAGTTGTTTTAAATCCTGCTTTGGAATTGGGGCTCCACTACTGCAAGCTTAGAGAATCTATGGTCAATTTACGAAACTCAACTTCCCTCACTACCACTGCTTTGGAATGCACAGATCAAGCAGCGACAAAGAGAGAAAGATAGAGATCAACACGAGACTTGTAGCAGATCATCGCGAGACGAAGAAGACGTATGGTGAGCAGGTGAGAGGCGGTGGTCTCTGAGAGGCCAGACTGTCGAGATGGAGAGGTGGAGAGCAGTAAAGAATTGTCTGAAGATTTCGTTTGGATAAGAGTGATTTTTGGGTTTATATAGCCCATGTAAATTGATGGCAAACTGGGATCAGGTTGGTAAATTGCCCTGCCTCACTGCATGACAAATGAGAACAAGTTAAGATGCCAAGCTTAAATTGGGTTACCAAACATGGCTCACGTGTAGCTCAAAATAATTGAATAGAATGCCTAATGGCCTATGACATGGTTTGGAGTCAAACGTTTCATTCCTTTTGAAATTGTACGATAATATTTCTAATTTCAAATTGATGAATGATTGATGAATCCAGAATACTTTATTACCTCTATTTATAAAGTTTTCTTCTGTGTAAAGATCTAAATTTCGGGTTGTCTCTATAGAAAAAGAAAAGATGCAAATGTTACGAGTTGATCCCTGCAAGTCAAATTTCATTTCTCTCGGTAAAATTTGCAGCAAAATATGGAAGATCTAATGAAGATGCCTGATTGTACTGTCTTCCTCAGCATGGACTCACTGTATTACAACGTAAATCTAATAAGCATTCTTTTCTCCCAAAACTTATGATGCCTCTCTTGTGATCACTGATCAGTAGAGCAAGCTTATTACCACATCATGGGTCGAGATTGCTATTCCTTAAGGGCAGAATTTTTTAATTGTCTGCAAGGTAGCGTTTGCATTTTAGTTTTTAAACCATAGGGAAGAATCACACTTTTTCTTTCTAAACTTTATCTCCAATTCTTAGTGAAGCTCTAGATCTAAAATATCTTCCCTAAATTGCATACCCTAATCCGAGAAACAACTTTTTCTCACAAATCCAAAAGAAGATGAAAAAAAAAATCCCCAAAAAATCGAACTCTCTCAACTTTTATGTTAATGTGAAGTGAAAAAAAGAGAGGTCCAAAACACCTTACTCCACAAAGTGCCTTTGCTTGTAAACACGACCCTAAACTGCGATTGAGAGCCTACGTACTTTGGATAAGATAATATGTACTGATGTGAAAGAGAATGTGAGAGAAGTAAAAGAAATCAAGAAAAAGAAAAGAAAAGGAATGAGAGAGTTGCAAAGAACATGTAAGACACGACGAGGAAAAAAAAAAAAAGAGACAGATGGAATCTTGTTGTTAAGAGACAGAACAAATTTTGAAAAGATGGAGAGAGAGAGAGAGAGTGTGTGATAGATGCAAATAATGGATGAGACAAGTCGAGAAAAAAGAGACCGAATGTTTTGATAGAGTTTTCAAAGTTTTTGAAATTTTTTTTTATATTTAGTAAACAGGTTTTAAAAGTAATTTTTTAAAATAGTTTTTAAAATCTGTTTTCTGAAAACTTCAAGTTAGTTTTTTTTATATAATTTTTTAAAAATAGTTTTAAAATCAGTTTTCAGTTCTTTATTTCATTATTCTTTCAAAGTATATAAAAATATTAAAATTTTAAAAATTAAATAATGTTAATTATTTTTAAGTATATGTTTAGTAAATAAGACAAATAAAATTAATATAGATTTTAAATTTAAACTCAAAACTAAAAATAATTACAAGGTGTATCAAAACAGTTTTCAAAATAAAATTATCCAAACAACATTTCATTGTTTTCTGTTTTGAAAACAATTTTCGAATTACAGTTATCCAAACATGTTTTCAGTTTTTATTTTCGAAAATTAAAAACAGAAAACTATTACCCAAACATGCTCTTATTGTTTCCTTCGTCTATTCAAGCTTAATATATATATATTTTTTTAAGTAAATTCATAAAACGGTGCATATACTTGCAACAAAATGTTTGAACCACCAACGGTAGATTAGTAAAGAGTATAAATATGGTAGGTAGATTTATAAAATGATGATCAAAGAGTATAGATAGACTAACCAGATTCATAAAATGATATTTATGTCTCCAAAAAAATATTGGATTTCTTGAAAAATAATATTTGGTTCTATACCAGTGTGAATAAACCTCTTCTTACCTATTAACGTAATAAATTCATTTTGAGTTATATATTAAAAAATTATGTGCAAATAACATAATTAAAATTTTAATTTATCTTTTAAATATTTCAATAAAAAAATTATGTGATTTTAACATAATTTTTTTAATATATAATTAAATATAAAATTATAGAAAAAACGTTTGCTTTTTAAAGTGAACAAATACTTCCGAAAATGTGAGTCAAGCTATGACTCAATTCACTTTGTAAGGGAACGTTTGCAGCATCTGCAGCAAATTACAAAAGTATTCCATGTTTGCAAAAGTTGTCCATAAAAATGAACTTTTCTCAGTATTGAATCCTCAGCATTAAGAGTTTGCTTTGCATATTATGATCACGTCGTAAGGAGGGTTTAAACAATGAAGAACTAGCTAGTTACACCCTACATACCTACCCATTTTTATATAAAAAATATACGCTTATCTGTACAAAGAAATTATGTGCATAAACTTGAAGCACGAACAGGTCTGACGAAAATGGAAAAGAAAGCAACTAGGAAAGGAGCCCTTTCGTGACAGTTTCACAAAAACAGGGTGAAAAGAGTGATGCTATTCACGCCTCATATTACTGATATGGGACATTACGTACTTGAACCCTCAAAAAGCTTTAAAGATTTTCTTGGATCTACAACTAAATCTCTTCTTTTTAATCTATCAAACCAGCAATATATACAACCATTTTCTACACTTTCCTCATTCTCTCTCCTCTTTCCATCTCTCTCTCTCAAATTAAACCCTTAATTGGCTTAAAAGACAATAGGGTCATCTCGTGCCATAAATTGTGAAAATATGTCAAACCAAATAAAGGAATGCATCGTTACAAGATCTTGGTGATGGAGACCTTTTTTTTTTTAAATTGCAAACGTGCTTAATTATAAAAGGGACTACACTGACATATAAAAATTTTTTGTTTAACACAGTATTATAAAAAATATATGGTATAAAAGTCCATATCATGAGAAATTTTTGTTTGATACAGTGTCATGAAAAATACATGACACGATAGTTTATCTCACCGTTAAATGATATTAGAAGAGAGAAAAAAAATTATATTTTATTTTTATACAAATATAAGATGGATTCTTGTGTCATGTATCTCTCATGGTATTGTGCTAAGTAAAATTTTTTCGTTAACTAGAACTGACACGAGCTTATGGTGATAAAATCCAAAAAAAAAAAAAGATCTGAGTTGAAGGAGCCCAAATAAATAGATTTTCTCTGTGCCTGCATCATCACAATTCATTTGTTACCGTCCATTTGTACTTACAATACGTGAGATGGAATTTTTTCTGATTTCTGTTCAAGAGTTTGTTGGTTTATGGCATCAAGTGATAAGTCATTTTTTCAATAAATTGATTGAGAGAAAAAGTGAGAAAGAGAAAAAAAGTAGAAAAAATAGTGATTTTTTTTATATTATTTGATAAGAAAAAATAACAGTACTTAGAGTAGAGTAACAAATCCAAACATTTCAAGTGAGATATATTAATTGTTATTATTAAACCAAATGTTAGTTGATGGTGTTTTCTTTTCACATAAACATATCGCAATTCTCTTAAATTAGAATGGTTATAAATATTTGAATAGTAAGTTACACAAGAAATAAATAAATTTTATGCTCTTGGCATTTAATTATACTCCTATGAATTTTCATTTCATTTTATGTTTATGAAATTTAATTTGACTTAATGTTAGAAGAATTTTTTCTAAATAATTTGCTAACGTAAATAAAATGATAAAATTCACCTAAATTTTTTTCTCTCTTTTTTGTAATTTTAAGGTAAAAAAATAAAAAAATATAAAAAAATGAAATTTAATAAGATGAAATTCTAGATTAGGTGTATATTACTCATACGTGAAATTTTAAGGTATTGAAAGAAAAATAATTTTTATGATTTTAATTAACGTTTTTAAATAAAGGGATAGAATTATCATTTTTAAAAAAATTTAGACGTAATTGTATTTGTGATAAATAATTAGTAAAAAAATGGACAAATTATGGTGTGAATTGGGGAAGGAAAGGGCAGCCAAGAAGCAACTTTTTCCGAGGGAAGACAAAAAAATAATTTGCGGTATTGACGATGAAGGTTAAAATTTCAAAATATATACCCTATTCACTAACAGGGGTAATCACTATTCACTGCCACAGCATGTATACTACTGCTGCTGCTCATTTCTCACGTTTCCCCCTTTTTTTTTTTTTGGACAGATTCATTTCTCACTTTTCACCTACTCCTCCAAACAGTACCGAAATCTTATTCTTAGTTTATCTTTTTATTGTTATGTTTTCACGTTTAACAAAAGTTATAATGGAGTCGAAAATTTTATTAAAATTATATTAATAATTAAATAATTAATTTTTTTATTTTTTATTTAATTATTATTATAATTTTTTATAATTATTAATAAATTTTTGGGTATAATTTTCAAAGAACTTTTGTGGAATCAAAATATATTTTTTTATGCCACATGATATCATTGGCAAAATCTTTGCTTCATATTTTGAATCAAAATTAATTAATTAATTAATTATTCATTTCATATAATATGTAACGTTACGAATTATATAAAAATATTTGATTAGATTAAATTTAAAATGTTAGTTTTAGATATATATAAATTTTTACTTATAATTTTAAATTTTTTTATTAATAATAATAATATAAATATAAAATTTAAAAAATAATATTATTAATAAAATTTCGAATAGGTCCAGGGCAACCGACCATATGACAGCCCAAAAAACACCTAACACACACTGTACTCTCCCTACGAGGACCAGGCATCACAAGTCTCAAAGGTCCCACCTAAATCTCTGACGACAAAGATAACTTTTATCAACGCGTTATGCATGCAAAGTTTATTCAACCAGCTTAGGTATTAAATAGTTACATTAACTCGCTAAAGGCAAAAAATTTTAGTTGGTTGGATTAAGTTTAAAATTAATATTTAAAATTTATTTTTAAAAAATTAATATAAATTAATTTTTTTTATTAATTATGTTAGTATAAGTGTGATATTTAAAAAATAATATTATTAATAATTTTTTTTAAAATTATTAATAAAATTTTTGGTAAGTTTGATCTAACAAAAAATTGTTTGGAAAATATGACATGAAACCGTTTCTTCCTACTCAAATCTGCACCGTTGGATCATGTTTTTGACTATGAAACTTGCATGAAATGTTTACTAATTTTCATTTGTTTTAGCTTTTTATTGTCAAAATAAAATTTGAAACTTGGTAAAATAATCTAAAAGTTGTCAAGTGTTTAACAAAAAATCTATTAATTTGATTTTTAAGCTCAATTCAGTTTTTTATACATTGTTTTTAGCTAATTCTATTCTTTTCACAAAACCAATTTTTTTAAAATGCTTGAAAATAAAAATGATTTTAGAAACTAAATGTTTGTTTAATAGCAAACATCAATTTTTAAAGTGAATTTGTGGTACATAAATAAAATAATTAAACTAGCATGTACTACGTTTTTTAACCATCATATCATATTCAATATTGATAAATGTATTTTCCTTAATTAATGTTTTTAAAGTAGTATCAAAAAAACAAAAAAAAAATTGATTTCTAAAAAAATTAAAAATTGGAAAACAAAATTTAAAAAACTAGATTTTTAATTTCTTAACTTTTTTAATGTACAAATTTATAGAACACTAAACAGTTTTTGAAAGAAGAAAAAAAACTACTTTAAAATCATGATTTGAAACAGAACCAATTTAGGTGAACAAAATGATTAAACCAATTGGGTAGCACTGTGTTTGCTAATCTAAGCATCGACATTGATTAATCTGTTTTTTTTCCTTAATTAATGCTTTTGAGTACTAGTAGATTATCATTGAATATTCTTCTCAAAGGGACAAGAAAAGTAAGATAATCACCACATTAAGTTGTTTGCATGACACGTGTCAGTTCACATGCAATTACAGCTTTGCCCTTAACTAGTGTCAATTAAACTATTAGTTACATAACCAACTATATATATATATATATATAAAAAATAAAAGGCTATCCATAATTAATTAATTAAGTAACTAGACTGAGTAAAAACTACTAAAGAGTGAAAATTCAGATAGAATCCGGTACGGATCTGCCGGTATAGGAGTTGAGGCTAAGCTCAAGAGAAGCACGAGAACTTCCATAATTTCCATCATGAGTACCGGACCGGTACCAACCGGATGATGAGTAGTAGCTGTAGGTGTCAGATGGGCTGGGCTTGCAAAAGAGATTAATGTCCTCACCATGCATGGGGAAGAGAGGGAGAGTTTCTATCCCGGCAGGAGCAGTTTCTATCCCTGCAGGAGCAGTTTCTTCTTCTTCTTCTTCTTCTTCTTCTTCATTAGTGAGTAGTGAATTTCTCTCATCAAATAAACTGTAGGATGTTGAATAATGATCAATGCTAACCCAACCTGCTAAGTTTTGGTTTATGGATCCACCAACACCACTGCTACCTCCTGTTTGTGATATTGAGCAATCCTGGTTCAACCCAATTTTTTTTTTTTTAAAAAAAAAGGAAATAAAAAGAAGAAGCATGAAAGAAAGAGATAGAGAGTTAAAAATTTATACACCAGTAATGGTAGAAAAACAATGGAGTCATAAGAATGAGATTTAGGAAGGCAGGCTCTAAATTAAGTTATTGGGACTTAAAAAGTTAAAACTTTTGGTCTAAATCAATGGTCTTTTACTAGTGTTTTATATATCTACTTCTTAATTTGAGTGGATTTTATTGTATATATGAATTTCCCTTTAGGTAGAGAAATGGGTTTTCTTTTCCTTCATGAAAATTTGGATTTTTTACAAAAAGGAAATAAAAAAAAAATTAAAGGGTTCTTTCTTTTTATAGGTGTTTCAAAGGATTGAACTTTGAAGAGTAGAATTGTCTAGTTTGTCTCTCTTTTTTACTGATAATTAATCCAGATAAGAATTTATAAAATATTCTTATCAGATTGTAAACTTACATCCCACTCACATGGGTGTAAATTTTATGTTATAAGTTGGTTTCTCTCCATTCAAGTAAGTTTCAAAAATCATTTTACAGTCAGAACTAGAAAAAAAAAATGTAACTATGTGCACCAACTTCACAACTACATATAATTCTTTCAAAGGGCACAAAAAGTCACAAACTTTTCCTCAGTCATCATTACCACTTACCCTAAAACTCTTTTCCATGGTCACAGATCCATATCCATAGTTTCCTATTTGCCCAACAGAAGTAAGAACACCAGGTGAAGTTGGAGATGCAGAAGAATTATAACCTGCAAATCAAAAATCAACACCCATATCCACAAAACAAATATAATTTTTTATAAAAAAAAAAATAATGAAAGAACAAAAATATAAGTAAAACACCCACAAAATTAAAGAAATTAAATATAGCACTCCATATAATATTAGTAACTATGAAACATTAAAAAGAAAAAAAAAAAAAGCAGAAGCAAAAAAAAAAGAGAAAATTAATTTACCACCAGGATTTATGTTGGGGTATTTGTTGTGAATGGGGTCCTCAGTTTTCCAGGCACCATTAATAGCAGCAGGAGGAGGAGGCCTTTGCATGGGGAGATGATTAGTGTGGTCTGTTGTAGTGAACCTCTTCTTCTGTCTCTCACGAGCCTTGTGGTTTTGGAACCAGTAAAAGACGTTTTTACCCTCTATCTTACCGTACTGTCTAAGCCTAGCTGAGATCCTCTGAATCTGCTCTGCACTTGGGGACCTGACCCCATTATTGTAGTAAAGGTCCTTCAATATTCTAATCTGATCAGTTGTGGGTGTCCACCGTGTACTGCTTTGCCTGCAGAGAAAGCTCCCTTTGCCACTACCATCCAGATCGTTCATTTGTTGTTGTTGAGGTTCCATGATGGATTGAAAAATCAAAGAGAAAAAGCCAACAAAACAATGAAGAGAGAGAGAGAGAGAGAGAGAAGGGTAGGTGAGAATTAGGGAATGAAATGGAGAGGGGGTGAATTGGGTTATAAAAAGGGAGAAAGAGAGAAGGCAAAAGGAGCACATGGAGGGGATCAATGAAGAGAGGATATCAGAGAAATATCTGGTAGAGAAGGACTGAAGTTGACAGAGTAAGTATTCATAAAAAGGGAAGGGACAAAACAGGGGCATAGAAAGGAGAGGGTAACAGTGGAAATTACTTGAATGAAAAGGCATACATTACTAGGTATGATCATTAAGCAGCTTTGTGAGTGAAATGTAGAAAATATTATAGTGAGGCATGAAATGATATATTGAATGGTAAGAAAGAAAGAAAGAGGAGAGGCTTCTTGAATGAATGAATGAATGAATGAATGTGTGATTCTTAGAGCTAGCTCATGGGGGAAGTTCTTCTTTTAATGTAGATATGGTCCTCTCTCTTTTTAACTAGCTGGCCCCAATATCAGACATATTCTTGTAGTACAACTGCTTGAGGATTTGGTGGGCAAAACTGTAAATGGCTTTGAGGATCCCTAGCCCATCTTTCTCTTGGTCCCAGCTAAGAAAAATTCTTGCTTAGACTTGAATATGAATTTTTTTATATCGAAAGTATTCTTCATCTGTCATATGGAGAGAGATTTCTCTCTAAGGATGAAAAGTACTTCTTCTTCAAAAAAAATCTCATAGATTGAGTTTAAACTAAAATCTCTCTCTCAACTAAAATGATGATATATATAATTTCGAGTAATCAATGGAGTAGCAATATTACCATTGTTTCGTAGTCTTTTCATTAGTGTTTGAATGTGGCTATGAGCGATCCTAGACAGCCCCCCAATCTTGCCACCTCCGTGCAAACCCATTCAAAGCCCACTCACTACAGTTAAAAAAATTGGAGACAAAATGATCATTTACTAGTTATAAACTCCTGTAAAATAGACATGAGTACTCATCCACCGATCATATAGCATAAGTGGGTGTCAAATTTCGGGTATCCCATCATCTTTATTCTTAGTGTTTTATTGATTCTATCCTCATATCAACTTTAATACTCAATGATGATTTTTGTCTCATCAAAATAAATGTTACCACTCAAAACATGATATCGGTTAAAAAGTGATTTGAATGAGGATAGAATTGATAATTTATGATTTAAAAACGAAATTTGTTCATTAACTAATGAAGCTTATCTTGATGGTCCAAGTTGGTGGTTACACTATCATTGATCTTAATTATACCTATCTTAAGGTCATATAAGCTCTTCAACAATCAATCATTTGGGCTTTCTCATTGTTGTACTTGGCCTCAAGGAGGAGGAGGGTCCCCCTCTGAGTTTTATATATATGTGGTAGCATAGGATATGCTGTACTCAAGTCAGGGTAAGTACAGCCTTGAAGGATTAGGAACTCCTGTAGGAAATAAAAGAAGCATCTTTGTCAAATATAAATGAGTCCTTTCTTAATCATGAACAACAGAACAAGCACTTTTTTTCAAATAGCATTTGGGAAATTGCTGGAGAATAACCAATGGATCCTAATAGTTTCAATTAAGCTTGAAAGGATTTTTTTTCATATTCTGGTTACTTTCCCTAGTTCCTTTGTTTTGGGGAAAGAAAACTAGCTTGCTGACATACATACAATTAATTATTACCCCTTTGAATGTGCTAATTTAAGCATTTCATTTTTAGCTAGAAATAACCAACTTTTTTTTTTCGTAAATTCAAAGATTAATTGTTGAAGTGTAATTAACTAAGATCTACTCGCTTGTATGATTACTTCAAGGATGCAAGCTAAGTGTATGTTGCAATGGGTTTTCTCTTCTTCTTTTACTTTGTTTTTTTAATGAAGAAAATGTATGAAATGCAAAAATAAATATAAATTAATTCATTGATCTAATTCAACGTTTAATGGCATTTTATATATTCCCTTCGCTAAATAACAATGAAACTAAAAACTATTAAGTGTTTAATAAAACAGTTACGGTGTTTCTGCATCTTAAACAAATTTAATTACTTAAAATCTACGTTTCATCTACTGATTTTAAAAAAAAAATATCTGTTTTTTCTTTGTGTTTGACTTAGTTCTGAAATATAAACTGTTTTGAAAATTCTGTATGAATTTCATACCGCATCTTAAATAATTGAAGTATTAAGAGGTATCATTTGGCATAACTGTAATTTTGATTTATGGTCTACAAAACGGTTTTTAATAGCTTTTAACGAGTTTAATTTCTTGAGGAGGCTTTGGTCTTGTGTCCCTCCGCTCATTCTATACTTCTTTTTTTCCATATTAATCAAATCAGTATGTTTCCTTGCCAAACCTCTCTCCACAACAAAAAAAGCTTCTTTTAGAAAATAAATTTTAGTGTTAGAGCTAGAAACTAATAAAACAATGATGAATAAAAATTTTCAAACGCGAATTCAGTTCTTAAAATCTACTTTTTAGCTTTTGATTTTTTTCGTAAATTTTAAAAGTGTTTGGTTTCATTTTTGTTTATGAAAAATATAAATTATTTGATATTCTCCCAAATGCTACCTAAATCAGATTCTAATAAAACAAGTAAGTTCAAATCTATTTCTTGACTGTAGCCTTGGTTTGTTCAAATCCATCCTGAATTTGGATTAGGATCAAGTAGGTCATAGTTTTTTCAAATCTACCCCGAGACAAGCAGTGATTGAATCAAACAGAAATAAAGGGAAAATATAGAAATGAAATTGGACAAGTGCAAAAGGAATTTCACTGTCACCATGTCTGCAGTAGTCATTTATGCAACGTAGCACGCGCCCCAAAAAATAAATGCACAAGCAATAAATAGGAGAGGATCATGTATAGGTCATGCTTTCTCTTCCTGGAGCTTCTACTACTATACAACATCAAAATGATCAAAAAGCTCCATTATTCTTTCTTTCACGCATTTCTGTCACTGCCTACTTCAATTTGTACAGTCCCCAAGCACCTTCAATGGAATCTTCCACTCTCCTTTCTTTATTTCCTTCTTTTTCTTTAGGTTCTTAATTACTATGAGCCAGAATTTTCGCAAAAGGAAAACTCACTGCCATGTGCCATGCCATTTAATTGGCTAAATTATGATTTTTGCGGGTAGTTTTAAATCAGTCCATATTCTTTTAATTGTATATTCAAACTTAGTAAACATTCGATTAGGATATCATGTTCGATCAAAGATTTTGTTATAGACCAAACGGTGCATAGTATTTTGCAGTTCTTGATAGATGAAAAGAGATAGGAGAAATTTTCCTTTTTCTTTCTATCCTTCAACGGTATAAAGTATCTTTCGTCTAAAAAAAATCTCTCTTTTTTCATAACAAGTACACTGTTCATACATGGAGCATACTGCATACAGGCTACACTTTGGCCGCAGGCACTTTTGATCTTTACTTCATTACTTATATGCTAAGAAATTTCATTTTAATTACTAGTAGTTAATATACTAATTATTAGAGAAATAATATTTAGAAACACTTTTTGTTTGCTTGTAGCCTTCTATTGAATTTTCAGTTGTCTCATGTGATGGAAGGCTGAAAAGCAACAGAAGTGGAAGCAAAGAAAAATTTTCGTAGAAAGTTGGGGTTTCTTGTTCCTTACTCTGAAATATAGATGAAGCCTAATAATTATTGCCTAGATAGAAAAACTTTTTTAATCATTTTTATTTAAATTTTAATTGGGTAAACGGAATTATGGAAATATTCAATCTCCTTGAATTCAACTGGTAACAGTCTCATTCCCTTTTTTCTACAATTCTGACTGTTGCAGTCTCTTTCTCTAGCTCAACTTTTTCAGATTGTGTTATTTGTTTGATTTTGACATTACCATCATGAGATTTTCCTCTCCTTATCATGCATTTACATTGGGCTTTGCTCTCTTCTCTCTCATATGAGATGTGGGTGTTTGTTTCTTTGGCCAAATAGTCACAATCTCTCACTCGATTGATCAACTTTTTAGACTTTGATTTGCTGGTAAAGCTTTTTTTTATCTGCCTCATCCAAAATCCTGAGCTGCTTACCTCATAAGGAGAGCCCTATTAGTATGCAGCTGCACTGGTACACTCCCTTTTCTTTAGGGTAATCATCCTTTTGCTCTTATTTTCTCCCCAAATCTCTAAACATAACATCACAATATCATTCCATATCTCTCTCTCTCTATCCATCTATCTATTAGGCTGCTGCTAGCAGTCTCATTTTCCTTTTTTCCTGTCTAATTAATTCTAAGAAAGAGACTTACAACAACATAGAGCAAACCCTATATACCCACAAATTTTTTTTCTTTTTTTTCCTTACTAAGTTTCGTTTATTTGTATATCATTTCATAATTAAGTATTATGCACTTTATCTAGAATGGAATTAACTCCCACAAATTACATGGTGCAGACTCTGAAGTTCCATAAGAGTAGTCACTTTCATGTGTCTAGTTTTAGGGTTCTAGTGTGGACCCTTTACAGGGTTTTGGATATAAACATAAGAATTTGGTTTGGACCACTTCTTTTTAGTTCAAATATCTCATATCTCTGGTCTTACTTGCTCAAACTGTGTTGCCTGAAATCTAAATCAGGACCACAAAATATCTTTTTTAAGGTTAAACTTTGTACCTGGTAAATGTCACTACAGTTTGCAGCTCATTGACTAACTAGCTCCTAATGCGTAGTGGGATCTCACCATAATGGCCAACAACTGCTTTGGAGTTTAGGTCTCTCAATTAGCTGCAGGCAGAGTTGCAATGTTGATCAGCAAGTAAATTAAAAAATGATCACATTTGAGAATTTAAATGGAAGTCAATTTTATGGTGAGATTAAATGTCCAAATTTGAATTTAAATATTCTCCATAAACTTGACTCCATTTCAGTTTTCAAATGGAGAGAATCGTGATTCATTCAAAAACTACTCTAAACTATTACTCCGTATCTCTCAGCATTAAGTCTGAAGTTACAAACTATGAAATGAGTAATGTAAATCTTCAACTATGATAGGATTGGAGGATGAATTAACCAGAGCCAAAGATGAAGGGGAATCTTGTGAAGAAGTCTTAATTTAAGTATGTTTGCTGGCTTCAATTCAAAATGCAGTCTAGGGTTAACTCCATAAAACTGATATGATTACAAGAGGTATACGAACCAGCATTGCAGAGGGAAGACCAATAAAACCTCCATCTTGCTTGTGAGAAGTTCTTAGATATATTTGGTGTAGGAGAGATTCCTACACAGGGAGCAGTTACCACAGTTGATGAGAAGAGAGGAGATAGAATTTATTGCATCCTCTGTCCTCCTCATCAAAAGGTGGAAACTGCTCCACTGATGTAAGAATTTCTCCTACGTAAGATTTCCTTGCTACGTGCTTGGTAAATTCAGGCAACTTCTTTTAAGGTCAAGAGTTCAAAATCAAAGGTTGAAAGAGGAAGACAGACAGACGGACTGTGGTAAAATGAACTTATTTGGCCATATAAACCAATTTGCAACTTAAAGCAAAATGGCTGATTGAAAATAACTCACCATCCATCTTGCACCATTTGCAAAGTTGGTGTAGTAGTTAATCATTGTTACCTGTTCTTGTCAACTGTATGAATAGATGCCAACAGCGTTAAACCCATCCTCACCAAATTTCACATATCTCAAGTTCATAGGCATATCTACACCTTATACTGCGACTAAAGCATCTAGATGGAATTAAACTTGATACCCTAGACATATCCCAACCAAGAGACCGAAACATTCCTCAACCAATCACTTGCTTCATAATCAAAACCTCAGGGTATCTCATTTCCAATAACGCAACATGCCAACCTGCATTTCCATCAAGAAAAACAAGCATCCTATACCATTGTCCACTGAGGGCTTTCAATATATCTTCATGCAGTGTTGTAGTTCATAGCAACCTAGACTTCCACTAGAATTCTAAAGCTGGCTGATACAAAATAATTTGTCACTTCCAAATCCGTAAAATAATTCAATTAACAAACATTGTGGAAAACTATTCAAGTAGAACACATCGTACAGTATACAAACATAACCGAATCTCACTTTCCCGAGGAAAAGTAGATTAAAAAACAGAATCTCATTGTAACATTGTGACACTACAGCCATGTGATCAATATACTAATTGGCATCACAAGAAGGCAATCCATCACAAACAGGCAGCCTCAAACTAGTTAAATCCAATCACAGGTAACGGGCAGTTCTTCTACCCAAGAAATCCAGTCACACTCTTTGCCTCAGCTACACAACCAGAAACCCATTCACTCCTAACCAAATAAGCAAACTCCAAGAAAATTGAAACTGCCCTTGATCTCCCAATCTTATATACTCATTTATAAGGTACAATCACACTACGACAGCATATGACACCATATAAATGTGTACAAGGTATAAATGCAATCATGTCCTTTCCATAGATCTTCCAACACCAAAATGAACCTTGAAAAACTCACAGATAGAACACTGATGTGCAAACTAATATTCAGCTATCTTGAGCTAAAAATGGTAGAAGGGCCTAAAGGAGGTTAGATGCTAATAGGAAGCACCAATCAGTTGCCCAGATTCACCTTGATCCTCTTTGCCTATAAGCAGGCCCTCTTCTACTCCGACTTGAGCGATGGGGATCCAATTGGGAATCACTTCTCTCAGCAGATCCTCTTGCTTCTGTCTTACCGTCTCTTCTAACAGGCTGTCTTGTCATGTGGCGCTCAGACTTAGGAGAATTTAATCTTTCTGTTTTGTCCACTTCATAGGACAATGGTTGAATCCCCTGCAAATCAGGTTCTGGAGTAAAGCCAATTGGTTGTTTTGCCTCATCCATTTTCCTAAATGTGATTGATATCCTGAGAAAAGCAGAAGACCAGGACGGAATGTAAATGTGCGGAGCATTAGTACAAGTAACAATAGTCAGACAATCAGATCATTGGAACAAGAAACAATGATCAGACAATGAGAAAGTATTATTAAGTTTTAACTTGTACCTTTTTGTAGGAACAGCAGGCACACAATGCTTAGCCAAGTCAGCCACATTTCCATTTAAAACAAGAACTGATCTGAAAGGATTAAATAATGACTAAGATTTCATTCCATAGTGACAAAACTTCCAGATGATAATATCAAATGCAAGAAACATCAAGCAGGCGATAAAACAAGCATGTAAGGTAGTTTCACTTACCCTACAGGCAGGGGGATAGGAATTGAACCAGCGAACTCACCAGGACCCATAACCTTTAGATTTAATCCAAAAACTATATTGCACTCACTAAGAAACGACACGGTACAGAATGGCCGAAGAAAGTCGTGGCTGTCAATATGGGGAGGTAAACAGTCACCTTCTTCATAAATGTTGACAATACAACTGTCAGGCACACAACTTGGAGGAAGCACATGCCATCTGACCAGCCTTGTAATTATCACCTTGAAAAGATGAGGTATAGGATCTACAATATCATGTTGGAGAATGCCTGGCGGGTTTCCATTTTTATCCTGTCACCAGAATACAAATATTAAGCTCTTTACCCTGCTATTCTAATTGTATTATGATTACAGTATCACCTAATGTTCACACTGAAATAAGATCATTATAATCTTCATTCATAAACAATTGAGCAACACAATAAAGAGAGAAAAAGAAGAAGGAAACTTACTGTTGCATAATTGTAACAACAACCAAATTGGATGGTTACAGGCCCTTTGCCCCTTACCCACTTAGTGGGTGCTGTATATGTACGCTCTGCAAGAAGATAAGAAAGTGTGGAAAAAGTGGACGTTAATCATAGTCCTTCAGCATAAACATCTCAACCAATTCATGAAAATAGAATAAATAAAAGCTAAAACTCTAAAGTAATATCTATCCAGTTCAATTCATTTAGTGATGCAAAGTTTAACCTTGAACAAGACATACTCATTCAAACAAAAAGCACTGCCCCATTCCAAATAATTAAATATCTTTCGGTTGACGTAAATGTAGTTCAAGTTCACATGACAAATGCAACCTTACTAATAGGGGAATGAAAATAATCATGAGAAGCACTACTACTTCAGCCCACGATAGAATTTTTTTTGCAAACAACTACAGCCTAGCCTCTAATCTCCCACCAATCAGGTCAGGCCCATCCAAAATTGAATTCTATGATTCTCTCCTAACAAGGTTTACCAAAATTTATAGTGTAAGAAATTGGAACGCAAATACAAATGTCTAGTCAAATCTTAACAGTGCAAACTCCAACCAAATGAAACACAAAAACAAAAACAAATGTATTCATAACCATTTCAACAGAAGGTAGTAGACAAGCAATATTAGTAGGCTTAAATAACTAACCTTTCAATTCTCCTTTTTTTGCCATCTCCTGGAGCACATAAATATAATCAACTATCCTCTTCTGCTCCGCAGCACTAAAAACACCGGTGTGCAGCTCAAGTCCCTTAAGAATGTTAACAATTCTCCCATTAACTCTTTCCAAACATAAAAAATCTTTCCTCCTATTCACATTCATGAACCGGATGTGCTCTCTCTGTTCCTTAGGCAACTTAGGCTTCTCAACAGCCTTTAATATCCTCAATTCCCCTATGGAAGAACTGACATCAATCACGGCTTTGTTCAATTCGCGATGCTCTTCTTCTTCCTCAAGCTCATCTTCCTGTGCCATATCGGCCCAAGACATTCGAGGAATCCGGGTTTCAACAGGGGGTGATTCAATGGCCCATTGACTCGTAGAAGCTTCTAGAACAGGTCCTGACCACCCCTTTGCCCCATCTCTCCAAATACCCACCGAATTATTGTCAACCTCTCCCCCATCTTTCCAACTGCCTAGCGAATTGGTATCGCAGTTATCATCACAATTCTCATTCAGTTCTCGTGATTCCAAATTATTTGGGATTGAAGAAGAGGCTGCATTCTCATCTGAATTTGCAGGTTCTGCATCGCCATCAAGTTCTAAAATTTGAATAAGACACCACCATAAGTTCAAGTAAGCGAATCAAAATAGATTAAAAAAACACAAACACTTGATTTTATCAGTTAAAAACATGAAAACCTTATTTTTATAATTATCAGTTTAAAAATGAAAACCTAAAGCAATAATATGCAAGTATATGTTATTAATAAGCAGACGTTACCGCATTAACGAAACCCTAGTGTTCTCTTTGTTTCCTCTGAAGAAACACATTATATACTAGAAGCAAATAAATTACAATTCCGTTCATATATATTCCAATATTTGAGATACACGGAGGAAAAAAAAAAGAGTAAATTTACAAACCCATTATTTTAGTTACTTCCAGAACATCACGAATTCATATAAAGAAAACTCAAAAACAACAAAAGACGTGGAACGGAGTCAAGAAACAAATTAATGCCAATTTAAATCAAGAAGCAAATAAAGAAAATTTGAGGAAATAAAAATTATGCCTAAAAGAAAGAAAAGAAAAGAAATAAATATAAAAATAAAAACAAAGAAAATAATTAAAGAATTAAACGCCCATTTCCCGGCAAGTGCGCCAAAAACTTGATGAACTCTTTCTTTTTTCCGTCATCTTCACCTAAACTTTTCTAGGGAAACAAAGAGAAGAGCACCTGGGTCGAGAGAACGGATCCGGTGGGAGAGAACTCGGGTACAGCGGTGGCAGAGATCCCTGGAAAGGAAAGGGAGCCATGTCCTCAAAAACTCCGATGCGATTTTGAGTTCAGAGGGCTGGTACCGGAGAAGGAACGTGTCGTCCGTTTTGAATTGTCCGAGATCGTCCATGGTGAGTCAACTCGGAGAGAGCAATTAGTCGATTTAAAGGAAAAAATACAGAGAGACAGCAACAGCGGTAGTTGCAGGGTAAAAACTAAAAAGGAAGAGAATAAAAAGGCAAAGGAGATTCTTTTGTATATGATACTTGGGGTATACTTGGGGTCGAGGAACGAGGAACTGTAAGCAAGAGTAAAGGCTCGGATACGAGTGTCTATTCTAATTAATCAGAAGTACTTATGGCAGTAGTAAAGATATTGGATCATGGGCTTTTTTATTGGGCCATTTGGGCCCATTAGCCCGGCTACCAAATTAATCACGGAGAACTATATTTTTTTTCAGCATGACACACAAAATGTGCCTTTGAACAAATAAATAAATAATTTCTTGATAGAAAAATAATAATGAAATTGAAATACATGTTGTTAATACTGAGAAGAAATGAATTATAAAACTACATTTTATCATCATTTTATATCTTATATTATTATAACTTAAGTGGATCTACCAAAAAAAAATTAATTTATTTTTCTAAATAATAATTTAAAATTAAAATAAAAGATAGTGATATTAACACTTCAAAAAAAGTTAGTATTGATGTGCTTCTTATTTCTTTGGTCGTAAAAACTTACAATGATACTCAAAATTAAATTTATATATATTTTTTAACTTTTGAGGATACAAAATACTAATATTACAATATATACTCTTCATAAGTCTTCGTAACATTTTTTCTTTTAAAAAAAACTTGAGAAGTATTGGCTCTTCATTATTAACTCCCAAAACTAAGCTTTAATCACACTCTAAACAAAAAACCCTTCGAATGCTAGAATCTATACTTGAGATTCACATATGTGGCAGCAAATAATTGGGTTCTCACTCGACTAGATATAGGTGCTCCACCACCAGACAAATACCCACAGAACACTCGTTAAGGATAAAACTAAAAACGCATATCCACCCACCACACTGTTACTGCTGCAAGGAATGGACACCAAAATCCTCCAATTCATACCTTCAAAAACACCCAAATCCACCATCCCCATCCTCACAAAACCTTCAAGAACACAAACCCGTATTTGCTTACCTCGCCGTCAACAATCACTTAAATTAAATGCCAACAACAATAGCAACGACCTGCCGCCGCCACCTCCAGCACCGCAGATAACGCCACCGGAAACTGTGGAAATACGGTTCAGGCGAGGGTCCAGAAAGAGGACGAGACAGAGGGAAGAGAAAACAATGAAGGCTCAAGCAACTTCTGATCCAGCTCCAAAGAAGTGGGAGGACATGAGCCTTACAGAGAAGGCAATAGAGCTCTACGTGGGGGAAAAGGGTTTGCTCTTCTGGCTCAACAAGTTTGCTTACGCTTCCATCTTTATTGTCATAGGAGCTTGGATTCTCTTCCGGTTTGTAGGGCCTTCACTCAATCTTTACCAGTTGGATTCTACTCCTCTGCCTCCTTCCTCTATGTTCAAGGGTTAATGGTTGATCCACAGAGTCAAAGAAGCACCCTCCAGATACTGAATTCCAGCTTGTTGGGCCTTTTTCTTTAGAGTTTTGATGTGTGCATGTAATTTTTTGAAGATTTTGTAGCAATGAGTTCCAGTTTGAGTAAGATTAGATTAATGGTAAATCTACTTATTTCTTACTCATGTACTAATCAACTTATCCCATTATTTAGATTCCATTTGGTAGTATTACTCACTTTCTTGTTTCAAGAAACATAAGTTCTGTCAAACATCTTTAAAAAAAAAAAAAAAACAGATTTTAACTAATCTAAAAATAATTTCTAAAAAAATAAATTGGGTAAAAAACCGTTTTGCCAAACACTAAACAGATTCTAACTCCATAGCTTTTTTTACCATAAACCGAAACTACTTCCAAACATTAATTCTAGTTCTTTCATCATCTTGGTAAGATATTACATAAAATGAAAAACACCAGATTGCCATTCAAATCAACATAAGCAAGGTAATCATATATACCAAAACATAGCATGCTTCCGAGATCATAAGCAATTCAAACCATCACACTCTTTACTACAAATTATAACATGGAAAACGTCTGTATTAGAGTATGATTTTTCTGACAGTATAGTACATAACAGAAAAACCATAAAGAACCTCTCCAAGTAACATAAATGGCAAAAACAATCTAAAGACTCCATGAAATTGTAACTACACAGCACTGACTGGCTGAGGGACTGCATCTCTTTGAGTTTTACACCTGCAGAAGAAAACAAACTTCATTTAACCCAACTTAATCATGCAGATACTAGGATGCATATATTTCCCAAACAAAAATATTGAGATCCCCACATGTGAGTGTGCAATTAAATGCTTCTATGATAGTTCCACAAATATCAGAAAGAAGCATACAACTAGGCAACAATCAACTATTTCCTCTCTAAAGAACTTGAAAGACAGGCTGGGAAAATTCAACAAATCATTCTGCACGGTTAATTGTTTAAATACAGACTTAATTCCTGAAAATGAGTGTTCTGAAATTATTAGTAGTAAGCTCCTTCCACAAAGCTCAGAATTTTGCAAAAATCAAAAGAAGGAACATAAATATGAAAGGTTTAAGTAGTGTCCATCAGAAAAAACCACCGATTTTATCCAAACATCTTATTTGGCAAGTAGTCCCCAGACAACACACTGTCTAACTGCCTCTCACATAACACACATTAAATTGTAGGGAGGTAACCAACTTCAGCCATATGATATTCATGATATCCAGAATCCAAGTTCAGTTAAACATGTCTGTAATATGTAGAAAACAGAATAAACTACCTATTGCATTGCGCTCTAGATGCATAATTATGATTGTTGCAATTTGTGCACATCCAATCTCCATCACGCCATTGCTTTGCTCTGCAGATATAGGAGGGTAGATAATTAGAAAGTTCTAAAAAAAATCTACATTATTTCGACAGAAAAGCCAAGTAATATGTTCTACATACATGGGACATATAAGTAAAAGAAGCAACACAATCCAAATTTACCCTTTTCCAAGCAGTGTTGGTGTTGTTGCTTGATGTGGAAACGGCATGGGCACCTGCCAATTTGGAGTGACACCTGAGCTTACACTGGGATAGGGAGCATAAACTCCTGGTTTTGGGTCACCGGTTGCCACTCCAAATTGGTTAAATCCTGGGTATGGTTGCTGCTGCCCATTTGTCTGAACATTGAGCCAAATGGAAGAAAAACTAGTGAGCATCAAGTGGAAAAAGATGCTTAAAAATTTATATTAATGTAAAATGCTTCCCAGAAAATAATTCCTTACATATCCTGAATTCAATCTTTTGCTATCCCACTCATGGGAAAACTCTTCCGATGCTAATCGCTTAGTTCCAAGCGCTAGGAAAAAAGTAAGAAATCAGTTGGAGCTAATGAAAGTCATTCCAGATGTAAAGGCTAAGAATTTATTCAGGTCAAGTATAAAGCTGAAAAAGAACAATACTGCTTCGAATGAGATTGTACCCGGTGGCATAGAAGCATCACAACTTTTGCACTGCAAAGAAAACCAAACATGATCAGGTAAATAAATCTGAAATCTTTTATAATTTTTCATCAGTTAAAAGGATAATGGCCAATCCTGTTTAGGCAGCTTGATGATACCTGAGAACGGGAAGAGTAATTATGGAAGCCACAGTTGCATATCCAATCACCATTGCGCCATCCTTTTGGAACAGAAAGAGGCTGATTAGGAGGGTTAGCATACGAAAGTCCAGAAGTCTGGCTTGCAACTAAGGGCCAAGTGGAAGTTGTTTGAAGTCCATACTTATCAGCCCCTACTACAGACCAGTTGGAGCTCAATGGAAGTGACTGTTGGAGAGCACCACTGACTATCAATCCATTATTCATCTTTTGTTCCGGTGCTCCTGGGGCCCTGGCAAAATAATGTGAATAAGTTGGGAGAGAAGCTCCAGTCATTGCAATCGCTGGCATTGCTGCTACTTCCTTTGGTTGCCCGCACTTTTTGCACTTTTCTCTTGATGCATAATTGTTGTTAGTGCAACCTACAGATCCATTGCCACACACACCCAACCCACAATGCAGCCACGAAGAGGAAAAGGAGGCCAAGTATACGCACACCAACCAGCCCACACCATACCAAAATACATATACAAAAAACACAAACCACTCAACCTAATTGATTGCAAATTCCTAATTCAACTTTACAAAAATAAATTAAACATATTACAAAGGCAAGTTGCATTATAAACAGAAGACATGAAAAGCGATGACAATTTTTTAATAGAATTTTTACAAAATCTATTCCTCTTGGTCATAAAGAGGAATAAAATTTTTGAATTCTGATATTGCCAAATCAACATGAGTAGCAAAATTTCTTAGTAAACTGCATTTAGGAGTGTAAGAGAAGTAGAGAAAGCTGAAATAATAGCCCATCTAATATATTTAACCTATCAACTATCTAACAAACCATATAGCTGATACTACTAGCAAAACATTATGCACAAGGTATCCTACCTTAGCTACCATTTCATTTATTAAGCCTAATATGCGTCAACCCATCAAACCCCTTATTGTAACTTTTAACTAGGACAACAGTATCTTAAACAATTCCAACAAACTCATAAACCCTAAACCCACACCATTGGCGTCAATCAATAAATCACCCAACTAAAACATCAAAAAAAATTCCCTACATCTAATCAACGAAATTCGCAAATCTCGCATGAACCCTCGAACCCTATCACTTGTCGGAAAAAAAACCTCGAACCCTATCGTTCAATACCAGCCCAGCAACTCACGAAATCACCAATTAAATTGAAAAAGGGAAAATCCCAGGTTGAGTCCACATACCCAACGAACCACAAACACCATAAATCATGAATACGCATACAAACTTATACCCTTATAAATACACCAATAGATATACGTATACACGGAGAGAGACGTAGAGTACTAACCGGTGCAGATCCAATCGCCGATACGGGGCAGCCATTTAGAGTCTGCAGGGGTCTTGGTGTCCACAAGAATACGGGGCTGCTTGCATCTGTTGCAGAACGATCTAAACGCGTAGTTCCTGTTCTTGCATCCACTGCACTCCCAGTCTCCTTCTCTCCCTTCTCCCATTTCTTCTCTTTCTCTTTTCTTCTCTTTTTTATTTTGAGGCTAATGGGTGGCCTCCAGATATGTATATTAAGGTGAATAATGAGAGATGAGGGCAAGGAGTTTGTACTTTTAACGTACGCAAATACGGAGGAGATGATATATATGCTGTTGCTGTTGTTGTCGCTGTACCTCATCTGAAGTCAATAAATCAGAAAAAAAAAATGGAAAGAGGGAAAATTCTCAGTGGCACGTGCCTTTCACACGATTTATGGGCTATGGACTTTTCAAGAATTATATTTCAGGTCAGGACTCTGGGCCACTTAAAAGGAACTATTAGCCCATCCCAGGACAGGAAAAATGGAAAGGTTAAACCCATTTTGGTAACCAGGCCATGCTAATGATTCGTACCATATGGGTTTTAAAGCTTAAAAAGGTCTTTTTCAGTTTTTCTTTTTGGCTTAATTACAAAAAATATCATTTTGTTGATTTCATCTTCAAAAAATATCTTGAGAATTTTTTTGTGGTATGTTTATGTTAATAAAAAATATCTTTGTAGTATATTTTTGTTAATAAAAAAATACATTGTCATATGTTTTTTTTAGTCAACCACAAGGTATTTTTTGTTAATAGAAACATACCATATGGTATTTTTTGCCACAAAAAAATCCTCAGAGTATTTTTGGAAAATAAAATCAACCACAGAGTATTTTTATTACAAAAAAATATTATGATGTTTTTTAAAAATGCAATCATTCACATGGTATTTTTTATAATTAAATCTTTTTTTTACTTGTTGAGAGAAACAATGTGAAATATCCTTCTTTCTAATTATTTAATCCTTTAAACTAGTCGTCATGTCCATGCAATGCACAAACTTGTAATTATTTAAATTTATTCAATTATGATATCATAATGTCTAAACTTATATAGTATTATCAATTTATTTTTAAAAAAAATATATATCAATTATAGGCATTAGTAATTTTAACCTATCATATGACATTTTGAACGTATATGCATGATTTATTTATTTTTAGTTTTACAATGAGCATGCTATTTTTGTTAAAAACATTTATTTGAGATATCCAAATCAATAGCCTCAATCTACCACCACCTTGTCTTAATATCAATTAGATTATATTTATTTAAATTTCTCTTATTATAGCGTTTTATCCATGTATAACCTTTTGAATAAAACAAACCTTATTAAATAAATGGTCATTTAAATCTTGATAATGGATGATAAATTTTGCTGACTACCATTACAATTGATAAGATATAATATTATAGATTAGTTTATAGATTAGGCTAAGAGTTCAAATGTGGTGTAAAACATTATTTTAAAAAAAAAATACCTTTACATAATAATTTTTTAAGTGAATCATTTTTTTTCTCATCAAATTCAAATTCTATATATAAGACTGTAGTTTACAAATAATTCATTAGTGCTCTATAAAACAAGCATTTAACAAATAACAAATTATCAAGTAATATATTAAACCAATAAAATTACATTTTTTTTGTTGATATAATTAGTTCTTAATTTTACTCTATATAGGCAAGCCATTTACCATAAAAAAAAATTATTGATCCATATGATTTTTTTTGTGAAAAAAATTGTTACAGTGTAAATAAATTGTTTATATTGAAAACTATTAATAAGTATCAAATAAAAAAACTAGTTATTTTAATATTTCGTCATATTTTCATTGTACTAATAAATTCATCAAAGCATTGGATTTTGTATAAATTTCATGTTTCTTATTGGAGATTTTCGTCAAAAATAGAAGTTTGGAGACTCAATATAAACACGCAAAGTTTTTCACAAGAAAATTTATTACTATGTAATAAGATACGTTAAATTAACAAAAAAAATTAATAATAAGGATTTAATTATAATATTTGTTATCTACTTACATACTCATTTTGATTTTTATCACACTAATAAATTAATCAGTGTATTAGATTTGATTACTTTTTATTTTATGAAAGATTTTGTTTACATCAAAACAAAATTACTATTTTTAATATTCTTAATTTTGGTAATTTGCATATCTTATTTCACCCTTATCAATATCAAAGCATATTACTTATTATTTTGTAATTACATATTAAATAATTAATTACGCGTAATATTTATCACTTCTGTTAACTAGTATTTAATAAATGAATTAATCAAGTTTGTCGATCACCTACACTCAGTTAATGTAGTTCATAATAAATAGGAGTTTGAGTTTCATAGATTAATTCTCTTGAATTGATTAAATTAAAAATGATTATGCTTAATTATCTAGTTTGTTGGATCCATTCAAAGAGTTTTTAACTTTTTTTTTATACGAATTATAACAGTGACTAGAGTTGAAATTTGTAGGTGAAGCCGTGCACAATGATGATGGCAAATCTTCTTCCTCCATATTTTTTATTTTTATTTTTGTGTGTCTAGAGGTGTTGCATTTCCATGAATGAAATTTGGCTGAAGGAACACGCGGCAGCATCAGACTGATCTCCAAGTCGATGTTGATGCCGCAAAAATTATCGATGCTGATGTGACCTTGCACAAGTAACGGAGGTGAACTAAAAGACCCTCGGAATGAGGGGAGAGGGAGACCTCCGAGGACGCTCAGACGCTCTAATTAGGACGAGGCGATGATTAATTTTAAAGCAAATTAATACTGATTGTGGATGTCTTCAGTTTTAGACCCGTTTACCTCAAGGTATTTATAGCTCCCAAGTGGAGGTCGCCCACGTGGGGGAAGGCATGGGTCTGTCCCTGTGATCCTGGGATTCAGAGGTAAGTCTTGATAGCGTGATCAGGGTGTTGAGTGTGTCAGGGTGGTCGCGTGTTCTAGAGGAGATTAGTTCCGCTAATCACGCTTTGACGTGGCGGTGGTGTTCCTTGCTTGTTCCACGTGTGCTTATAATGCTGAGGAGGCTCGAAACGTGTTATCATCCTATAGGTGACACTAGAGTCCATGTATGAGCTTCTTATTTGCCTAGGGTGTTGTGGGCTACATCACAGGCCCCCCACTTCCTCAGGTATTTGTGCCTTGAGGAAGTAAAATGTGATGTGTCGTGGCCAAGTGTTTATACTTGTAATTTTTCTTTGAGAAATGAGGTGGAGTCTCGGACAGGGAATTTTTGGCCGAGCTTATGCAAAGCAGCCCATACGCTCGGACTTGAAGAATCTTGGTCGAGTGTATGCAAAGCAGCTCATACGCTCGGACTTGGAGAATCTAGGCCGAGCATATGCGAAGCAGCTCATACGCTCGGACTTAGAGAAATTAGGTCGAGCGTATGCAAAGTAGCTCATACGCTCGGACTTGGAGAAATTTGGCTTAGCGTATGACAAGCAGCTCATATGCTCGCACTTAGAGAAATTTGGTCGAGCGTATGACAAGCAGCTCATACGCTCGAACTTGGAGAAATTTGGTCGAGCGTATGACAAGCAGCTCATACGCTCGAACTTGGAGAAATTTGGCCGAGCGTATGACAAACAGCTCATACGCTCGGACTTGGAGAATCTAGGCCGAGCAGCTCATACGCTAAGACTTGGAGAAATTTGGCCGAGCGTATGACAAGCAGCTCATATGCTCGGACTTTGAGAAATTTGGCCGAGTGTATGACAAGCAGCTCATACGCTCGAACTTGAAGAAATTTGGCCGAGCGTATGACAAACAGCTTATACGCTTGGACTTGGAGAAATTTGGCTGAGCGTATGCAAAGCAACTCATACGCTCGAACTTGGAGAAATTTGATCGAGCATATGATAAGCAGCTCATACGCTCGGACTTGGAGAATCTAGGCTAAGCAGCTCATACGCTCAGACTTGGAGAAATTTGGCCGAGTGTATGACAAGCAGCTCATATGCTCAGACTTGGAGAAATTTGGCCGAGTGTATGATAAGCAACTCATACGCTCGGACTTGGAGAAATTTGACCGAGCGTATGATAAGCAACTCATACGCTTGGACTTGGAGAAATTTGGCTGAGCGTATGACAAACAGCTCATACGCTCGGACTTAGAGAAATTCGATCGAGCGTATGACAAACAGCTCATACACTCGGACTTGAAGAAATTTGGCCTAGCGTATAACAAACAGCTCATACTCTCGGACATGGAGAAATTCGGCCAAGCGTATGACAAGCAGCTCATATGCTCGGACTTGGAGAAATTTGGTGATGGGCCTTTCCACGTGCTTCTTTGCTTTGGGCCCATAAGCTCTTCTTTATCTTGGGCCTATGGGTTCTTCTTTATCTTGGGCCTATGGGCTCTTATTTATCTTGGGCCCATAGGCCCTTTTTTATGGGCGCAGTAAATTGTGATGGTGACTACCTTTTTTTTTTTAAATGACGGCGCGTTGGGCATGGTAAGGGTCACGCTTTTATGATAGCTGGCGCCTTAGGGAATGGGAACGGTGCCTGGATGACAACAAAAGTCACGTTCTTTTAGTTAGAGGGTTGAGTTAATGCTCCTCATTCTCTGTTGCCGCGACTCCTATATAAGAAGACCCTTCCTCATTTCTCCTTTCTTGTATTTCTTGAGAGATCTTGAGAGCACAAAGTTTGAGAGAAACGGTTTGAGAGCGCTAGATTTTCTTAGAAGTCACTCAAATAATTCCTTGGTGAGTACAATGTCTGACGAGAGTGAAGTTAGCATAGACTTGTCGAAGGAGTTGGAGGAAGCAATGGACGTTTTCTCCAGTGATGAGGTCTCTTCCCAGGAGACCATCTCTCGGGAAGGCACTCTAGCCCTTGTGCCCTATGTTTATGAGGGAGGAGATGGAGAGGAGGGTGAGGAAGGAGGGTCTTCTGTGAGGAGGGGGAGGTTGATCGAACGTTGATGACGATCAGGGAGGACAGCACGGAGGCCGAGAGGGAAGAGTAGATGTTCGAGGTGAACTCCATCTCGAGCATAGTGGAGGAGATTGAACTCATGGGGATGAGGATAAAGTATAGAATCCCCATAGAGTACCATCTGAGGGCACCAGAAGGTGGAGAGAGGGCATGCGATGCCCTTCTAAGCCGCCCACCTTATGAGTTGTGCGTTTACGAACAGCACATGAAGGCAAGGCTTAGGCTCCCTCTCTACCCGTTCTTCTGCTCGGTGCTCAGATACTTCAGTATCACACTGAGTCAGCTGGTGGCCAACTCAATTCGGCTGATCTTGGCATTCATTATCGTGTGCCAGAAAGTGGGTGGGGTGATAAACATCAATATGTTCAAAGCCCACTTTCAGATAGCCCGGCTTGGGCAAATCGGGTGGGTAATAATTAGTTCGAGGGCTCGAAAGAGCATGTTGAAGAAGAAGCCCTCTTCTATAAAGAGGTGGAAGGGGTCATTCTTCTTCATAAAGAGTGCTGAGAGCTTCGGTGTCCCCTTCGGTTGGAGCTTGGACCGTGTTAGCAAATGCAAGAAGCTGCACCTCCTGCACCGAGAGCAAGAGACACTGAAGGCTATGCTGGCAGAGCCCTTAGATATCGAGGTGCTTGGAGATAATGAAGAACTCCACAGGCGCAGCCTCTGCCCTTCCAGCCTTCTAGCAAACCTCGAGCACGGTAGCCCTTAGTCTTTTAGCTTGTTAAAATTTGATTTTTTGTTTCCAAATTACTAACACCCTTCTTTTATACAGAGATGGAGAGGGCCAAAAATGCATGGCCTGGGAGAAAAAGAGGGTGGCGGAGGCCAGCAGCTCTGCCCAAGAGCAGAGGAAGAAGGCTCAGGCTTGAACCCCTATGCTTATTCTTATGGAGAGCCCTCCGAGGTCTCCCGTTCCAGAGGCGGAGGATGTTCCTGCTGCACCAATCTCTGCCCCCGGGTCGTCCTCTGCCAGGGAGAGGTCCAGGGTTGCTGCTTCCTTCGTGCCCAAGTGGGCACTGAAGGTTGATGACTCGGTGTTTGCGCACCCTCGAGGCGCTCGTGAACATCTTATTATGGGGATCCCTTCCCGTGACATGCTGGAGCTCTCGAGAAAGCTCTTCGAAGGGCTTTGCTCTGCTGTATGATTTCTTTCCCTCGTCTTGATTCTTTAGTTAGTTTTATTTTTTTTATATTGCAACTGTTTTTCATAATGTATTTTTCTATTTTAGGCTAGAGTTCTTGCCGGGGTTCTTGCTTGGCGCAGCTCGAATATGGCTGAGCGCTTGGAGAAGGCTGAGCAAATGCTGGACGAGACCAGGGAGCTGTTTTGGGCCTTGTCTATAGTCCTTGAGGTGGCCGAGAAGGCCAAGGACGCCGCAGTTATGGAAATGGACCACCGTCGCCAGGCCGAGGAAGCCTTGAGGAAAGAGAGGGATCTGTAGAGGGCTGAGATGGAGGAGGAGGCTCGCAAGGCGGCAGAGAGAGAGAAGGCCTTACTGGAGGAGGGTGGAGCTCAGTTCCTGGTGGGCTTCAACGAAGCCAGGAGGAAGGCTGAGTCCCTCTATCTGGAGGTCGACTTTTCTGGCCTAGAGCTAGGGGCCTCTTTAGGGGAGGACAGCTCAGCTGCTAGGGGAGGGGACGCTAAGGACAAGGCCAGAGCCGAGCCTCAGGAGGCCCCTGAGAGTGCAGCTCTTGAGGACAAGGCCCTAGAGGGGGAGGCTCAGGAGGCCCCAGTGCCTTAAGATTGTTTGATTTTTGATATTTGTATTTGTGGTCAATAGCACCTATCTTTTTGTACTTTGGCTTTTGAGTTTAATAAGATTTCAAACTTTTCCTTCAAACTTGAGTTATATTATTTCTTGCCTTTTGCTTTTACATTTCACTTCACTAATAAAATTTTCAGAGGTTTTCCGCGTTCCAAGTACGAGGAACTAGCTTGCAATCCAATTCCTCGAGTTTGAAAATGCCTATCCAGCAAACTTTTCGGATTCTGTATGGGCCTTCTTAATTAGGAACGAGCTTTCCTGTGTGTCGAGGACGGGACACTTCACTTTTTCGAAGGGCGAGGTCATGGAGTTTGAAATTCTTGTTCCGAACTCGGGAGTTGTAATATTGGGCTGTCCTCTGTTGGTATATAGCTAAACGGATTTGGGCTTTGCCTCGGGCTTCGTCAACCAAGTCCACATTCATTCGCAAACCTTCCTCATTGTTAGTCGGTTCAAAATATTGCACGCGTATCGATGGTATTCTAATCTCGATCGGGATGACGACTTCCGAACCATACGTCATAAAGAATGGGGTTTCTCCTGTTGGCGTACGTACAATTGTTCGATAGGCCCAGAGAACATTAGGGAGCTGGTCAGCCCATTGCCTATCCGCCTCGTTGAGCCTTTTCTTGGTTCATTTTAGAAGCGTTCTATTGGTGACTTCGGCCTGACCATTGGCCTGCGGGTATCCGATGGATGAGAATCGATGCTCGATGTGGAGGTCTTCACAGAATGTTTTAAACCGGGAGCTATCGAATTGCTTTCTGTTATCGGTGATCAACACCCGAGGAATCCCGAACCGACACACGATCGATTTCCAGATGAAGTTTCTGGTTTTATGATCTGTGATGCTGGCCAGTGGCTTTGTCTTGACCTACTTGGTGAAGTAATCGATGGCCACGATGAGATGCTTCTTTTGTCCGGTTGTTGCGGTAAACAGGCCAAGAATATCCATCTCCCATATAGCAAAGGGGAGGGGACTGGTGATCGTGGTGAGGGAATTAGCAGGCTGGTGCGACACTGAGGAATAGTGCTGGCAGTTTCTGCATTTCTTGACCAAATCAGCTGTGTCTTCTTTCATTTTGGGCCAACAATACCCCTGGCAAAGAACCTTGAAGGCTAGGGCTTGAGCTCCTAGATAATTTCCATATATGTCTTTGTGGACCTCTCGGAGAGCGTAATATGCCTCGATAGGGTTGAGGCACCTTAAGTAAGGCATAGTCAAAGCCCTTTTATATAACTGCCTATTTATGACCATGAACCGAGAGGCTCGGGAGATTAGTTTTTTGGCCTCGTTTTTCTGTTCGGGGACTTCTCCATCTTTCAGGTAGCGGAGGATTGGGTCTATCCAGGTTGCCCTCTCTTGTACTGGTAAAACCGGGGCTTCGTCTATGCTAGGAGCAAAGAGGATTTCCAGGTAGATAGCTTGGGTTGGTTTTAGGTGCCGAGATGAGGCCAGGCTGGCCAGAGTATCTGTCTTGGAGTTTTTTGCTCGTGGGATTTGAGTTATTCGGAATGTCTTGAACTTTGTGGCTAGCTCTTTTGCTTTTTGGAGGTAACAGGCCAGCTTCTCTCCCCGGGCCTCGAATTCTCCTGTTACCTGACTTACTACCAGTTGTGAGTAGCCAATGCTTTGGCCAGTCTTAGACTAGCCAGTAGGGCTTCGTATTTTGCCTCGTTGTTAGAGGTTTTGAATTCAAACTTCAAGGTGTACTCGACTGTGAAGTTGTCGAAGCTGCGGGGGATAAGCCCTACCCCACTTCCCACCGAATTTGAAGATCCATCCTTATAGAAAGTCCACCTTGGAGGTGGTCCACCAGACTCTACTTTCGTTGCTTCGCCTGGGCCTATGGATAGGGTCGTCTCGACAATAAAGTCAGCCAAGGCTTGGCCCTTTATTTCCTTTCGTGGATAGTATCTAATATCGAATTCCTCTAGCTTTACCGCCCACTTTATCATTCTTCTGAAAACATTTGGGTTATGCAGAACCTGCCTCAGAGGCTGATCGGTCAGGAGAATGATTGTGTGTGCCTAGAAATATGGTCGGAACTTTCGTGCAGCTATCACGAGGGCGTAAGCTATCTCCTCAAGAGGAGGATACCTCACTTCAGCTTCATGGAGGATTCTACTGACATAGTAGATGGGTTTCTGAATGCCTTATTCTTTTCAGATTAGGACAGAGGCCACAGTGCCTTGCCCAGTCGATAAGTACAAAAATAGCTCTTCACCTCGAAGTGATTTGGTTAAGAGCGGGGGTGAGCTTAGATACTTTTTTAACCCTTCAAATGCTTCCTAGGAATCTTCTGTCCAAGAAAAATCTTTTGCCTTCCTGATGGCCTTGACGAAAGGTAGGCATCTTTCCGCGGACTTGGACATGAAGCGACTCAGGGCGACGATTCTCCCAGTGAGCTGTTGTACTTCTTTCACGGACTTAGGGGAGGTCATATCAAGAATGGTCTTTATCTTTTCTGTGTTGACTTCTATTCCCCTTTGAGTGACCATAAACCCTAGGAACTTCCCCCCTGTTATTCTGAATGCACAGTTTGCTGGATTCAATCTCATGTTATGCTTGCACAGTGCCCCAAACGCTTTTTCAAAATCGAACTCGTGGTTCCGTGCCTCCAGGCTCTTGACTAGTATATCGTCCACGTAGACCTCCATGTTTCACCTTATCTACCCTTTGAAGATTTTGTTCACCAGCCTTTGATAGGTAGCGCCGACATTCTTAAGCCCGAAAGGCATGACCTTATAGCAATACAGCCCTCAGTCGGTGATAAAGGCGGTCTTGTCTTGGTCTGGCCCATACATGAAGATTTGATTGTAGCCAGAATACACGTCCATAAAGTAGAGAAGTTCGTGCCCCGAAGTGGCGTCCACCAGCTGATTAACTCGAGGGAGGGGAAAACTATCTTTTGGACAGGCTTTGTTAAAGTTGGTGAAATCGATGCTGATTCACCATTTGTCGCTGGCTTTTCGGACCATCACTACGTTGGACACCCACTTGGGGTATTTTGCCTCCCGGATGAAACCAGCCTCAAGCAATTTATCTACCTCAGTGTTGATGGCGACCTGGCGTTCTGGGGTGAAAGTTCTTTTGTTTGGATTACTGGCTTGTACTTCGAGTCCACGTTCAGACGGTGCTCAATGGTCCCGGGGTCAATCCCAGGAATGTCTAGCGCGGACCAAGCAAATAAGTCCCGGTTCTTCTGGAAAAGGGAGAAGAGCTCTTCCTTGTGTTTTTCAGAGAGGTTTGATTCTATTTGGATGGTTTGGGTGGGGTCTTCCCCAATGGGGTATTGGAGTCAGCTCCTCCAATGGCCGGCCTCTTGGGGTCTTCATTTCATCCCTTATGTCTTCCACCTCAAGGGGCAGGGCTTCAGTCTTCTTCCTTTCCTTGATAGCATTCAGATAGCAGGACTGAGAAACTCTCTAATCTCCTCTGACCATTCCTACCCTTTCACTAGTGGGAAACTTAACTTTCAGATGATAAATGGAGACAACGGTCTTTAGCTTGTTGAGCATAGGTCAACCGAGGATCATGTTGTAAGAGGATGGCAGCTTAACTACCAAGAAAGCGGTTTGCACAGTGGATGTCCACGGCGTTGTCCCTGTAGTAACAGAGAGGACTATGCTTCCCTTGGCGAAGACTGGAGATCCACCAAAACCATAGAGGGGGGGCCGGAGCCGGCTCTAAATGCTCATCCTTCAGCTCCATGCACTGGAAGGTGTCATAGAATAATACATCTGTCGAACTTCCGTTGTCAATCAAAACACGCCATAATTCATGATTGCCCACCAGGAGAGAGACCACTACTGCGTCATCATGAGGAGTCTGTACATCTTCTAAGTCGTCTTCCGTGAAGGAGATCACTAGCCCCGACTTTCTTCACTTATGAGGTCCGTTGACAGAGGCAACGGTTCTGGCGTACTTCTTACCGCTCTGCCTCGAGCTCCTTCCGACGGCAGGGCCTCTATATATCGTCTTGATGATTCGGGTGGTAGTTGCCACTTCTTGGTTCTTTGGATCGGGTGCTTCCCGCTCGGCTCTGGAGTCTCACTGAGGGTCTCGTCGCTCTTGTTCTTAGAGATGGGGACGCCCAGGGTTTCTTCTTGGCTGGGTGGGCACTTCTCTCCTCTAGGTCCTCGTAAACTCCTTCAAGTGCTCCCAGCTGATGAGGGCCTCAATTTGTTCCTTCAGGGCATGGCATTCTTTGGTATCGTGGCATTAATTTTTGTGAAAATGACACCATTATCTTTGATCCCCGCCGAGGTACGGCGTCCTGGGTAGCCACTAGAGGATTGACTTGTCTTGAAGCTACATGAGGACATTGGTCCTAGATGCATTGAGAGGGTGAAACCATCGAGCCGAGGGTGGGGCTTGTACCTATTTTCTTAGTGAAGTCTTTTGACCGTTCCTCTTAGTAGGTCAGTGTCCTTTCTCTTCTTCTCTGTTTCTCCTTCTCTTTCTCTCCTAAATGCTTGGCAAAACCTCGTTCATGTTCTTGGTGGGTATTAGGTGAGCTTGGAGCTAAAGATCCCGGACCTCAGTCCATTTTTAAACGCCATCATCTGGACAATTGGGTTGAGGTCTGGGATTTCCAAGGCAGCTGTATTAAACCTAGATATATAGGCTCGAAGTCTCTCTTTGTGATGTTGGATAATATTGAATAGACTTTATGAGGTCTTCTTTAGTCCTTTGCTGCTAAGGAAGTGCGAAGCAAAGGCATAACTTAGCTCCCTGAAATTGCTAATGCTTCCTGGCCTAAGACGAGAATACCACGTGCCTGCGGCCTTTTCAAGAGTCAAGGGGAAGGCACGACACATAATAGGGTCAGAATGTCAGTGCAGCATCATAATTGTTTTGTAATGTTGCAAATGGTTCAGTGGGTCTCCCAGACTATTGTATATCCTGATCTGTGGCATTCTAAAGTTGGGGGGGAGTGGTGTTTCGAGGACGTCTTCTATGAACGGGAGGTCTTGGATGCTAAGCTCATCCCGGATATTGAGACTTCTATGCTTCAGGGCCACATCTATTTTTTCTTCCATCTCCTCGAATCATCTGTCCAGGTTGAAGTTGCTCTTGGAAGAAAAGCTTTCCTTGGACCGGTTGCCACGTAGCGAAGCCTCGGTAAGAGGCTGATTGTAGGTCGGATCGTCTCTGTCAGATGATTTTGCTTGCTTAGGAGCTTGGTGGGGAGAAAAAGAGGGTTGCTAGCCTCCGCCTCAGACTTGGGCCGCCAAGTCAGCTATCATCCGGGAGAGTTCTTGGAATTAGGCTTGGGTCACAGGGGTAGCATGAGGATGCACGGCCGCTTCCTCGTAATTAGGGGGGTTGGTCCCCGAGAGATGAGGGCACTGGTCTCTGACGGGGGGCCGTCTGCTCGACCCGGGGGTTGCATGCTCAGGGATTATAGGGAATCTGGGCCTAGATTGCTATGCTGGCTGTGGGCACTGCGCCGGATGGGAGCAGAGCATGCTGCTAGGGCTCCCTTGTCAGTCCTTCTCGTGTTGCCTCTCGGTAGCATCGCAACAGATGAGTTCTTTTATACTTCTTCGCTTTTGCTATAGCGAGAGATTGTGGTTTCTCACAGACGACGCCAATTTGTTGATGCCGCAAAAAATATCGATGCTGACGTGACTCTGCACAAGTAATAGAGGTGAACTAAAAGACCCTTAGAAGGAGGGGAGGGAGAGACCTTCGAGGGCGCTCCGACGCTCTAGTTAGGACGAGGCCAATGATTAATTTTAAAGCAAATTAATCCTGATTGTGGATGTCTTCAGTTTTAGACCCGCTTACCTCAATGTATTTATAGCTCCCAAGGGGAGGTCGCCCATGTGGGGAAGGCATGGGTCTGTCCCTGTGATCCCAAGATTCAGAGGTAAGTCTTGATAGCGTGATCAGGGCATTGATGAGTGTGTCAGGATGGTCGCGTATTCCAGAGAGGATTAGGTCCGCTAATCACGCTTTGACGTGGTGATGGCGTTCCTTACTTGTTCCGCGTGTGTCTTACAATGTTGAGGAGGCTCGATACGTGTTATCGTCCTATAGGTGACACCAGAATCCTTGTGTGGGCTTTTTATTGACACAGGGTGTTGTGGGCTACATCACCGATCTTACTGGAAACAGAGCGTCAAAGCAAGAATTTCACCAAAGGGAACACATTCTGCACTATCCGATTTAAAGCAAAAGACAAACCCCGGACGAGCTGACATTGTCTGCTCGTCTGCTCGTCCACAACGGTATCTTTCCTCGGCCACATCCTTATCGTCCACATATGTCTGGACCCCCTCAAATCCAACGGCAACTCATGCTCTTATGGTTCCTATAATTTCCTCAAAATATGCAATTGGCATCTTTGCTGCTTACCATAAAAAAATACTACTTTGGCTCCAATCTCTAAAGTCCGCGCATTTTTCTTAAGGGGTTTATTATACCCTTCTTTAGTTACAAGTTAAACCCAAGAGAGTTACAATATTCCGATTTGTGTCTGTTTTCCTTTGAAGAATAAAACATTGTAAGTAAAAAACAGAAACATTTTTTGGAGAACCAATTGAATGGAAGCTAATAAGGAGACTGAGGAAACAAAATCCCAGGGCTGGTGTTGGTGGTTGCTAGTGTTAGTGATTGGAGCTCTTGTCATAACAGCTGCGGTCCTCACAATTCTAAGGAATTTTCATCACTCAACAAAGCAATCTTCAGTTCCAAGTCATCCTGGTGCCATTGTGAGAGAATATGCCGATGCTCTTGACATCGCTATACAATTCTTCGACGTACAAAAATGTAGGTGAACTTCAATTTATGTGTTTTCTTTTGTTGGGTGTTTATTATTTCTTTTAAAATAATTTTTTCCATTTTTTCTTTGGGCAGCTGGTAAGTTGGTGAATAATAGGATTGCATGGAGAGGGGATTCAGGGTTGCAAGATGGGAGTGAAGAGAATTTGGATTTGTCAAAGGGAATGTACGATGCTGGGGATTTAATGAAGTTTGGGTTCCCTATGGCTTTCACTGCAACAGTGTTGTCATGGGCGATTCTTGAATATGGAGATCAGATGAATGCAGTGAAGCAACTAGGACAGGCACAGGATTCGCTTAAGTGGATTACTGATTATCTTATCAATGCCCATCCTTCTGAAAATGTGCTTTATATTCAGGTTACTGATCTACTTCTTTAGCTTTTCACTTTTTATTGAATTTTCTTGTTGTTGTAAGTTGTAGTAATTTTAGCAATGCTTTTTTGATTTTATTTTCTGAAATGTTTAAAATTATTCTTAATCAGCATCATGCGTATGCATACTTCAAGTCTTCAACCTCTAAAGTTTAGTAATCCATCCAAAATATAAAGTTCTGTACATATAGAATTCTAATTTGACCAGAATATGGGTATCCCTTTCCCCTCTTGTGGAGGCAGTGCTTGCTGAGATTTGTAATGATTTATAACCTTGTAACAATATTAATCATGGGTCTCTTTAGTTACAGTATATTATTTTTAGTTATTGTGTCTCGCCTTCAATTAAACACGAATGATGAACTATCTAGCACTGATTGTGCATTCTCATAACCAAATTTCATGGTTCATTACCCAAAATGTTTTTCTTGTGAACCTGCTTTTAATTTACCTCATCAGGTGTTTGTATTAACTATTAACAGAAGGGTTTGCTTCTAAATTGTCCTATGTCTTTGGTTTTATGTGATTGAAGGTGGGAGATCCTGAATTAGACCACAAATGTTGGGAAAGACCTGAAAGCATGACAGAGAGTAGGCCTGTAACACAGGTCAATACATCTTACCCAGGAACAGAAGTTGCAGCAGAAACCGCAGCAGCTATGGCATCAGCATCTTTGGTTTTCAAGAAAATCAACCCCAACTATTCTAATTTACTCCTTATGCATGCCCAACAACTGTTTACGTTTGCCAATAATTATAGAGGTTCTTACAGTGTCAGTGTCCCCCAAGTGCAGAAGTATTATAACTCCACTGGATATGGAGATGAACTCTTGTGGGCAGCTGCTTGGCTCTATCATGCAACTGGTGACGAATCGTACTTGAAATATGCAACTGAACAAAATGGGCAAGCATTTGCTAATTGGGGAAATCCCACTTGGTTCAGTTGGGATAACAAACTTGCTGGAACTCAGGTATAATTCATGGTGCAGTGTTTTAATTGTTTCTTTCCATGATCAATAAACTAATTAAGTACTTAATTTGTTGCATCTATGCCAAAGTTGTAATGCATAAGATCAGATATAGACTTGAGTATTATCTTGTTATAATTAGTGTCTTTTTAAGATTGGAAAGAATGACCGCAAGTAATTAGCTTGGCAGTTACTATTGTGAAATCTCTCTTTAGGGGTATACCATCTAAAATACAACTCATGTCAACATATATTGACTGGCTTCCTGATTGTTAATTTGTTAAGGATATATACTGAGAATAGACAAGATGGCTTATGATTTTACAATTAATATGGTGATAAAATTAGAATAAGTCTAGCTGACCCCTGACAATTATCACAAGGCAAGCCTATGATACCATTTCTACTACTTTGGAACAGGTTCTACTCTCCAGGATAAATTTATTTGGTACAGAGGGGATGCCCAATCTCGAAAATCTTGACCTTCAAATGTATAGGAAAACTGCTGAGGCTATAATGTGCGGACTTCTACCAGATTCACCCACGGCCACATCCAGCAGAACTGATAGTAATATTTTTATTTGATACTACTATTATTCTACATCTATAAACATCCTTTTTGAAAGAAAAATAAATCTTTCTTGTTATGGAAAAGCATCATTTGATTCTGATTACATCTTGACATTGTTGGAATTTTTGGACTGGATATGTTCTTTAATGCAGGTGGCCTAATATGGATCATCGAGTGGAACTCTCTGCAACATCCTGTGGCTTCTGCATTCCTGGCAGTTCTTTACAGTGATTACATGCTTACGACTGGCACCACAACTCTATATTGCAGCGGAAAATCCTACAAGCCGGATGATCTTCGCAATTTTGCCATTTCACAGGTACGCAATTCATTGACATCTAGTTATACCAAAATTTTCATGGTTAGTGGGGGCTAAATATATTATTTGATATGATCCAACATCAAACCTTGAAGTCAACCTGCTTGCTTTATTAAATCATTTACTCATACATCTTTTCCCAAATTTTGGCATAATAAACAGAATTTTCAATGTAATAAGGAAAAAGCTTACTGCTTGAGTTGATTCCTATATACTGACCAAGCTTGACCTGAATGACCTGAGGCCTCAGGACTCATTTGGGCAGCAGCCTAAAACCACATGCAACACTGCATGCTATCTTACAGCATGACCAGGGAGAAAGGTCTTATAAAGCTTAATAAAGTCATATTTGAAATTGGATGCGATTTCTAGGAACACTGGTTTTAAGTCACCTACAGTCATATAGTAGTGAATTTTGTCATTCAACTTCTAAAAAAGGACCGTTTTTAAGAAACTTACTTTCGCCTGCTCAATGTATATGCTTTACTGGCATGGGATGATTTCTTAAACTTGATAGAAGATATCAAAAATTCTATTGCTGAAGTTAGATGTTCACTTGAAAGGGTACTACTCTTTAAATGGCATCCAACACATTTTGGTTTCTTCACAGAAATTTATGACAAGCAGAACTTAATTCTTGTGCTACTGCTTACCATAATACGTATATTTCAGGTGGATTATGTGTTGGGAAAAAATCCAATGAATATGAGCTATCTGGTTGGATATGGGAGTAACTACCCTCAATACGTACACCATAGAGGAGCTTCAATTCCGGTTGATGCAGATACTAGCTGCAAAGACGGCTTCAAGTGGCTCGACTCTGATAAACCCAATCCAAATGTAGCTGCTGGGGCACTTGTTGGTGGCCCTTTCCTAAATGAGACCTATATCGATTCCCGAAACAACTCAATGCAAGGTGAACCAAGTACTTACAACAGTGCCGTAATTGTTGCCTTGCTTTCAGGCTTGGTTTCTAGTTCTTCAGTGGTTAGGTCTTTCCAGTAGAAGATGAGTAGCTCCTACTCCTGTACAGTTTATATCTTGCATAGTTTTACTCTACATCACAGAGATGCTTCTTTACATTTGTAGTCCACAGTGTGTCGTGCCACATACTTTGATCTTGTTTTCACATGGTGCTTTTTGATTGGAACAAGAGTAAGTTTCATAGTTTGTGCCTTTTCCCCCTTACAGGCAAATGTGAGCTGAAATGCATGAATAGAGTAGGCAAATTTTGATCTTACCCTGTCTTTTTTAGTCCAAACCTGTATTAGAAATGATATAATCAAATCTAGATAATTTAAAACCCGAAATATCTTGAATTCAAAGCAACTTAATATACAAGTGATTTGTCCTTTTCTTATCCAAATTAACATAGATTCATTCCGTTGGACATCATTCATTCATCTTTACCTATGGAAAAAAAATCATGTTTTCATCTCACTTAATTTTTTTCCCTGGAAATGAGAGAAAGCTGGTACATTTTTAACATTTAAATAATGATGATTTTTAACTAATAGGACACAAATTTTTCAATAACAAGTTACTCAAATAAAAAATAATTCAAATATATTGATATATATAAGTATTTAAAAGGTAGGTTTTACACGCAAATACTTATAAAATTAATTAAACACAAAAATAAAATATGTCTCAGTCTTCTTAAATTATGGACACAATTGAAAAAGTGACATTTTCATTGTCATAATTAATTAACCCATAAACTAAATAGAAAAAAATATGGACCAATTGTAAGAATGGTAACGAGTAGATCACTTACGAAATTTGACATATTCATCATCTTATCCGTTTAGCTATCTTATTATTCGAATTCAAACCTAAAACCGTTAAAAACTATGAAATACTATCTGTAACCACGAAAAAACCCATTTATTTCTATTCATACCCACTTAAACGGATACGGTTCAGATTGGTTAACCGCAAAATACTCGCGAATTATCGTTCTTATTTACCTAAGAATGACAATATATAAGTTACCCGTAAAACTTAAAATATCCGGAACCGTTAAAAAACATGAAATGATATCCGTAGCTACGAAAAACTCATTTATTTTTATTCATACCCATTTAAATTGATACAGTTCGAATTGATTAACTGTTAAAAAAAACCACTAATTGCAACCCTAACCCAATAGTCATTTTTTTTTTTTTTTGCCAATAGAGACTTGATTTGAACAAACTATTCAAAATAAAGGAGGAAAACAGATAAAAGATTTCTGATTCACCACCAAATACAGTATATTTTTGCAATTTAATAAAATAAATTAAAGAAGAAAAAGGGAAAAATGAAAAAGGGAAAAGAGAAAACATGGAAATACTTGGAAATAAAAGAAAAAGAAGACAGAGAACAAGAAGCATATCTCCCTTCTCTGTTTCTCTCTCTTACATATTCTTTGTTTTATACTTTATTACTCTACCTTTTTTTTTTCTCCAGAACGCGTGTTCGACGAAGACGGGCGATCAACTCCACCCGATTGAGAGTCAACCCCAACCGATTCTTCTTTCCTCGTATCATAAGGTGACCTCTCTTTCTCGATCACATATCGTTTATTTGCTTACAAGCTCTTTGAACAAAATTATCTATATAAGAAATCTCTGGTTTGTCCTCTTATTGTCCCTCATTTTAGTTCTCATTTGGTTTTTTTACCTTATCGTTTCCTTGATTATTGTTTATTATCACTGTCGTCTTTCTGTCCTTTCATTTAAGGATAAAGGGCTTGATTAAAATCATAATTATGCGTTTTGATAGGCGAATTAGGGTTTTGGGTGGATCGTTTACGATAATGTGGTCTTATAGAGATTTATTAGCTCAGATAGTTTAATTGAGTTTTCAAGACTTGATTTGTGTTATTTTTTGCTCTAAATTGATGTCGATTTTTGTTTGTTTGTGGAATTTGTTTTACTCTGAGCTCGAAGTGACTTTAGAATTGCGATCATTTGCTAATTCTATGACTATGAAGTGATTTTCTTTTTTCTTTAATCCGCTTAGTTTGAGAGAAATGTGTATCTGTTTTGAAATAAAGCTCCAAAATCTCGAATTATTTTGTAGTCAGGATAATATTGCATTTTGTTATGTTATTCGTTAATCTCAAAGATAACGATGGCTATCCTAATTGACAATGGTGATGTCTGGGTCACTTAAAGTAAGCTTTAGCTTAGTTTTTAAAATTTTCTCAAAACTAAAAAAATCAAATCAAACCAATTGATGTCTTAATTATTATTTAATAAAATTTAATAACTTTTGATTTGATTTGACCAAGTTTTTGATAAATTTTAACATTAAGCTGATCCAAAAATCGCCAATGATGATCAAGGCAAGTTTTTATCTTTCAAGATTAGAATGCAGGCAGGATATATGGTTTTCACCATGTATTAGTTATAGCGTGTTTTATTTTTATTTTTTAAATTTATTTATGGGTAACTATGAAAACATAATGTGAAGTTATTTCCCAGATAAAAATCTGTTATATGCATTTCAAGTTTCAACATGTGAGGGCCTTTCAGTTCTTATAGCTTTGTATACACTCCACATGCATTATTCTTTTTGATAGCTAACATAAGATGAGTATAACCATAAGAAGATTTTATATCATCATTTGTGCTTCACTGTGTTCTTCTCTTAGGAAAGAGTGGTAATCCATTCCTATGTGTTTCATCAATGTTTACGTATCAATTTAGGCTTGGTTTGTGTCAATTTAGAAACGAGGTTCTCATATTCTTTATTTTTACATATCAATAGTTAGTTGGTTTGCGTCAACTTAGAATTCCTGGTTCTCATGTGTGTTTCTGGGTGACTTGGGAAAGGCATGGCAGCTGAGGAAGATGTTGATTTGTCAACTCTGAAGTCTCAGCTAAGCGAAACTAATGAAATGTGGAAGCTGGAGATGGAACAACGCCAGTCCCAAGTGGATGTGTTACAAGCCAAACTTATGGAAGTTAAGACATCTATTCAAGGGTCTGAGCAAGATGCAAAGAAGGAATTAGAGGTTCTCTGGCGAAGAGTGAAAACAACTGTGACATTATTAACCTACTTGAAATCAAAAGCAAGAATCATGGCTATTCCTGATTTAGCCCATACATCATGTGGCATCAAACAACAAGAAGGGGTTGGACTTGTTGACAAAAATGGTACACCTCTGTCTGGATGGTCTAGAAGTGTTGATATTTCATCATTTGATAGTCCGGATGAAGAAACATGGATTGGAATTAGTAAGCAGAAAGGTTCCTTAGATGAACAAGATGGAGCTTATATCGGTGAAATCCTCAAGTCTGTACAGATGGTCGCAGATGTAATGGAAGCTCTTGTTAAGAGGGTCATAATGGCAGAATCAGAAACTGCAACTGAGAAAGAGAGAGTATCTTTAAGCCAGGAAGAAATTAAAAGGAAGGGAATCCAAATTGAGAACATGTCTATAAAATTAGAGGAGATGGAACGTTTTGCTCTAGGTACAAATAGTATTCTGAATGAAATGCGGCAAAGGGTTGAGGATTTGGTTGAAGAAACATCTAGACAGAGGCAGCGAGCTGCAGAAAATGAACAGGAGCTTTGTCGTGTGAAGAGAGACTTTGAGTCTCTGAAATCCTATGTTAGTAGTCTCATCAGTGTTAGAGAAACACTTCTTTCTTCAGAGAAGCAGTTCCAAACTATTGAGAGGCTTTTTGAAAGGTCAGTTTGATATGTTTTGTATTTACTTGTTATTTTATTTTTAGTGTTTGCTCCATTTCATCCAGCAACTGGCATAATCAAGCTAATGATACAAAGATATTCTTTGATATTACAATAGTCCCTTCAATTTGATGATTGGCCATGAACTACTGACATACCCCTTGTTTGGACGATTATGAAGGGAAAGGACAGGGAGGGGTAACATGTACCTTTCCATTTTCTTTCAAATCCTCATTTTTTAATTCTTCCAAATTAAGAGATTTGGAGGGAAAATGTACCTCTTTTATAATTCTTTATTGTAATGGCTGTTATACCCATAACTTTTATGATTTTTTTTATTAATGAATGGTAAAATAGTAAAGTACATTATATCCTTTCCTTTCCTCACTTTTTAAAAATCCGTACAAGTGGTACCCCTCCATTTTCTCTTTTTCTTTTCCTGTCATATCCTTTCCTTTCCCTAAGGTCCAAGCTTCCAAACATAGCCTTGAAGTATATTCCAGTTTCCAAGTAGATCAACATGGTTCAAAATCTTGTTTGCCCTGGTTCCTCCAGCTTCTTTTTCGTTCCCCTCGCCGATCCAAAGTATTGTTGGCTGACAACTTTTGAGTGTGAATGAGTTATATTTTCTTCTTGTTCTTTTATTTTTTGGTCAGTAAAACTGAAATTTGAGATGGTGACTATTATTTGAAAACTTTGAAGAAGTGTCCTCTTGAGTCTGTTAATTTCTATCCTTCTTCTCGGTGCGATGGCTAATTAATACTTCCACTCATCACTTGTCATTCAAACGCCCATGAGTATGATTTCATCATGTCTCAGTTCTCACCTAGATAGCATATAGTTTATGGAATGGCTAGTTCATTTTGCAGTCAGGTTCTTTGGAAACTTGCATCTGATCTCCTTTATAATTCTTACATATATTACTCCTGACCTTTGTACCAAGGTTATGATATGGATCGATTATCATGTTTTAAAGTCACTCGTATGTTTGCTTGAAAATGGTCCTTGTTCTTACTGTGCTTTGTATAACGAGGTTTCCCCAGCCATAGAACTCCTCACATTTGTTTAAAGGCTTTTATTTAAACTTCGACTGGACTAAATTTGTTGCATGATCTGTCAGAGTCTCTCTCTCTGTCATGTATGTGTGTGGTCAATACAAATTTTACATCTCTTTACCATTTGCGATATGCTTTCTATTTAAATATCCTGGATGAGTCTGTCATCTAGTTAGGCTCTGAAGCAGGTTAGTTGCGAAGACAACACAGTTGGAGGGTGAGAAAATGCAGAAAGAGACGGAAGTCCAGAAACTCATGGAAGAAAATGTAAGGTTGACGGCTCTTCTTGACAAGAAAGAGGCCCAACTTCTGGCCATGAATGAACAATGCAAAGTAATGGCCTTGAATGCTTCAAATATGTGATTTGCTTGGCCAATCTTTGTTCCACCATCTTTTCCCCTGCTCTGCAAGGTCGCTTGCTTGGTTCCAGCCCACTCGCGGACCTGCAAGTGAAAGGAGAATGAGCGGTGCTGGATTAGAAAGTTTGTTTCGGATCCTTTCTTCAAAATGTAACATTGTGAGAAGAGCTTTGTGAACTCAAATTTGATTTTGTGCTATTAAAACTGATCCAGAAGTCTCAATCCAAATAGTAGTGCTATACTGCTATTAGAATGTGGTTTTGATGTATTAATCAAATAGTTCAAAATGTGATGTGCCCATATTTGCTGTAAATTGTTTAGATCTCACTTTTCTGTTTGAGCAATCTACCTCCAATTCACAAACTGGGACTCCTTTTTGGGTGCTTTTTGCCTTCCATTTTAAGATTGTCTGTATTGGTACTGAATCTACTGATTATAGGTTCAAGATGAAAGTCTAGAATAAACCATATTTTCATATGCCTCATTCAGGTGGGTGACTCTATGCTACCTTGGGCAAAAACTAAACTTTTTGGTACCAATTTACAGTTTAAAAAAGTATAATTTGGTAAAAAGGTAGACAGTAATTTGACTTTCATGTGATAGTAAAAAAAACCTTTTTTTTTTGTGGGAATAGTAAAAAAAATATTTTTATGTGAATAGTAAAAAAACATTTTTTATGGGAATAATATAAAAACATTTTTTTATGGGAATAGTAAAAAAGCATTATTGGACAGTAATTTGACCCAGTCATGGTGAATTAACCATAGTTGAGCACCGTTCACGCAGCTCTTGGATTGATACCCTTCTGAAAAGAAGCGGACTGAAAAAACGATATTTGGAACACCGTGTTTTTTCAAGTTTCGTTTTGGGCAAAAAGTCTGCCAGACTGCCAGGGTAGCATCTGATGTGGCAGAAAGAATGTTTGTAGGGTAAATCCACTTCTCGCCACCACTTAAGTAACGACACCTCAGCTCTGGAGGAACCGAATGACAGAAGAAGAGTTACTTAACTAATGTTAACAATAAACAAATCAGATCTTGACACCTGGAAACAACTGTCTCCCACAAGTCTCCCAAGCATGCGAAATTATAGGCGGGTGGACTAAATTTTGAAATTTAAAAATTAAAACAGTTTTTTCTCTCTCTTACTTTCTCGACATTTCCGCCGAACAAGCCTCTCCTCTCTCTTCATTTTCCTTTCTCTCTCTCTAAGAAAACAAGACCTAATTTCTCTATGAAATCTCTTTCTCCTCCCTCTTACCTTACTCTTGCTCTGAGATACCATTCGCGGGCCACCATGTCCATCATAGACGCCGGAGATTCTAGAACTGAGAGCCGTACAACACCCTATATGATCGCACGTGCGAGACATGAAAGCCATGCCTCCTTCCGCCAATCACTGAAGTGAAACCTTAAGTCACTCCTTTATTGTTCCTCCCCACACGCTTCTGGGATTTTTTAAAGGATTTTTACTGCATTTTAGAGAAAGAGGGATGGTATTTGGTAAGCAAAAAGTGTTTTTTTTTAAAAAATTGATGTCCAGAAAATGTAAATTTCAAGAGACTTAAAGGTTTGGAAGACGGTTTTTGTATTTTCTGAGTTTTTCTTTAAGGATTTGATTTGAGGTAAAAGGAAACTAAGATCAATGAAGATCTATTCTGTTCATGTACTGAGGTTTCAATTGAATTTTTAAACTTGTATAGGCCTGAAGCAAAATTTGTTACTATTTCTTTATTTTTCAAGTGACGGAATGCCAAAAAAGCTGATCTTCATGCCACTGAGAATGTAGTGTTTGGATGGGAGTAATCATTGGAGGAAATGGAATGATCTCAAAGTTTTAAAAACAGGGAAATGGAATTGGAGGTTACTTGAAAACCTCAGTTTATCTTTAAATTCCAATTTTTTTTAGTTCTTCCACTTTGGAGGTTTTGTAATTTTCGTTTATTACCTTGCTTGTTTTTTAAGATTTTTGCTTTTGTTGCCCATGATTGGGCAGAGCTAATAATCTAACATAAATAGTTTTGCACATAAAGCAGATTCACTTACTACTTCAGGTTACAGAGGAAGACTACGAATACAAAGCAGAGAAACCACCAAGGATATAAAATAACATTATACAAGGACAATGTCACCATGGGGCAGTAACCTCTTCATGGACCTTGAGCTCATAGCTCTCAGCTTTTGATTTCAGGCTCTCAATTTCATTACCAAACCTTTATAATCTCATCCTCATATCCGTGGCACCTTCTGTTTCAAATGCCTGGCTGACAAGCCTCTGTGTCCGGGCCCGTAAAATTCCAACATTTATGCCCAGAAGCTCAAAGGCTTGTAAACGATGTTGACAGACCCAAAGAAGCTTTTGATACTTCTATTGTGAAAGAAGGGGAAAATTTCCAAAGTAGAAGTAAAGATCCTAAAGCTGTTAAAGAAGATGACAGTACAGCTGAACAGACTCTCCCAGAAGAGAAATCAGAGGAGCTACTTCAAACTCCGTCATCATTTCCTTATGAGGAAAAGTATGGAAGCACAACCCTGGTTAAGGAGTTAGAAGAAGAGAGAACCAAAGGAAGCTCGCTACTCACTGCAACGAAACCAAGAAATTGGAGCTCCAAGCTCCAAACAACAATGGCCAAAACCAAAAACCAGACCGCAGTCAACGATGCACTGTCACTTTAGCTCCTTGGTTGGTTCAAGTTCCTCAACCCATAAATCAACAGTGTGACCGGATCCGAGTCCAACTCTCTATCTACGTCGACCCGGACCCAGGTCACTCCTTGCAGGCTATCTACGAAGGGAAACCAAAGAGCTTCACTCACCTTAAATAAACAGGAAAATTCTCTCTCATTCTCCTCTTACCCAAACAACCTTTATTTTCCTTTTACCTCAAATAAAATCCTTAAAGAAAAACTCAGAAAATACAAAAACCTTGCTCCAAAGCTTGAAGTCACTTGAAATTTACTTTTTCTGGACATAAATAAATAAAAAAAATCAGTTTCTTGCTTACCAAACACCATCCCTCTTTCTCAAAAATGCAGTAGAAATCCTAAAAAGAAACAAAATCCCATAAGTGTGTGGGGAGGAACAATAAAGGAGTGGCTTGAGGTTTCACTTCAGTGATTGAGAGACGGAAGGAAGTGGAGGACGTTGTCACCGTTAGCCCAGATTTCATGTCTTGCATGCGCGATCATATAGGGTGTTGTACGGCTCCCGGTTCTAGAATCTCGGTCGAGATATCCCGGCGTCTATGATGGACATGGTGGCCCACGAATGATCTCTTAGAGCAGCGGTAATGTAAGAGGAAGGAGAAGGAGATTCACAGAGAAATTAGGTCCTGTTTTCTTTGGGAGAAAGAAAGGAAAATGAAGAGAGAGAGGCTAGTTCAGCAGAAATGTAGTGGAAGCAAGAGAGAGAAAAAACTGTTTTAATTTTTAAATTTCAAAATTTAGTGCATCCGCCCATAATTTCGCATACTCTGGAGAATTCTTGGAGACAGTTTTCTCCAGGTGTCAAGATCTGATTTGTTTATTGCTAACCCTGATTAGTTAATTTTTCTGTCATCGGTCCCACTAGTGCTGAGGTGTCGTTACTTAAATGGTCGGCTGCAAATCTGAAGTGTCACACCTGAGCCGCCTAAGAAGTTCTCCTTAAAAACCCTAATCCCCCAATTGTCCTCATTCCTCAAAATTGATCCGAGAATACCTAATCCAATTTCTGTACAAGTTCTTATTCTTTAATTACTCATATTCAGAGACGAGCAAGCTACTCGTATACCTAACGCATTATCTGCAAACAATGCAAGGTGAAACCCAACCGGAAGATGCCGGGTCTAGCCAGAAGCCACACCGAATCATCAAAATTGGCAAAGTCACTGATGATAGCAACAAGAAGGTACTATCCTACTTTAGCCGTAAATAAGACGCAATGTATTTTATTCTCGTATTCTCGTGAAAAGATTGCATTTCCCCTTGTTTTGAGGTCACCATGGTGTTTGTTTAGGCTCTACTTGTAGTTTCGGTGTAGCATTTGTAAGCCATGTGGGTTTTGTGTGATCATCTCAGCGTGTAAGTCAAATGTCGGATTTCATATCGTTTTTTTGTGATCGTTGTTATAGTTACTTGACGCTTTTGTTTGTTACTTTATTCGTGGGGTTTTCTCTTTGTAGGTTTCGAGTAAAATAACGAAATGTTGCATGATTTAGAGTTTATTGAATGTAGAAAATGATATGTTTCTGCTGTAAGACAGCGATTTACGTTTTGAGTTCTCGAAGGAATCTAACACTCAAGCATAGTTGATAGCTTTAAATTTTTTCTTCGTTTGTTCGTTTGAAGTTTTAAGCCGCGTCAAGTTTTTGGTTGTATAGCCGATAATCTTATCCTAAATTAACATTACCTCGTCTCGAGGTTACCTTGGTGTATGATATACTCATTTTAGTGAATTTATTTGCGGTTTTCTTTCTCTCTTTTCTAGTGTGCAAACAGAAGAGTAAAAGATGTTGAAGTTTGTGTTCCAATAGTATATGGAACAATTGCTTTCTATCTTGGTCGAAAGGCGAGTGAGTAAGTGTCATTTTTCGGTTTCGTTTCTGCTTTTGTTTCGTTAATCACCATTCCTTTTTGGTAAAGCCTGCCACATAATTGAAAAGATTCTCATAGACTTTTTCCTGGACCAATTAGATCTCAGTCACATAAGTGGACTGTCTATTTACGTGGCGCAACGAATGAAGATCTTGGGGTGGTAATCAAGCGAGTTGTATTCAAATTGCATCCCAGTTTCAATAACCCTACTAGAGTGGTTGAATCCCCTCCTTTTGAGTTGTCAGAATGTGGTTGGGGTGAATTTGAAATTGCCATCACCCTTTTTTTCCACAGTGACACCTGTGACAAGCAGCTGGATTTGTGAGTAGTTTATTTGGTTGCTGTCTTGATTTACTTGATGAAGAAGCTTATCTATTAATGATAGTTCAATTTTTTGCAGGTTTCATCATTTGAAATTGTATCCTGAGGATGAATCTGGTCCTCGGTCAAACAAGAAACCTGTTGTTGTGGAATCTTACAATGAGATTGTCTTTCCTGATCCTTCTGAGAATTTCCTTGCTCGTGTGCAGAATCATCCGGCTGTAATGATCTCCAAGCTCCCTGATGGCGTTAACTTGCCTGCTCCAGGTAAATTTTCTTGATGGGTTATTTTGTCAACTTTTGCTTATTGCAATATGTATGAGGTTTCTTTTTCTGGATGGATTTCTGCAGTACCAATTGAAAATGTGAACCTAAAGGAAAAAGGAGATACCAGGGATCATCCGCTCAGTCAGTGGTTCATGAGTTTTTCAGAAGCAGATGAGCTTTTGAAACTTGCGGCAGCTCGTCAGCTGGTAAGAATTTGAGTGGTTACTTTTTGAACGTTTTGAACCGTTCAGAATCGTTCATGTTATTCATAGCTGCAGTTATTAGTAGTTGACTGGTCTTGCTGTAAGTTTATTTAAATGTCTTGCGATGATGCTACTTATTCTTTTTTTTAAAAAAGGCCTTAGAATGATGCTTATTTGTAAAATATAGAATTGTCATGATGACATGTTTCCATGCCTTTTTGCTTTAGGCTGTGTTTTGGGACTTTGAATGGATTCTTGGTCCCGTTAAATTAATAGATGATTTGGTTCAGTATCGTCTCTCCTAGTATCCTTCTTCTGAATATGGGTTAGAGCTGATCATCGGTCTGTTGGCTCGCTTGGGCCAGACCATAGTTTTTGCAGGTTTGGACAAGGAAAATTGATCAATGGACCGGGTTTGGGAAAAATTTTAGGCCTGATTTAAAAAACGGGAAGAGTCTAGGAAATGAAAAAGTAAGATGACCCGGCCCACTTAAATATATATTTAATTATTTATATATTAAATAATATATATTCTATGTAATGTGTGATGGTAATGGTAAGATTCCTTTACTGTAACATTCCATGCTATGAAAAAAAAGGGGAAAACGTAATAACTTTGAGTAAGAATTTTGTTTTAATTATTTGCATGTACTATTGTATTTTGGGCTCAGGCTCGAAAGGCCTAAAATTTAGTGTAAGCCCGGCTTGAGCCCGACTTTGATCAACTCTAATATGGGTGTGCTATCTGAGTCTGAGCTGCTAACTACATTTACTGTTATCCCCACATGTTTGACATTTTAGGGATTTTCTCGTTCCATCTTGAAAACTTCATCTAATGGTTTTCTGGACAGACTGATTTGATTTTAGAAACTTGTGGAAAAAATTTCATTTGATAGTATTTGCAATGTGATAGGTGCAAGCTCATATTGCCAAGCTGAAAAGACAGTTGAGCATGATAGATGGACTGCCTCACGCATGCAAACCAACCTCTGGTTATGAATATTCATGATCATGGAAGAATATCTTGAAGTTTTCTTGGCAATTTTAAATTGTGGAATACAATTGACTCATGAGAATGAGATGTGAAAATCTGGAAAATGCTCAATTTCTGGACTCTCTTTTTAGTTTTAGTTTTAGTTCTTCTGTAATATATTATTTTATATATCTGTAAGTCCTAAGGACTGAAGTGAGGTAGTTTGATGCCACTGGATGGTTGTATAGCACTTTCCTAACCAGAAAAGAAGAGTAAATATGAATTTGGTTTTTGGTCTGTTTGCACATAAGATAAGATAGTTGTTGGAACGAACTTGGCATATCTGTCTCAGAAAGGATAACTCTATTCAAGGTCTATGATGCTTTGTTAATTTCTTCCTTAGTATTATATTTCTCTTCAAGGTATTGAAGATAAACTTTTGATCTAAAAATCATTCTGGAGCAAGTAGCTCAAGTTTCTGTTGGTCTTTGTTTATGTTTTGGGCCATGCTGTGAGTTCCCTTAAATAAGGAACCAAAGTTTTTTATTTCAGAAAAAGGTTGATTGGAAATTGTCCGAGAAGCCCTGAAGTTCATTTTTTTCCTGAATAAAGGATATTATTTACTATAGCTTATATCACATTGGCATGATACTTATTTTCCTTTCTCGGAAAATGGATGTGATGTTGAGTATGGGAACAAAATAAGAAAGAGCTAGAAGTTACTTGTGAAACTAACATGGAGGGGGCAAGGTTGTGAGGTGAGGCTAAACCTCTGCATTGCTTGACTTCATACCCTGTTATCTTTGGTTATGTTTCAGTGCTAACTAGTTTTCTGGACTTGCTGTGCATTTTGCTGCAGTGCAATAGACTGCCATGCAGTTGTTGGGGTAATTGCAGGGTATATGATTATATCTTTTTTTTTAATAAGTGCAGAGCATATGATTATATCACTGTAGATACAGCTACACTTGGCCTCAGGTACCTCCGCAAGCCCTTCTTGTTCAAGATTTTTAAAAAAGTCTGACAGGGCCGTTTTCTGTTGGCCTTTTTCCATTTTGCTTGACCTAATGCATGATGAAGTGTGTATGTACTGTCTGTATGGATTTTTTAGGCTCATTAACATATCATACTCCAGTGATCGGGTAGGAGTAATTCACAGAAGTTTAGGTTACCCTGATACCAAATTGGTGGTAGAAGTCTTTCGGTAAAACCAATCTAAATTTAATCAGGATTGTTGATGGTTTTAGTTTAGGCTTGGTAGACAATATTTAGATTGAGAAGAATGTTACCAAGCAGTGGGTTCCTCCTTGGTTACACTTTCTAGAAACTCTATTCCAGATAATTGGTGCTTTTTTCTCACCATGGATGGGGATTGAAATAGAATAACTTTGACCAACCAGTATTATGGTGATGACTAGTTCAACTTATCAAATGGACCATGATCTAATACTTTTTTGTCGAGGGAAGATGAAATTATGACTTCATTCTTTCTATGTTAAAGTGATTTCTCAATACACCCTAAAGATTCCAAGTCGTCTGAGTTCCTTCTGATTCTAGCTTCCTGTGGCATTATTAATTTCTCCTTTAAAGGATTGAATAGAGAACTCTGCCCAATGATATCTACTTTCCTGAAACGTTTTTCATCCTTAAATTGAGAAGAATGTTACCAAGCAGTGGGTTCCTCCTTGTTTACACTTTCTAGAAACTCTATTCCAGATAATTGGTGCTTTTTTCTCACCATGGACTGGGATTGAAATAGAATAACTTTGACCAACCAGCATTATGGTGATGACTAGTTCAAGTTATCAAATGGACCATGATCTAATACTTTTTTGTCGAGGCAAAATGAAATTATGACTTCATTCTTTCTATGTCAAAGTAACATCTCAATACACCCTAAAGTTTCCAAGTCGTCTGAGTTCCTTCTGATTCTATCTTCCTGTGGCATTATTAATTTCTCCTTTAAAGGATTGAATAGAGAACTCTGCCCAATGACATCTACTTTCCTGAAACGTTTTTCATCCTTAAATGTGTAAAAAAGAAAAAAAATTGTTTCATGGAATTCATGCACCCAGTTGAGTGGTTGACTGCTCATAGGTCTAGCTTTAGCCTTACTATCTTGATAGCCATCTTTACAATATCACCAGATTCATCACCAGTCCATTTGGTCTCGTTAGCAACTCAAAATATGCTCATGTATGATGTGGAACAAATAGTCAGTACCTATGATTCCTCTACATGTAATGTATACATGTTACTACTAACAGCCAATTCATACAAGATATGAAGCCGACTCGCCAAAAGATTTTTATAGTCGGAGGTCCTTGGGCCTTAGGAGAAAAGGGAAAAGAAAATAGAATCTTTTAGATTGATTAGCAGAAGTTGTTGCATATGTGATGTTATATGACCTAACCTAGCTATTTTGTCTCTTCAAGGTGTTTTGATGACAAAAGTAACATGGCCTTCACATGTTTATAATTGGACGGGGTCACCGTCCATGAAAAGGAAAGTAATGCCTTGTGTAGATCATCTGCTGTGGTCCTGGTAGGAGGAGGATAAAAGGAATTAGTTATACTGGTCTTTGCCTCTGACAAAGATGGGCTATCATTTAATTCTATCCTTCCTATGCCTACTTATTTTCTTTCACAGAACATGAGGAGCTGCCTCTATAGATCATTGCCCATGTCCTGTTCTAGTGTTCTTATCTTCTTTTTTCAACTCTTTCAGATTTTGATTTTGACTTTGATTGAGTTGGTAGGAACTGATTATTAGCATTAACTTGAATCCCTTAATAAATTTTTATTTGCAGTTTATGTAAGGACTCACTTATAAATGTTTAGTTTTCATTTGGGTATGCATGATTGCAGGAGTTTGTGTTTCTTAGAATGGGAAAGAAAACAAAAAGAGTAGCTAGCAGGAAGACAGGCAGACCATATTGGTTTTTTAAATAGAGCATCATGGGCCTTAGGACATGGGAAATATCTCCTCTTGTTATCTGAATGTGGCTGGAGAAACTAGTGGTGCTCGACTGTAGGAAGAATCTTGATTGTTGATTGTTGTGGTTTTAGATTTTGGCAGGTCCACATGGGCAGTCCTATAATGTTGAGACATTGAACATAGACAGACTTGAGTTTTGAGAACTCTTCTTGAACTTACAGGTGTCTCTACCTTCCTACATTGATATTTTTTTGTTAGTATATTGGCGGAGAGGGGGAGACCTGAAGGTGATCACTAGGCCAACAAGCGCAGGACTTCCTATAGTGCTCTTCCTCACGTAGAACCTGTTCATAGACATACTTTACAATTAAGAATAGTTGATTTTCTACTAGTAATTTTCTTTTCCCATTCAAACTTTGTACTCATGAGAAGTCTTCTTAGGATTCGAATTGCAATTTGGACATGTAAGTACAGTTTTTCCTCCGTTGTTTTAGTTTTTAGGATATGAAAGTAGATTTTTTCAGTCGTGGATACCAAGGTAAAATTATTGAGTTTATGAAATGTTATTTATGAACTCAATCGAATTTTTATGTTATATTTTTATTTAAACTGTAATATTCATTTATAGAAAGCTCATGTTTAGAGTTCATTTGTAAATTTTATTAATTTTGATAGAATTTGTCAAGCAACTTATTCAATTTTATTAGAATTTATTTCAAATGAATTTCACATTTTATTAGCAAGCAAAACACAATAACTTATGAAATTCATTTGAATTTTACAAAACTATGAAATTTATTAGAATTCCAAAAACCTATGAAATTTATTTATTAAACACAATGTTAATAAGAATTTTGGTAGAGTTGATGAGTAAAATTATTTTAGATAACGCAGGACTTAAAAAATTTAGGCTTAATTACAAAAAAATAACGTAGGACTTAAAAAATTTAAGTTTAATTACAAAAAATATTTTGTGGTCGATTTTATTTTTAAAAAATACATTTAGATTTCTTGTGGCAAAAAATATCTTATGGTTGACTCTATTTTTAAAAAATACCCTGAAGTTTTTTGTGGTAAAAAATGCCGTGTAGTATGTTTCTGTTAGTCAAAAATATTATGTCATATATTTCTTTTAATCAACCACAAGGTATTTTTTGCTAATAGACATATCTTCCTGGGTATTTTTTACCACAAAAATATCATCAATGTATTTTTTGAAAATAAAGTCAACTATAAGATATTTTTTACCACAAAAAAAAATCTTTGATATTTTTTGACAATACAATCAATCATAAAATATATATATATATATATATATATATATATATATATATATATATTTTGTAATTAAACCAAAAATTTATTAGAAATTATGCTGCCTTTCAATGATTTGGTGGACCTAGAGCTATGTTTGTCCTTAACCTAGGGGCGTTATGGATCAAGCCCTAAAGACGTCTCAACATGGAAGCGCAAATTAAGCCCAGCCAATTAAAACGAGATTTTGTACCATTGCGTACAGAAATTGATCGCTTTGTGGTCCCTAAAAGAACAGAAGTCTGTTCCTTGATGGAATCCCTGTCTCTGAAGCAAGCAATGCGCCTCCCTACTTCCTCGTCATTTTATTCACGTACCTTGTAAGGACTATTTAATGGTTTAAGCAAGTGCCATTCTGGTTTATTGTACCCATATTTCTCGAAACTTTGCCAAAGCTAGTTCAACTTGGTGAAATTCATGCTCTCTGATTTCACTGGTTTCCTATAACTAAGTTAGGTACCGTTTGATTTATTTATACTTTTGGTTTGTGAGTTTTGAAACAGATTTTGGTAATAGTATATGCAGAATTAAAATTGTTATTTGTTTGATAAAACAATTGAGAAAACAATTATTTATGACACATAAATTCAGTTTATTAAAAACTTGTTTTCAGCTTTTGATCTTCTCGAAGGATTGAGATCCTCTTAAGAATTCTGTTGGTTGGTGTTGTTCAAAATTAGATGATCGAAATGATCTCAAAAATTCAAATTTCTCTTACATAAACAAAAATAATAATAATGAGGTAATTCAATAAATTTACTGATATAATTTTTAAATTTTAAAAGACTTTTTGTGATATTGATCAACAGATGATAAAAAAAGTACATATTTAAAACCACAAAAATGAACTTGACGAAATTTATATTTTAATATTAAATTTATAGCTCTCTCCATCTAGACCACCTTAACGCGCCATTCATGCGAGTTGAGAGATTTCCACTTTAAATATGCGCATTATCAACAATTATTATTGAAAAATAGCATCGCCATCGCGTCAGAAATGGATCATCTAGCCAATCTGAGCAATTTAGTGGCAAGTTGTCGTCGGACCGCAGCACACGTGTCCGTGAGGCACGATATTGGGTGTAGTCTTCGGTCACTGTTTATTTGATTTTTCTGGTTTTATCTTTTTTATCATTCAAAAATTGAGATGTCGCACGTCTCAAATACGAGAAAGAGATTCATCCACATATATACATAGAGAGACGTTTATACTAAGGAATATAACATTTTGTCAACATTTGAATAAGGTTTATCAGTAAAGACAAAAGTTAATGAAAGCTTTGAGAAGGAAAGATTAATGAAAAAGGGACCCATTTGTCTTTAGGAAAGGCAACAATGTAGGGTAAGCCCCAATTGGATTTGGAAACCTTCATGCCTATTATATACAGTCTAACTCCAAAACTATACCCTTTAGTCTGTTCATTGTCCCCACATCCCACATGACATTGCCTTCACTGCCCCAAAATTAAGCTCTCTCTCTCTTCTTTCCTCTCTCGCCCTTCATGTCTTCCCCACCACCTTAATATTTTCACACTTCTCTCCTCATAGCTAAGATACCTTCCCCCACTAGCCCTACTATCATGTCTTTTATCTCTCACATAAAATTTTCAAATTAGGACAATAGATCAACATTTTATGGGTATCAAAAAATCAAATAAACTGCCTCAAGCAGCAGCCATCAAACAAATCCTCAAAAGATGCTCAAGTTTTGGGAAGAGAAACGGGGACGATAGTCATCAAGATGGTCTTCCTGATGATGTACCAAAAGGCCATTTTGTTGTCTATGTTGGAGAGAAAAGAAGCAGATATATTATCCCAATATCATGGCTTGATCACCCTGAGTTCCAAAGTTTGCTAGAAAGAGCTGAGGAAGAGTTTGGCTTTAACCATGAAATGGGACTCACTATTCCTTGTGATGAAGTTGTTTTTCGGTCTCTAACGGCGATGATCAGATGATCGAGGAAGTTGATAGGGTATATATATATAGTATAAGAACATGCTTCAGTATTAATTCTTGTTTGTGCTTGAGAGGCCATGTAACATATAATATTTAATGAAGAAATTATTGAGGACTCCTGTGAACTTTTTTTTCTTTCTGTGCAGGTTATACAAAGGGTTCGGTTTGGATAGCGTCTAACCCAACGAGTTATTATTTAGATGAGATGAGTTTTTACTCGGATTTATTCAAATACCACCAACTACCATGATCTCAAACTATGAACTCGATGATTTTTATCTTCTGTGTTGTGTGTTTACGTTTAAGTTTAACATGCCTACAAGTTTTTGACTTTTAGGTTTAGACTTAAAGAGAAGAATTGCCATTTTCTATCGAAACCCTCACTTTTTCTTTTTACTTTGATTCAGAAAGGAAATGGAGAAAGAAAAAAAGAAGGAAAAGATTGTAGTGTATGGTCATTGCCAATATGGGGGGCCAGTTCATCCAACACATTTTCGTGGTCTTTCCTAGCTAACTAGTTAGGATAAGCCTACATAAAAACTTTGGAATGAATAAGGTACGGAAAAAATGCACACCTGCACCCCATCAACATTTCAAATATCCATTAAGAATTCATTAGCTCTATAGAAGAAATTTAACTGGGATTTGGAAACCGATGGGTCTGATTGGATGTCGATCGGATCTTGTGGGTTCCGAGTTAATAGGTGTGAGTTAAAAATATTTGTTTTTTAATAAATTTTATTTTTCATATCTATGTTTTAATTAACGGATAACGGATAAAAAATGAGTATTGTAAAAAACTTTCCTATTTAAATGAGAAAATGACAACTCGGGCTGCATGCGGACTGGATCTTACAGGTAGTGGGTTAGTGAGCACGAGTTAAAAATACTGTTTCCTAACAGTTTTTATTTTTTATGTCCATAACCGTGTTTTAACAGGCCGATAACTAATTAAAAACAATTAGGGATTAAAAATTTCACCATTAAATTTAACCATAATTCATAAAGATTATTTTCATGATTAGTGTCATTACTGTGAGAAACATTTTATGTTATATATATATATATTATCTTATTATGCATAATTAATAACTAATTTGTTAACGGATATCTCAAAAGCATTTGTTTACAAGTAATAAATGCATAGACAATGAAGGGATTGACATATCTGTAAAATTGTATTATAAAACATATAATACACTACTTTTGCATATAGATTTGAATTCATTAAATTTGAGATTTAGTGTGAACCGTTTTATAATCAAATTTTATGTGTATTGCGTGTTTTACCGCACAGTTTTTTTACTACAAATGAGTCAATTTCGACAATTAATAACATTTTGTAGATAAGATTTGATTTCAGTCTCTTTTTTTTTTCCTTTGAGAGGGTAAAAGTAATCTAAACAATTCATGTGTTAATTATCAATTAAATATATTTTTATGAATTTATAAGTAGCACATAATATAAAAATGATGCTAATTTTTTATTTTTGCTCTTTGTTAAATATATTAATGACTTTTAATTTTTTTCATAACAAACTTAGGGTTTAGGGAGACAATTGAAGGAGGAAAGTTTTTGGTAAAAGAGAAATTCTTGGTTCGTTTGGGTTTAAACCCAAACTTTTAGACCGAGCTAACCAGAAACAAACTCGCTAACAGTTGTGGGTTCGGAGAAGATTGTTGTGCTGGGTTGGGTTAACCAAAGTTGTTTGGGCAGTTTCTAATTTCTTTTGTCCCCACCACTTAAAATAAAAAGAATGATTCCAAATTATTTTCTACTCATTCATTGGAAAACACGATCATTTTCATTTAAGAGTTGAAATGGATGTCAGGTCTATGGTAAGATTAAATATTATATTGATAATTTTGAATTTAAATATTTTTTATTTGATGATGTAATATTCAATCTCACTATAAACTTGACTATATTTCAACTTTTAAATAGAAATGATCGTAATCCACTCATTGGCCAGCATGTCTTGGGGTTGGGACCCACTATGATCAACTAGAACAGTTCTGATTATTTTGAATGTCCTCCCATTGATCAGTTTACGTGTGTTTGCCATACCTTCAGAAAGAAAGAAAAAGGAATAGGAACTATATCTACCTTGTTATTGAAATGCAGACAAAGCTCACATGTGGAAACAGTGTTTTAATCAACAAAAGAGGTCAACACATCTTTCAATCGTTTAACTATCTTTTTTCTTAAAGAGCATGATTAGATTAAGAGATAAGAGATAAGATATAAGAGATAAGTATTAAAGCTTCCATTTCCCCTTTTTTTTTTTTTCTTTTAGTGGTGATAGATGGTGATAGACTTGTAAACCATGAGAAATATTTAGATAGTTTTGGTCTGAAATTTATGTTTTAAATTCGATGAAAATTTATTGGTAATGTTATTTTTTTAGTTCTATGATTATATTAAAATTATTAATAAAACTTTTCAAAATTATCAATAAAATTTCCAACAAATTTAAAACCAACCAACCAAAATTTTTTCGTAAACCACATAGGTTCATTTGCAGTTTCGTCAATTAAAGCATGCCACATCGATATAATTTTTATGTTTTTCATTTTTATTCTTTCGTATTACTACTCAATATTAAGAAAGTTACAACTCATTACTACTCAAGTTTTGAAGAATTATTTTCATTATTTTGTTTAATCAATTATGTCATCTTTTAAACTTCTCGTTAAAATCTATGTGACCAATTATTATGTTTTTATATCAATCACCTTTATTAATTAGACTGAACCATATTACATATTAATTAAGGTTGATGGTGATTGTTTCTTGTTTAGCATAGTATCATGAGAGATATATAGCATAATTGTCTATCTCACTTTTAAATAAAAATAATTTTTTTTTCTCTTTTCTCGTACCTTTTAATGGTGAGATCAGAGATGTACTGTTATGTCATGTATCTCTCATAACACTGGACAGACAAAAACTTCTCCTAACTAGGATATTTGAATTTAGATTTCTGACATCAATGAAGTGCCTAGAATTCAATATTCTCTTGCGTTTACATTCCTTGAAATTATTCTCAAATACATTTAATTTGCGATGACAACCGAGTCAAAAGGTTAATGGTTACTATACTCAATCTTTTCAGAGGTGAAAGTATTGGGTGAAACGTCTTATTTTTGCTAGGCGATATGTAAGTCTCTACACGTTAGGATGTATACCTTTTGGGTATTTATTTTTTAAAAATAAATAACTATTAATAAAATTAAATTAAACATACGCTTGAAAAGAAAAGCATATGCCTTTCAAGAATTCCAGTGAGACATATGCCTGACGTACGCCTAAAGAGAAAGGCATATACCCCAAGGGACAAATACCTTCTTTTTCAACACTCAGGGGCATTTTCTAAACCGTCCTGCCCTAGGGCACGCCTCAAGATCGCCTTTGAAGACATGGATATCACTCTCTTATATCAAAAAGTATATATTAATGCACTCTTAAATCCTAACCATAATTAATTCATTTCTATAAGAAGGTTTCATAAAAATTATGTAAAAAAGATATATTTTAATCTGTTAACATTCAATTTTGACAAATAATCTTTGTAAAACCTCTTGAATTAACCATAATTGAATTTTAGAGATGGATTAATATACTTTTGATATAGAATGACACTTGTAAATTTGATGTTTTTGTAATTTTTACTGAATTAGTTATCAAATCACAATGTAAATGGACATAGAACATGTTGATTTTCTTCCCTTTTTTTTGTCGGTTTTGCATGACCTAATTAGTCATCTGCTTCACATTCTTTAGTAGTGTAAATTAAAGGTCTCTCTCATTTATTGATATTCACTTATCCTTTTGACATGGATATTTTTCTTTGCTGCTCTCTCTCACACAGGATTGGTTTAGTTGAAGGACACAGAGAACCACTAATAAGTATATTGGACAGTGGCTTTGGCGAGCTGAGTTGTAGGGCAGACATGTTGGGTTCATCCCTTCATGTACACAATACTACCTCTGTTTTTCTGTCTTAACATTCACTCTCTTTCCTCCTCTCAGTCAGAGTAGCTTCAACCTTTTTTTAGAGTTCTGGCCAGCCACACAGCTAGCTAGATCACAAACCAAACTTTGATCTTCACAACTTGCCAAACCAGCTGAAGAAGAAAAATATCACTAGTGTCTGTCTTCAGGCCAACACCCAATAATTACAATAATTACTACATGAGCGGACTCGTGAGATCAACACTCCTATACTCCATTTCTATGTTTAATTAGTTAACTACACTAAATGGTGGAACTAAATCAAGCAGTTCGGTTCGAAAAATTCGATCTAAAACTCGATTAAATTGAGCTAGTGCTCGAACTGTGATTTTAACTCAGTTAGCTTATCAAGTCGAGCTTCAACAATATCAAACTCAGTTCGTTAAGCTCGTGAGCCAGCTCGATTTAATTAATAAATTAAATAAATATTATATACTATATTTATATTATATATATTATTTTATTTCAAAAAGCTCGGCTCGAGCTCAAATCTAAATTTTACCATTCGAGTAGAGTTCGAGTTTAATTTTCTTAATTCAGATTCGACTCGAGTAAATTTTTTACTCACGAGTCGAGCTCAAACTCCCTTCAACTTGAACTCGATTCGGCTCGTCTCAATTCCACTTTGTCTTTACATGACCAAAGCTTTGAGGAGTTTGATCGGTTGCTCTATAACATCAAAATGTATTGGAAAAGCGTATCTACATCCAGACACATCAATATTAGTTATTGGCACTGAAACAATTGAATTCAAAACGTATTTTAATTTTGAATTTATCTTTTACTAACATTTTAGTTGAAGGCAATGATGGTACAAATGATTGTCTTATTGTTGCTAATTGCCACCTAATTTTATCAGTGGTCAAAATATTGTAGTATATACCGAGGTTGAGGATGAAGATCAAGCCAAAGATGGAGAAACTGTGTGATGATTGTCAAATGGGTCAAGATTGAATCCTAAATTGCATGTTAAGATTATTTTATTCAATGCCAAGTGTTTATGAGAAGCATTCAAATTTATAGTTCAATGATGAGAGACATCAAAATCTCTATCAAAAAGTAAAGATCGAAATCTCTCACCCCTATTAAAAAAAAATCACCACTTAACCAACCAAACATGTCATAAACTCAATCAAATGACAAACATCCTTCCCAAATCTTTCTCCTCTTGGGCTAAATTTCACTTTTGGTCTCTCAAATATATAGGATTTCTTAAATTGGTATTCCAACTAAAACTTTTATCAATTGTACTCTTGAGCTATTAATCATGTTCCAATATTAATTCTTTACCTTGATTTTGGTGACAGTTCTTCACTATTTGCTAGCTCATCGCATTGATTTGGTCAATCCGTTGAGTTGATTCATATTGCGTTGACTTAGAATGATCAACTTATAAGGGTTGGAGATTTGGGTGGGATATAAAGCATACTTGTAGCAATTTCGGAATTAGACTTAGGGATTATGATAAAAAAAAAAAAAGGGAGATTATGCAGAGAAGTTTTGGATTGGTGAGAGGATTAACGTTAATTACCTATTTAGCACTCTAATTTATGTTAAGAAGAAGAATTTTTGAAATGTCTCCAATGGTTTCAAATCGTGAGGTTGAAGATGTACAGATTAATTAATAAGTGATTTTAACCAAATCATCAATGAGTTAGCAATTAAGGAGAATTGCCATTAGAATAAAGTAGAGGGCTAACATTGAAACAAAATTAATAACCCAAGACTACAAATGTACAATTGATAAATTTTTTAGTTAGGAATTAATTTGGAAATTTCAAAATAATGGAAGGACCAAAAATGAAATTATCATTTTCTTTAGGCGCAAAGCTTTATGAATAAGGTCTCAGGCCATACGGCCCACACCCTGATGAAATAAAGGCCTTGCCGCTTCTTATTAGCATAAATAATAAGGTCCAAATATTTTACAAGAGCTAGGCTTCTAAGATGTCTTTGACGTAGTACCAGGGGCCTGGCCCATTATTATTAGGGTTTTGCAAAAACAGTAAACAGCAAAAAGGATGCCGTGGCATGACATAGTCCCCCCATATATTAACATATCATCCCCCAAACCCTAAGTCTCAATTTTATCCCACCTTCTCCCCCATTTCGCCGCTAACAAGAGAGAGAGACCTTGACTCCTCACCATGGGGCGTGTAATTCGAGCTCAAAGAAAGGGTGCTGGGTCAGTCTTCAAGTCCCACACCCACCACCGCAAGGGTCCGGCCCGTTTCCGCAGCCTCGACTTCGGTGAGCGCAATGGCTACCTCAAGGGAGTGGTGACTGAGATCATCCACGACCCGGGCAGGGGTGCCCCACTTGCTCGCGTCACCTTCCGCCATCCATTCCGGTACAAGAAGCAGAAGGAGCTGTTCGTCGCCTCTGAGGGCATGTATACCGGCCAGTTTGTGTACTGCGGTAAGAGGGCCAATCTCGTTGTCGGAAACGTCCTCCCTCTCAGATCCATCCCTGAAGGTGCCGTCGTCTGCAACGTTGAGCACCACGTCGGTGATCGCGGTGTCTTCGCCAGGGCTTCCGGTGATTACGCTGTTGTTGTTAGCCATAACCCTGATAATGACACCAGCAGGTTCCCTTCTTTCTCTTTTCTGCTCGTCTGCTTTGCTTGGCTTTATCATATTTATTGTTTTATCTGATTTTGGTTGTTTGTGCTTATTTATGGGAGTTTTGTTAAGGTTTATGGTTGTATCGGTATTTGTTTAAGTCTGCTGCTCGAGATCTGTGTTATTGCAGAAGTTTATTGCTCGTTTTGATTAGCTATGAAATCATTATAGTACCTTTTAATATTTTAATAAGTGAGAAAATCCTAGTTAGATTTATGGAATCGACTGATTAAATGCTTCCTCTACATAAATGGGTGCTTTATTTTGAGGTTTGTCTGCTGATATTTGATTATTTGATAGAAGTTTTGTGTATTGTCGCATACAGTAAATGATATAATTGATTACTGATTATCGATGTTCACATAGAATTATGTTTTTGTCTTGTTTTAATTATTATTGTCATGCCTGTACGCTCTTGTTTGTTTTATGTAAAATACAGATGCTGCCTATTATCTTAATTGATGGATTTGTAGTGCTTTGTAGTTCCTTAGTAATGATAACTACTTGTTGCCCAGTTTTCCAAAGTACTCACCCTTTCCAAGCTCAACTTGCCGCTGTATTTTCATCTCACTTGTCTCGTGAATTCTCTTGTTTCATTTCTCGTAGAGTTGTTAAAAGTCTTTTTGATGTATATACCCTAAATATTTTTTGTTGAAAATTTTGATTGTAAGATGTTGCCTTAAAAACTGAAGGTTGATTGGCTTAATAACTGAAAGTATTATTGTTAATACTATGTTGTTTGTTTCTTACAGAATCAAGCTTCCATCTGGGTCTAAGAAGATTGTGCCTAGTGGCTGCAGAGCTATGATTGGGCAGGTTGCAGGTGGAGGGAGAACTGAGAAACCCCTTCTTAAGGCTGGTAATGCTTACCACAAGTTCAAGGTGAAGAGGAACTGCTGGCCTAAGGTACGTGGTGTGGCCATGAACCCAGTTGAGCATCCTCACGGAGGAGGTAACCACCAGCATATTGGTCATGCTAGTACAGTTAGACGTGATGCTCCTCCTGGCCAGAAGGTTGGTCTTATTGCTGCAAGGAGGACTGGTCGGCTCAGAGGACAAGCTGCTGCAACTGCTGCCAAGGCTGATAAGGCCTAGAGACTGTTATTTTTTGCTTTTTGTTGTTTCTCCTTTATTAGATTTATTTTGCTCTTTCCATGGTAGAAATTTTGTTTGGGAAGCTGCAGTTAATTGCACTTTTTTTATGACTCTGTTTTGAATATAGTTATATGTTTGGTTGGAATATTTTGATTTTTGATAATCTGTGACATATGAATTGTTTTGCTTCCTCTTAATCCGCTAATTCATTGAAATGCTAACAATTTTTTCTTTACTTTTATATTTTCATTTTTGATAGTCGTTGTTGTGATTGGGGAAATTGATATGGACACGGAGTTGTCTGTTGTAGTAACTTATATGTTGTTACAATTTACGTCTCTAGGTTGGATAGGTTCCAGAATAAAATTATTACGGGCCAGCCCCGGCTGATCCGCTGCGGTGTTGCCACTGTTATGGTATTTTTGTGGGGCACGACTTCTGGCCCTTTTAGCATTTGGAAGGTATGGTTCCGTGTGAATCTCCGACTGTTGGATTTGGCATTGCAAATCTTACCCTTTGATGGAGAAGACTTCAAACCGGTACTGTTCTAAACATTAAAAGAAAAAAAAGGAAAAAATTAAATAAAACTCTTTTAAATTACAATCACTTAATCTTTCAAAAAAATATTATATGTATTTTTAAAATTGCCTATTAATATAAATAAATTGACCTCACAAATATTAAAAATAATTTGAACTTTAATTAAAATTTTCAAAGTTTTGGATTTGTGTAAATTATTTAGTTTTAATATATATTGTTCATATTGTCTCACGTGTAATCTTTTTATCTTATTAAAAAATAAAAATATTTTCAAAATAAGAGTTCACTTACACACCTGAATGATAATGTCAGTCTTGAGATATAAGATGCGAAAAAAATCTTAGCTGTACCTTGTGCAAATCAAACGATTTGCATTTTGCTCGAAATTTGAAGGGTAATTTTATTAATAAACAATGGATAAAAAAATTACATTACAACTAATTGAATGTTTGAATATTTTTGGTATCCAATTCATACTTTAGAGATCTAAGTACTATAGAGTTGTATAGTTCAAACACCTAAAAAGCAATTATTTTTTTTCTAAAGAAAGGAAATCAAAAGTTTGAAAGAGCAAAACACTTCCAATCTGAAAAAAAAGAAGAGAGGCCAGTATTCCAATTTAAAGTAATTAGTTTGCTTGGCATAGAAATCATTTCTGTTTTTATTTTCCAAAAAAAAAAATTGACACTTTGACATGACTATTTTTTTAACGTTGGCTTCACAATTTCACATAATTTCTGTTGAAGATAGGCAATAAAGTTATCATGACAGGTCACATATACATTTTCTGCTTCCCTTGTTAATACATGCTTGATGATTAGTTTTATGACTTTGTGTATTTATTCTAGTCATATACTAATGAAAATTCATATTTGACCATTATAACAAAAATAAATGTTCACGTTTCCAATTGCCTATTGACATAACTGACTGTAGAAATCATAAAAAATTTAGTTGACAAAAGGGTTGCATATGATGGAGCACCGGGTTCAATTGATATATTGGAGAATGCTAAATGTTTTAAAAGGTAAAACAACCGAATTTTGCGACCTCAACCCAAGAGTACAAATGTACAATAGATAAATTTTTTTGATAGGGACTAATTTGGAAAATTCAAAATAATGAAAGGATCAAAAATGAAATTATCATTTTCTTTAAGCCCAAAGGTTTATGAATAAGGTCCAAATATTTTATAAGTGCTATGCTTCTAAGATGTCTTTGACCTAGTACCAGGGGCCTGGCCCGTTATTATTAGGGTTTTGCAAAAACAGTAAACAGAAAAACGATGCCGTGGCATGACATAGTCCCCCTATATATTAACATATCATCCCCAAACCCTAAGTCTCAATTTTATCCCACCTTCTCCCCCATTTCGCCTATAACACGAGAGAGAGAGCTTGACTCCTCACTATGGGGCGTGTAATTCGAGCTCAAAGAAAGGGTGCTGGGTCAGTCTTCAAGTCCCACACCCACCACCGCAAGGGTCCGGCCCGTTTCCGCAGCCTCGACTTCGGTGAGCGCAATGGCTACCTCAAGGGAGTGGTGACTGAGATCATCCACGACCCGGGCAGGGGTGCCCCACTTGCTCGCGTCACCTTCCGACATCCATTCCGTTACAAGAAGCAGAAGGAGCTGTTCGTCGCCTCTGAGGGCATGTATACCGGCCAGTTTGTGTACTGCGGTAAGAGGGCCAATCTCGTTGTCGGCAACGTCCTCCCTCTCAGATCCATCCCTGAAGGTGCCGTCGTCTGCAACGTTGAGCACCACGTCGGTGATCGCGGTGTCTTCGCCAGGGCTTCCGGTGATTACGCTGTTGTTGTTAGCCATAACCCTGATAATGACACCAGCAGGTTCCCTTCCTTCTCTTTTCTGCTCGTCTGCTTTGCTTGGCTTTATCATATTTATTGTTTTATCTGATTTTGGTTGTTTGTGCTTATTTATGGGAGGTTTGTTTAGATTTATGGTTGTATTGGTATTTGTTTAAGTCTGCTGCTCGAGATCTGTGTTATTGCTGAAGTTTCTTGCTCGTTTTGATTAGCTATGAAATCATTATAGTACCCTTTAATATTTTAATAAGTGATAGAAAATCCTAGTTAGATTTATGGAATCGACTGATTATATGCTTCCTCTACATAAATGGGTGCTTTATTTTGAGTTTTGTCTGCTGATATTTAATTATTTGATAGAAGTTTTATGTATTGTCGCATACAGTAAATGATGATTAGTGATTATCGATGTTCACATAGAATTATGTTTTTGTCTTGTTTTAATTATTATTGTCATGCCTGCACGCTCTTGTTTGTTTTATGTAAAATACAGATGCTGCCTATTATATTAATTGATGGATTTGTAGTGCTTTGTAGTTCCTTAGTGATGATAGCTACTTGTTGCCCAGTTTTCCAAACTACTCACCCTTTCCAAGCTCAACATGCCGTTGTATTTTCATCTCAGTTGTCTCGTGAATTCTATTGTTTCATTTCTCGTAGAGTTGTTAAAAGTCTTTTTGATGGATATACCCTAAATGTTTTTTGTTGAAAATTTTGATCCTAAGATGTTGCCTTAAAAATTGAAGGTTGATTGGCTTAGTTGCTGAAGTATCATTGTTAATACTATTTGTTTGTTTCTTTCAGAATCAAGCTTCCATCTGGGTCTAAGAAGATTGTGCCTAGTGGCTGCCGAGCTATGATTGGGCAGGTTGCAGGTGGAGGGAGAACTGAGAAACCCCTTCTTAAGGCTGGTAATGCTTACCACAAGTTCAAGGTGAAGAGGAACTGCTGGCCTAAGGTACGTGGTGTGGCCATGAACCCAGTTGAGCATCCTCACGGAGGAGGTAACCACCAGCATATTGGTCATGCTAGTACAGTTAGACGTGATGCTCCTCCTGGCCAGAAGGTTGGTCTTATTGCTGCAAGGAGGACTGGTCGGCTCAGAGGACAAGCTGCTGCAACTGCTGCCAAGGCTGATAAGGCCTAGAGAGTGTTATTTTTTGCATTTTGTTGTTACTCCTTTATTAGATTTATTTTGCTTTCCATGGTAGAAATTTTGTTTGGGAAGCTGCAGTTAATTGCACTTTTTTTATGACACTGTTTTGAATATAGTTATATGTTTGGTTGGAATATTTTGATTTTTGATAATCTGTGGCCTATGAATTATTTTGCTTCCTCTTAATCAACTAATTCATTGAAATGCTAACAGTTTTTTCCTTACTTTTATATGCTGATAGTTGCTGTGATTGGGGAAATTGATATGGACACGGAGTTGTCTGTTGTAGTAACTTTTATGTTGTTCAATTTACGTCTCTAGGTTGGATAGGTTCCAGAATAAAATTATTACGGGCCAGCCCCGGCTGATCCGCTGCGGTGTTGCAACTGTTATGGTCCTTTTGTGGGGCACGACTACTGTCCCTTTTACCATTTGGAAGGTATGGTTCCTTGTGAATCTACAACTGTTGGATTTGGCATTGCAAATCTTATCCTTTGATGGAGAAAACCTGCTACTTGTTTCAAACCGGTACTGTTCTAAACATTAAAAGAAAAAAAAGAAAAAATAAATAAAACTCTTTTAAAATTACCATCACTTAATCTTTCAAAAAAATATTATATATTTTTAAAATTGCCTATTAATATAAATAAATTGACCTCACAAATATTAAAAATGATCTGAACTTTAAATAAAATTTTCAAAGTTTTGGATTTGTGTAAATTATTTAGTTTTAATATAAATTGTTCATAATGTCTCGTGTGTAATCTTTTTATTTTATTAAAAAATAAAAATATTCTCAAAATAAGAGTTCACTTATAAGATGCGAAAAAAAATCTTAGCTGTACCTTGTACCTTGTGCAAATCAAGCTATTTGCATTTTGCTCGAAATTTGAATGGCAATTTTTTGTAATTTCACTAATATTGTTAATTGAGTATATACAAGTCACTAGTGAAGCTCTCAAAAATTACCAATCAAATTTCGAACAGATTTTCACCTACAACCAAAAATTTCTTCATTGTTACATATATTTTCCTTGTTGTATGTCCAAAGAAATTTTTGTTTGTATCGGGTGTAAAACTTATATTTACATCAAAGTGAAAATTTGACTGTTAATTTTTGAGAATATCACTGATAATATCTATACATACTCAATTAATGTTACCATTGAAGTTTTCGAATATTATCAGTAAAATTTTCACTCGTGTAAATATGAATTTTACACCCGATGGAGATAAGAATCTCTCCTTGATTCACTACCATGTTTTTTTTTTATATATAAACAACATTAATTTTTTAACAATATAAAATATATTAATCATGCCTATAAAAATAATGTTTTAAAAAATTGACGATATAAAATATTTAACAATGTAAAAAATAAGGTTTTAAAAAATTGGTTAAAAAACATGCATAACCTTATTGTTTTGCTCATTTTCATAACCGACCCTAAGTTTTTTTTGGGTACGTAACAAATTTTGTAATTTTTATTGATTACAATATAACCCTTTTAGATATTATTTTTAAATGAAATTTATTTCCAAATGCAACCCAATTATCATAAATGTAAGTAAAATGTATATATATATATATATATATATATATATATATATATATATTACATAATGATTCCAATTACTACAAGCCTATAGAAGTTATCATTTAATGATACCAAATTATCACAAATATAGCCAAAATGTCCTATGATTGTTTTTTTTACCGTCGAATGATACCACTCACCATAAAACAGTAAAACTTACCATCGAAGATAAATATTTTATCACATATGTACTCAAAATACCCCATAATTATCTATTATCATGGAATGATACAAATCACCACGAAATGATATTATTTATCGTTCTATATAAACAATGTATCACAAATGTAATCAAAATGCCCAAAATATCATTCCACATAAACAAATTAACACAAAATTTATCCAAATTACCATAAAATCCCCTAATATTTGCCTTTACCACAAAGTGAAAACAATTAACACTTCATAATAACGCTTATCATTCATCGATACCCAATTATCACAAATGTAAGTCAAGGGACCATATAATTTCTATTTACCACTGAATGATACCACTTACCATCAAATAGTGTCAATTATCATAAATAAATAAATAAATAATAGCTTACTGTAGATATAGCTAAAACATTTGCTTGATCATCCTTTACCACTAAATTATAAGATTTATAATCAAATGAATCATTCAATAAAACTATTTTACCACATTTGTATCTGAAATACCTCAAAATTATCTTTTATATTGGAATAATATCTTCAACCAAGAAATTCTACGGGTACCTACAATGTAACCCAATTACTTTTAATGTATGCAAAGTGGTCTATAATTCTTTGTAATACTTATTATCATAAAATGATATAATGTACCATCCAATGTAACATGTTTACCATAAAATACAGCCATAATGGTCAATATTTTTTTTTACAACGTAATGATATTTAATTATTTATTACCAGGAAATGGTACCATTCATCATCTAGTGTAATCAAATTACCACAAGTGTAAGATAAATGCTCCATAAATATTTTTACTACAAATGATAGAATTTACCATCCAATGTAATATGTTTACCATAAATATAGCTAAAATGCCCAAGAATTATCCTTTACGATGGAATGATATATTTTACCACTAAATGGTACTATTTACCCTACAGTGTAACCAAATTACCACAAATATAAGTAAAATGCCCAAAATTCCTCTTTACTTTTGAATGATAAAATGTATAGCAAAATAATTTCAATTACCATCCAATATAACTAAATTACCATTTATATAACCCAAACCTCTCACTTTCACCACTTAATGATAAGTGTTACCACGAAATTTATTTATCAACTAATGTAATCAAATTATCATAAATATAATTTTGGGATATATTGACTACATTTGGAATGATTGAGTTACATTATATTGTATTTTATACCATTTTGTGATAATCGGTATCGCTATGTTGTAAAAGATAATTTTGAGACAGTGACTATATTCATGATAATTAAGTTTACATAAATCATAAGTGATATCATCTTGTGATAATAAGCATCATTCTATAAATGTCAGATACAAAATTAATATTATCAATAAAAACACTAAAAATTATTAACGAAATTTGATTTAGATCTAAACCAATTATAAAACCCTCGTGGTTTTGTTGTTTTTTCATCATTATCGGTTCAGTTTGAATGGCTTTCACCTTGTACTGAAACTCTAGGTGCAGGGATGAGAAATGATCAGTCATATTTTTGTTCGGAAATTTTTGATAGATTCATTATAAAATTAATTTGCTCTGAGTGACAGAGTAGTTTTTTATAAGCCCATCGAGTTTGAAAATTCTTACTCGAAAATTCAATAGTATGAGATTTGGTGGTAGGTTCTGTCGAACAAAAGAATAGATTTGCACACGTGGTTGTTTTCTATTGGTCATAATTGTAGACTCGCGCACTGGCCCAGAAGTATAACGGGTAGGCCCAAAAGGCCAAGTCCCAATCAAATTCGAGGTTGCATAAGACTTAGGAAAAGGCCGTCCACACTGAATCCAATTCTCTTCCAAATGCTCGAGCCACGGTGAACCGTCCCTTGGATTATCGACCGACCAAAAAAAACCTTTCTTCCTCTCTCTCAGACAAAATTCAATGGCTTTCTCAGACAGAAACGCAACGCTACCTTATCTCATACTTATTGTTCTATTGAATATCTTAATTGCTGATAAAGCATCCTGCATCCGGCTACCGGAGCGGATCTCTAATACCGCTCAGGACCAGTCGGACCAGTCCCTGAAAACGGCGGTTTTCGCTCTCGGTTGCTTCTGGAGATCCGAAGCCGTATTCGGGTGTGTAAACGGAGTTGTACGGACCACCGTCGGGTACGCTGGCGGATCCAAGTCCAATCCGGAGTACAGAAGCTTGGGCGATCATGCCGAGTCCGTACAGGTACGATCTTTCATCACTTACAACTTTTTTGGTGAGGTTTTGGATTCTTTTTCCTTGTTTTGAGTGTTTGATTGGTTTAACCGTTTCGTTTTTATTATTTTTGTTATATGTGTGTTTTTGAAAGGTCGTTTGATTGACAATGCGGTGAGGGAAAACGCAAAGAAACGAAAAAAGGATATAAACGATGATCTGTCATTCGTTTTGCTGTTAATAATGTGATAGAAAGCTAAATGTATCATAACTTGTTTCTAAAATTAGGTTGATTAAATTTGGAGCTGATTAATCAGTCCTCACTAGCCACGCGCCTGTGCCTTTCCTTCTCGGGGGAGGGGGATTGGCGTTACGCATTGGTCAAGGAAGTGCTAAGATCTGCGTTGCTAAATTGGTTAGTCTGGTGGTCACCTGTGCTACAATTTATAAGATGTAATATTGTAGATATACGTAGATTCTGATATTCTTTAACACTGTGTTTGGAATCAAATGAAAATGATTTATCAATTTTGATAGAATTTGCAAAAAGCTAACTCAATTCCACGGTGAACTTATTTACAAATGAATTCCATAATTTATTGGCTTTACTATCACGAAAATATATAGAATTGTAAATTATTTCTATAAAATTTATGGAATTCATTTGTTCCAAACATACTCTAAGATTGGTTTTACCAGTGCATTCTATCTATTGGGTCTGCCACTTTGTTCCAAATTTAGAGGAGTAGACTGAGTATATCATTGACTTTTTAGATGATACTAATGCATATGTTTAGATGCTTCAACGAGTGCCTATATTTGGCTAATCTCTGCAAGTAATAAGGCTCAAGATAGTACTTGATCTGAATTGCCTCCTAGGAAGCTTCGCCTTTATTAGCCATGATGATCCAAATTTGGCTGACATAGTTCAACATTGCATACAAAGTAAATAGTCCATTACCGTGACTAGTTTTACAACATGAGGCATGATAACAAAGCTGGCAGCTGGAGCTACAATTTGCTTTAGATTATGAACAACGGTTTTTGACTTTTTAGATTTGTGTAGCTTTGTAATAAGTTAGAATTATATTTTGTTGCTTACTTCAAGTCCATTTAAACTGTATGGAAACTTTTGTGAATACATTTGTGAACCCTCTGCAGGTTGAATATGATCCCAGGCTTATTAGTTTTCGGCAACTTTTAGATGTTTTCTGGTCTAGTCATGATTCCAGGCAGGTGTTTGGGCAAGGTCCTGATGTTGGTAACCAGTACAGGTAAAAGAAATCATGCGCACCACCTGTAGTTTCTTAATTAATGTCAAATTCCTTACTAATGAACCATTATTTGTCAGCAGGTCTATTATTTTCACTAATGGGACCGAAGAGTCAAGATTGGCCTCTGGCAGCAAAGAAAGAGAGCAACTTAAGTCAAAGAGCAGCATTGTGACTACTCAAATTCAACGACTTAGAAATTTTTATCGTGCAGAGCCTGAACACCAGGTTTAGCTTTCTGTTGCTGTATTTTCCTTCCCTTCCCCCCCCCCCCCCCCCTCTTTCCCCAAAACCACTCACTTAATATATGACAATTTTATCAAATAAACTATTATCTGATGTGTAGCTGCAATTTTGTTTATTAAATTTTAAGAACATCAAAGCTAAAATGTACACTTTTTTTTAGGAAGTAAAGCTCAAATGTACCAATTACAAACTCTTAAGGTTGAAATTTCATTATAGTCTTGAAACGACTGACCAACTTTCTCTATCTTTCGATATGCAGAAATTTGAGCTCAAGGGAAGTCCAATCCTTCTTCAGTTGATAGGAAGCTTGCCTGAAGAGGAGCTTGAGAGGTCAACTCTTGCGGCAAAACTGAATGGCTATGCAGCTGAGCTCTGCCCTGCTAAGATTCAGAAGCAAATTGATGCAAAAATCAATGACATTGTTAGAAAAGTTTGGCCCATCTTGAGAGACATATAGCTGGTTTTTGGTGTAAAATCTTCATATCGATAAGCTTCAGCTCACAATTGCCCACATTGGTGCATTTTTTGATTCCCTTGTTCGAGCTAAGCTGTTGTATGATTACAAACTCTTTTAAATGGCTAGAAATAGACAGTTACTTGATCAACCCTCCTTGGGCGAATGCTCTGTAGATGGTACAGGTATTTTTGGCATAGTGGGTTTTCCAACCTTAAATTACCTCTATATGTTGATTTTACTGGGAATTATTTTGTACGTGGTATTGCAATTGAATGTGTTCTTTCAAGTTGATTAATCTTCTTGTTTATAGCTATTTGAAAGCCGCAATTTGGAGATAAGACATAGTTGACAGTGAAAGGTTATGAATTTCCTTTGGGATTAGTCAGTTACATGACCAGCTCCTATGACTAACCTCTGTCAGGTAAATAAGTCAGAAAAATAATTTGTTTGGGCGTTTTCTGCAGAGTATAGATATGGTGTACTCGTACTTTCCAATCTTAGTAACATAAAAAGCTAAGCAGATAAAACGTGAATTTTTGTTTACGTATAGAAGCACTAGGCCTTCTTTTGCATTTTTCTAATGAAAAATAGGTTTCCAGTATCTTTTCCGATAGAGGATATATTTTTAACATTGATTACTCATTTTTTTTTCTTCTGATTTACAGCTTTAAATCTAATCTACAATATACTCAGCTAGTCCACACCACAATAATTTTCTTTATCCAAAAAGAAATTATTGGTCTAGAACAATCGATTTCAAGATCTTAAAGCATTAGGACATTAAGTACTTAAACATGAAGCAATAATGCTAAACACTATTTTTTTTTGGAAAAAATAGTGATGTTTAATTAATAAATGATTTAGAAAAAAATTCAAATAGCCATTCATAACTTGCTCTTCTTTCATTTAAAAGATATTTGCATTTAAAATATTCTGAGTTGGGTTTCTATTTCGAGCTAATGTATAAAAAAAGTACCCGCTCTTTTTCCTCATTTTTTTTTTCAGTTCTTCGAAAGTTTCATTTTGGAAGAGAATTTTTTTTATAAATGTATTATTAAATGAATGTCACATCATTCATAATGATAAAGTAATATTTATCTAATTTTACATTTAAAAAAAATTATTTAAATTATGAAAGATGATCTTAATTTTCTTTTTTAATCATCACTTTTTAAAAATTGATATCATTTGACTGGTGCAAAAATCTATGAGTAGAAAATCGTTTCAAATCAAATCATTTTAAAGTTTTATCATTTATATGATGTTTAATCAAGTAAAAATTTTTGTTTAATATAATACTATAAAAAATATTTGATATAAATATATATTTAAATTTTAAATAAAAAATAAAATATATATTTTTTAATATCATTCAACGATAAAATGGACTGAAGAAATTCTCTATCCAAACACGTTACCTCATTATCTTTAGTTAAAAAATTTGTTATGTTGCTAACGTGTCCTCTCGTGATTGGTAAAATTCACAGAAAAGCGGTGAGCAATGAGACCGAGAGGCGAGAGCGCATATACATACAAACATCATCTTCTCAAGTAACTTCTCCAGTCTCTTCTTCACTCGTGTAGGTGTATAAAAGGAGCACACGAGTCCTCTTCTCTTTTTACGTGCACAAGAGGATTCCCTAATTGTTTTCTCTGTAAAAGCGGCGAAGATAGATTCGGATCGGAAGAGGAAGAAAGATTCGATCTCATCAGCAGATCGAACTGCAGATAGAGAGAACAGAGAGAAGAGGAAGAAGAAGAAGCACAGCAACAAAATGGCATCTAGCAATCAGGTGAGGGCTTCGCATATATTGATAAAGCACGAGGGGTCTCGAAGGAAGGCCTCGTGGAAGGATCCAGAAGGACAGGTCATCAAGAACACCACCAGGGACGCCGCCGTTTCTCAGCTCAAGGCCTTCCGCGACGACATCGTTTCAGGCAACGCTAAGTTCGACGACCTCGCCTCCCGATTCTCGGACTGCAGCTCCGCCAAACGTGGCGGCGATCTCGGTCTTTTTTCTTCTCCTTTTCTTTTTTTTTTTCTCTTAATTTCTTCAATAGAAATTTTATTTTTGTGTTGGTTTGGTTTCCAAAAAGTACAAGGAAAAATAATCAAGAGCCCCCTGTGTTTGAGTTGCAATGTTAGCTTTCAGGAATCTGAAATTAGGGCTTCGTGTGCAGACCTTGACAATTGGTCTTGAGAAAGTGAATTAGGATTTTGAAAATGAACAGTAGCATTCTTTAATGTTCTGATTTTAGAATTGAAACCATATTTAATGCATTGGATATGCAATTGTGCATCAAATGATTAGTTTCTTTAATTTTAAGGTGGTTTTGCTGCTCTTTAACTCATAACCTAAAGTGCGGTATTGTTATAGTAAGTTGCTATTTGTGAGAGGAAATCAATAGCTTCGTATTCTCTCTGAGGTATAATTTGCTTCAACAAATATTCCATCTCCGTGTAGACTGTATTTAAAGCTTATTGCTACTAAGGGCAGATACATCTTAGTGTGGAGTACAGTAAGCTCCTTCTAACACATCATCTTAGGCTACTAGTTTTGGTTCCTTCAGTGCTCAAGACTTAAGCTTTGACTTGTTTGTGTCTGTCTGAACGTGCTTGTTTGTTTGCTATCTAGCATGATAAGGGCTCTGTGCTGCCGCAGTTACTATGATGTCCTCTTTTGTATTGGTGTGGGGATCATCTGTTTTGGTTCATGGACTTGCTCTTTCCTGAGTTTTGAGCAATTGTAAAGAACTAAGTTTCTGCCATTCAGCAGGGGATCTGTTTTGTTTCACGTTCATGCAACCACCTTTATGTTATAATCAAACTCATAGCAACTGTTAATATTGCTGTCGTTGATCTGATTTGGCTGTCATTTGCTTTATATTCTTTCTTCCAGTGACTGATGTTACTGGAATCGTCTTTTTGTGTTCTGTGTTCTTATATATACATGATGGTGAATATTAGAGGGGGAAATCTTCCGCTGAAAGCTAGTCTTATACTCATGCTGAGAGAACAGGTTTTCCACTTTTCCATATTCGAGCAATGATGTTTAGATTTGACTAAATAAAACTTAGGTAGGTGAGAGAGTTCATGAAATGGTTTTTGTTTTTTATACACAGAAGTTAGGTCAAACACCATTAATAAACGGTTTATGAAAATAATCAAAAACTGAAAAACAATTTCCAAGAAACTAAATTTGTGTCAGAAAAACTGTTTTCACCGATGTTTTACCAAACACTAAACAATTTTTAAGCTTCATTGGTGTCTTATCAAAAATTGTTTCAAAAATCGTTTGTAAGCCATAAACCAAAACTACTGCTAGGCTAAACGATAACTTATTGTGCATACTTTGCTGCAGGTCCTTTTGGTCGGGGACAGATGCAAAAGCCTTTCGAGGAAGCAACATTTGCTCTTAAGGTTGGTGAGATAAGTGACATTGTGGATACTGATAGCGGTGTTCACATCATCATGAGAACTGGCTGACTTTTGATGATGAAGCTTTTGGTATATTGAAGAATTAGCTCAATGTACTCTGCAAATACATCCAAGGATGTTCTGATATTGGTTTTGCATCTATTTAGGGCAATATAACTATCTTATGATAGTGCCTGTGGCTACGGCCATTCTTATTGTGTACTTGACGGTGCGGACTTGTGTGCCTGGATGAACATTTTGTTTTCAAATTGTTTGTTTTTGGGATTTTTTATTTGTGATTTCGATTATTAAAGTGACCACGGAATTTCTTATTTCATATTCATGTTTATTTTGTGGAATTGCATGACTCAATTACTTGTTTGATGCAGTAATGAGGGATGGCAATGGGTATGGTATCCATAAATTTTGCCTTACTCGTGTCCATACATGTTTAGTACATCACTATACATACCTTATTTGTTACCTGTTTATTTTTTATTTTTACTATTCATACCAGTTTTTAGTTTTTACTAGATTTTTCACTACTCATTATTAACTATACCCGACAATCTATTTAGTCTATGATATTTATTAACCTTACAAAGTCGTAAGTTAAAAATGTTGTTGGTTTGGTAGTTGTTTTGACATTTTGGTAATGGTTCAAATCTTCGGATCATCCTATTTTTTTCTTTTTTTTGAAGATTATACTAATAATGTTTTTTGCATAAAAAATCTGTATGTAAAATATATAATCTGGTTTAATGAATACCAGGGAGAGTCCCATCTTTATCCCACTCAAATCTTTTGGGTATTAAAAATTAATATTTATACTCGTTTAGATTCAATTATTTATTATTTATACATGCTTAAACGGTTTTTAAACTCGAGAATCTGGGAATATCCTACCGTTGTCATTTGGCAGTAGCATTTGATGTGATCACTTTTGTTAACACTAAAGTTTAACAGCTTTAAAAGATTTAGGGCATATTTCTCATGCTTTTAAAATGTTGCACTTTAAGTAACATTTGATCACTTCTGTCAAGACTGGTGAAGTCTTGTTTCAAGAAAAATGTATTTGATCAATTCTGTCAAAAATATTTTTTTTCGAAATTAATTCTGTCAAAAATATTTGAAGCCTAACTTTATTGAGAATGCATTCTTCTTTTGCCACATGTATTCTCTATTTTTGGGCTTTCAACAGAGGAACATTGTTAAATGTATTGATTTTAAAAAAAATCTATTGTTTTTTCGAAATTACTCTTTAATAACACATTGTGATTTTTTTTTCTTCTCTTTTTTAATGTCTCTTTTTTTTAAAGTATATGTTTTTTTAAAAGTTATAAGGGCTATGCTAATTAGAAAAGTTAAAAATTTATTATGCATCATTAATGGTTAAAATTGGACAATATTTTGAAGCATCACAAAATAAAAAGATAGAATACATAGGGCGGAAGGTATCACATGTGCCATTGGAAAGTTAGAAAGAAAGATTTATGTTTGTTCATTTATAAGCTCTTGTTATTTGTTTCTATCCTTATTAAAGACATCTATATCTAATTTAGGCTAAATGTTAGCCATTGTCTTAAAGGTGATGGTAAATGATTTTTTAAGAGATTATTAATGAATAATTAATATGATAGTTAAATTATAATTCATGGGGTAGCTAATTTACAATCTTTTGATTGTAAGTTTACATTGTACATAAACTATTATTTATATACAAAGTATTTGATGTACAATGCTATCTTACAACCAAATTGTTGTAGATTAGAATTTTTCATAATTAATTTAGAGTTTGAAAGGGGTGGCATTATTGCCACAAGTCTAGACTTGTCGATGATTAAATATTGATCATAATCCGATCTATATTGTCGGATACGGACGCTTTTATTTGCTTATCTGATTTTGATCTAAAACTACTAATATATTTAATAAGTAATTCAAATTTGAATTTTTCGTAATCATTTTCGATAATAACCTGATCTGATTTTAATATTATATCGTATGCATTATTTTTTATATTTGTTTATATGTTTTGTTTTTATAATATAAAAATATGTATTGTATCTATTATAAGTTAGCATTCTTTAAGTATACTATATGACTTAATTAAAATACAAATAGTGGTAGAAAATTAAATATTTTAAAAAATAAACTCTCTAAAATTTATATTGATATATATATTTTAAATATCTTAAAATATAATAAGATTTAAAATATCCGTTAAGTAATCTGATAATCTCACTATGACCCGAATTCCGAAAAATTTAGATATGTATAAATTTTTTTAAATTTTCGATAAATGATTCGGTCAAATAAATTTTAAACAAATGAATTTAAATATACTTTAATAAGAGTCAAATCCGATCCATTTATAGAGCTAGACAACGAACTATCATAATTAATATAATTTTCAACAATAATTATGAATTTAACCTACAAACAAGCATTAAGGTCCTCCGTTCCCATTCTCAAAGCATATTAACCATGGATAGAAACTGAGAGAGAGATTTTTTTTGGGTGGGGCTTCTGCGAAATGAAATAGGGAGAAGATTAATCTTTAAATAAAAGTGAAATCTTGGTTTATTGGTTTGATTTGAGAAAACAATAAAATGAATAATGCTAGCTATCTACCAACTTGATTCATCTTCTAGTGAAGAAAAATCCTCCATAGTCCATAGTCAACCCCTCAAGTCATCGAAATTCTTAACACAAAAAATCTTATGTTCATAAAATGAAAGAGATTCCTCTTACATGTCAACCAAATTTATTCAAAAAGTGATAAAAAAAAATAGTGATGAAGGCTGGCAAGGAGAACACAGAAGGAGAGAGAGAGATCTGAGGGATTTGAGTTCAAATATTTATATTACATTTTTGTTTATTTTGTGGTGATTTTTTTTTTATTGGTTCTGTTTCTTTAAAAAAATCAGACGATAGGCAAGGGATCAACAGAGATACGCGAGTAAAGAAAAAGAGAGAGAGGGTGGCCACTTGGAAGTTGGAACATTCAATGTAAGAATTCTTCACAACGAAAGCTTCAAGAGAAACCAAAAAAGCCTTGAAAAGGGAGAAAGAATTCAGCTTTAAAAAGGTAACTTGTCCTGCCATTTAATTATGGTGCGTCTTGCATGTGGGCAGGAATTCAAATTTATATTATTTAGGCTCAGGTATGACGTGGGACACTTAAATATTAAATTCATCTATTTTTTTTAATTCAAAATATCTAAATATTATATTTTTATCTGAGTGTTAAGTTCAACAAAAATATAACATAATAAAATAAAAAATTCATATAACATAGATTCAAACCATGTTCACGTAACTTTTCTTTTATTTCTCATTTATTAATGTTCTTTATGATGTAATAAGTAGAAAATAATTTCGTTCAAATAAATTTATCTCATTTATGAGGATGGGTCACAACCACATATAATCACCCTTCTAATCACCATTAATTTTAATGCCATAAATGCACTCTCTTAATCCTAGTTTTTTCCAGTACGAAAATTATTTTGAGGTATAAAAACCTTGCGGATTAAACTTTTTCAAATATGACAAATATTTTGATATTAAAAAGTCATGGCCCTAATAATTTGAATCCGGGGGAGTTTCCAGAACATGTAGAATAAGATATTAGAAACCACTAACTGCAAGTCTTTTTAACCAAAATTTTGCATATAAATCCACCAGTAAACTCTAAACGATAATAATATACATTTAAGTTTTATTATTGCAAGATTTTAGTTACGTCTTGGTAGAAATGTTCCATTTGTATGTTTCTGTTCTTTATGTACCATGAAACTATAACGTCCATCATAAAAATCTATTTTAATCACTTTACTTTCAGTTTCATGTTTGTTTCTATTTTGTCCTTCTTTCTTGCACTCAAGTTTTTTCGACAATAATTAAAGAATCTATTCGCCGACGTTTCAGTTCGGAGAATTTAACAAAATTTGGCAAGTCTGCACGGATCAGCAATTTGTAGAAAATCAAATTAGCTTTTTCCATTAGAATGTCAACTTTTGAAAGAACGAAAAAATGACAAAACCTATCCACGATTGCTTACCTACCGTCACTCTCTGTGCATCTCTAAAACTCTCTCTCTCTCTCTCTCTCTCTGCGTGTGCATCTCTCTTTATCTCTCCCACTCTGTGTTTGCATCACAGTCTCTCTCTCTCCATCTGTGGCTCTCGCTGAAAGTCTGATAGTAGAGCCCCAATTAGGGGTTAGAAGGTTGCTTTTATAGGCAAGGGTATAAAGACCTACCTTGGCAAATTCCTAATCAAAATAAATGCAACAACCGAACTATGTGCTACCGGTAATTTCCCCACCAAACTTCATTCTCTTCGCACTCGGGGCCTCAAGTGCACTGCCGGTCCTCCACTGAAATGACATATCATGCTGATACAGGCATTCGGTGCCGTTCCGACATCCTTTTGAGCTTCTAAAGTACACACAAGGTTTCTGTATCTTCGTTTTTAGTTCCTCTCCTGGTTTTAAGTTTTGAAACAAATTTACGTTTTGGATGTGATTATGATAGTTACTGGTTTGTGAAATATTGTGATCCGGAATCATCTCTTGCCTTACCGCCCCATGTTCCCTGATGAGGTTCTTAATGTAGCTTACATCCTTCAAAGGGTTGGCTTTCGCTGCAGCAAACATCGGAACAGAATTCGGTTGTGCAGCAAACGTACAGAAAGTGGGCCGAAAATTTTGTACAGGGTTAGGCTGAGCAGGCATCAAAACCGAAGCTTGTTGCACTGGCATTGGTATGCAGTGAAAGTTTCCATTTGCTAGCCTAGGTGCTAAGACATTACTAGGTTCTGAAGTACGCAAGGGAACTGATGGCTCTACTCTCCTGAACTCGGACAAAGGAAAAGTATCTAGTTGGGGAGTTGCACACACTTTGGGTTGCACACCATTTGATGCATGGTATGAGCTTCTATTTGCTGGCACTGGTGACAAAACAACAGCAGGTTTTGTGAGGGGAAAAGGAACTGAGCCACTTATAGGGTGGGACGAAACCATAGGTGGGGCACCCACTGCATCTGTGCACACTCCTTTGCCTGACACAGGCTGTGATGCAACCATGGGTGCACTCACTGCATCGGGGCAGGGCAAAGGAGCTGAGCCAGTTACAGGTTGGGATGCAACGACGGGTGCACTTACGTTTTTGGCAGGTGCTCCGTGATCATTAATCAATTTCTCAACCATCTTTGGATCACTAAGGATTTTAACAAGCAAATCAGTGTCGACCAAACTCTCAACCTCCTTGCTTTTCATGAGTGCGGTTATGGCAGCAGAAGCAGATACAGTCACATTTGCACCAAGACCATGTTTCATCCCAGGTGCAGATTTCTGACAGGAAGGTGGCTCAATAGGAGCGGCATTGCATTTTGAAGCATTGGGAATCCTGGATACTGACAGACCTTGGGGCAATGCTTGTGCCTGGGGGTTTACAGGAATGTTTGTTTGAGCTAACAAATCAGAGGACACATCTTCAATCTCCTCATCTTCAATAGGAGTTGGAGGAACCAGAGGAGTTTGGCTATCATCATAGTATTCATCTCCTATGTCCAAAGAAACAGGACTACAAGCAAAAGAAAGAATGGCAGAACGAAGTGGATCATAAAGAAAAAAAGCAATTCTTGTGAAAAAGACAAAAAAGAAATTTGCCAAATATATACCAGAATGGGATAGAAATCATACCAAGGAGGAATGGCAGAAGGATGTGGATAAACAGCTTCAAGCACTTTCATTTCCCTATGTTTTTGAACTTCTACCTCCTCACTTTCCTCACCAGATGCAACAAGCCAGTTGCAACTCATAGCAAACTGTTCAAATAAGACCAAAATCAAGACCAATCAGATTCCAAAAAGAAAATAAAAAACCAATGCACTTTTCACAACATTATTAGATATCAGAATTCAGTACGTATAACCATTCCCAACCATATAAGAACTAAATATGCTTTTCAAATAGAAAAGAAAGGTTCTTGTTTCAGCTTACTTTGGGAGGGCACTTCCATTTAATCTGAGGAATGTGGGACAGTTCCCCCTTCAATCTAGCCACATAGCGACTGCCTTCAAACCCAGGGGGAAGGTTATTAGGCTGCATGCCACTCAAGGGCAATACCAATGATGCCTTCACTTTATGATGATTCTGAGGTTGAGGACCAACTTGTGAAGGACAATCCTCTCTAAGAAACAGCTGAACCTGATGCAATCCCAACAATTATTTCATTGACCAGGTTATCATTTAATAAATTATCTAATCATATAAGAATACCTTCATGGGACAGACTCCCAAAGAAAAGGAAAGGAGTGGGAAAAAATGCAGTAGAAAAGACTAGCAATAAGAAAGTACATACAAGCATAAATTAAAACGGAAAAGGGGGCAAGCTCTATAGCAGACACAAAAAGGCACTAATGAGGCAAGCTCTATGGCAAATATCAGTAATGGAAAGTCCGCTAAATGGCACACAATGTAACATAGAAGACACAAAAAGGTCCCAGAGAGAAATACAGGTGATGTGCAACCCCCACCTCTTCCCCCAAGCACCCAAGCAGATGTGGATATGGCATCACTGATAAATGACCCAAAAAGTTCCTAGTGCCTACATTATGCAAGCATAACTTCAGACCTCCATTCCTATGTTGTAGAGTTCCAATGTAATGCATACTCAAACCCTGAAAATTTAAACTACTGCACACTAACAAGATAATTCAGACCAGTAAAGAAGTTATCCAACTTCAGCACACTATGAAGCATTACTTTCTATTCACAAGACAATATGGCATGCTACGATCAGATAAACCACAGCAAAAGGTAGTTCAAATTAAATTCCATTTGCCTTCCATACACATCCAAATTATCCACCTTGCATCCAATCAATAATTATCTCTGTACAAAATTAGATCTGTCTTGCCACTTCTTTTATCACCAAATATGCTAGTTATAACTTTATCTCTATGCACCTAATTATCCCTTCTTTCTGTTATTCATCAGTTATTACGATTTTACCCATTCATAGCTACCTCTCATGTGAAGCTCAAACACAAGTATTTAATTGCTCCCATGAATTCCGATCCACTCTTCATGTACATTTAAACTTGCAATCCACATTCCAAAAGAAGCACTAAACCAGTATGCATGTACATAAGTGCTACAATCATAACGTGAGCCCTAAATAGTTAAGCAAAGTTGTTCTCACTACCTCAACCTATATAGTTATATTGTGCCAGCAACGCCTTCCACCAGAACCATAAAATCCTCCACCAAAGTTACCTAGAACGCGATACGCTATGGTACGCAGTACGGGTACGAATACGCAGAACAGGACTTTTCTCAATACGTGGTACGAGAGGATAGGCTTAGTTGGATAGCTATTTGGGCACGGATCATGGTACGTTAGGGTACGCTAATTGGCGTCAATATAATATATATTATAGTACTAAACTATATTACAAAATCATGACCCAAACCTAAATTAGCCTAGTTTTTTTCACTCCTATTAATATAGCCCAAAACCATAGCCCCTTCCCCTTTTAAAAACAGGCCAAAGCCCATAGTTCATTAAAAATAAAGAACCTAATCCATTACTATAGCCCATACACAAATCAACCCACTACATGCCCCGTGCCCTACTATATAAACATCTTAAACCTCACCCCCGCATCTGTAACACCAGCAGCCACCACCCTAATCCCTAATATTTCATCATCTCTGCAAACCACATTGCTCCTCTCACTCCTTCGTCTTGGTTCTAGTCCTGGTCGGTTATTATTATTTTTTGCCCCTCTTTCTTTCTATGTCTATCTCTCTCACCACTTTTCTTCCTCGCCGTCAACGGCGTCACCAACGTCATCTTCCTTCCCCTTACTTTCTCTCTCCTCGACGGCGACATCAACACCAAAAGACAGCATTTGCGATGACGTGCGACTCCTTATTTCTCGTCAACAACAACAACGTCGGCAGCGCCATTCCCTCTCAACTATGTGGCGGTGACCATTCTCTCTCCTCCATCTTCGGCTTTGGGCTCTTTTTTCGTCATGATCCACAAGTTGTATACTTTCTTTCTCTTCTTTCTCCATTGGCTTATAATTGTATGTGGGATTATTGCTTTTCATAATCCGGATAGCGAACGCACTGCGATTGGGGTTGCGCGACCCGGATCATAGTTCGTAGGGGAAGGGAGCGATCCAGGTCAACTTCATCGAAAAAAAATTAGAGCACTAAGTTCAACTTCATGCCCTAGTTAGTTAAGAAAATAGTTGAATGGCAAAGGTCAATTATAATCATAAATGTCATCCCTGAAAAGCTTGACTATCTATTAACATATTACACAACTCATTCTATCTGCAAACACCATCTCCGATACTGCCTCACTAATATTAAATGATACATTACCCTAATCACAAATATACAGTAGCCGAATCGAGACCAAAACTTTCCTAGTCTGGCGTGTCATGAACCAACTGGATATAAAAAGCATACTCCCTCTTTCCCATATATATAACGGTATGTAGTTTTTTTTATAAGTAAATAAGTAATATAAATACAAAGCACCAAGAAGTTGTAACTCAAAGCCAAAGGATAATTACAAGAAAGAAAATCTACAAAATATAAAAGGTCAAAATTATTTACTAAAAATTCTGTTTAGCCCAAAACTTAAAACTATTAGCCAACTATCTCTAAAGGTATCAAAACTTCTCTCAATTCCATCGAAGGCCCTACGATTCTCTCATTCCACACTAGCCAAAAAATCGAGTGTGGAATCAAAGAATAAACATTTTTTTACCTCCTTTGGTGCTTTTAACCCCCCCCAAAAAAAAAAAACTTAAATTTCATCTTTCACAGATCCCAGTACCAACAAAGAAACCCCCAAAATATCCTATTGGCCGTCTCCCACAAACTTCTAGCCATCAGGCATGCCACCAAAAGATGAAACCCGGACTCGTCACATCGCTTGCAAATAAAACACCTATTAACAATTACTCTCCCCCTTCTTTGCAGATTATCAATGGTAATAAGTTTCTCCCAAGAAACCTCCCAAACAAAAAAAAAAAAATTACTTTCCCAAGTACACGAGAACACCAAATAGCTTTCCACAAAAAACTGAAAGATCCAACCTAAGGATCCCAATCAACCAGAATCTTGTAAAAATATTTCACCTCAAAACCTTTCTCCGGATTAGTTCCCCATCTAGCCAAGTCTTCTCTACTCCCATCCAACCTAATATTGTATAAAATCTCAAAAAATCTCTCAATCCCCCCAACTTCCCAATCAAGAACATTACAAGTAAACGTCACATCCGAAAAAACCCCATCATTAGTGAAGGAAGCACTAGAGCTAATAAGTGGTTCTTTATTTCTCACAATATATAATGGTATATATAAAAAATCTAACTTTTTAAGTAGACAATAATTAATGCTACAACTCATTAAATCATAGCCTAATTTCCATAAATACCCTTATTTAATACCTAAACTTAATGGGAGAAAAACCTAAATTTAACGATAATTTAGGAAACTTAACTAAAGTTGAACTTTGACTTTTTAAAATGGACAAACAATATGGGACATCTCAAAATGGAATACTAGACGATACATATGGGGCAGAGGAAGTACCAAACTTGCAAATTCTACTTTAAATGTACAATCCAATGAGAAGTAGACATATCATGGAAAAAGAATAACCATGGTAACTAGGATTTCTATACCTCACTGGTATTGCGACCTAGATCCTAGTCTGATTCATGGTCCACTCACGCACCAGAACCCCACGAATGGTGTCCCAATTTCTCATAGTCACTAGTTAAGAGGGGGATTTTTAGCTAAAAAGATGGGAAAAAAATATGATTTTCGGTCACAAGAAAGTAGCTCTTAAGTTACTTCAAAACTTATATTGACCCAAACTATATGATTATCATCTTTATTAGTTGTCAAAACTCATATCTTCTTACATATTATTGTGCACGCAACCTTATTATTGAAAATATAATCATAGGTACACTTGTCTCTTAATTGTAAACATAAGTTTATACATCATAACTTATCAAAAAAGTTTATACATCATAAACCAACCATCTGCCCCTACAATACCGCATAACGGTATGTAACATATCACGTTCCCATATCCGTATCAAAAACCAAAACATACCAAGTTTCTGGTAACTATGAGAATAAGTTGTTTCTCCTGCACCAGCCACGATTCTACATTGTCCCTTACAGCATCAAGCCAATAAGGATGACAGAATATTGATTGATTTTAGGTTTACATCAAATATTGCAGAGATTAATACAGAGAATAAGATCAGTACCTTACAACTCTACATGTAAAAAAAAACTCCCAATACTGTTACACTTGCCTTTTTCTATCGCTCTAAGAAAGTATGTCCGAATAAATTTCAAATTAACATAATCCAACTTGCCAGTTGTCTGGATGGCATCACAATGTGACATAACAGAGATTAATACAGAGAACATAACCAGGAGGGCAGAAACGGCCTAAGTAATACCATATAAACCACTATCACTAGATATCTAAATTGGCTACGGTACTTTCCTTCTTTAAATACATATTCTCCATTAATACATCAAAAGTTACTGATAACAGTATAAGAGATTAACCCATAACAGCTTAGATCTTCATAACTTTTTTCCACGGTTGATAAGTTCTTTCAGGCCCAAAGATCTCAATCTTAACTGGAAATTTCGTCATTTCAAATGGTTAAGGAAAACACTATAGTTCCAATATATTAGTATCAAAGTATGTCTGCTGGCCAGGGTAAATTAAATGGTGATTCAAACTTTTGGAACAGTTTTAACTTCTGGCAATATGTTAATCTTGTAAGTACGACATAGCTAACAGATATAGAAAAAGACATTCTCCACATTGAAGGCCGCTAAAAATGCTGGAACAAGATTGCCAAACAAATGCTGGACACTAGTCTGTTACTGAGAAAAATTTAGTGCCAATACATGATGTAAACTCACAAAGCCTATGATTCAATCCTGTGCATTTAGTACTAGGCAACTTTACCAAGTCTAAATAAGCAAACTATGTCACCTTAGCATTTGGTAATACTCAGTAAAAATTCTTATCTCTTTCTTTTCCTTCTTTCGGTTTGTTAATGAATAATGATATTCTATAAAATGAAGTGTATGGTTGCACTGGCAACCAGAGTCATCCAAAGCTTGGAGACTTTCAAACACATCATTTAGAAACTAACTACCTAAGATCCTAGAGATATATGTACGCATATTGAACTCCAAATAAACTAGGATACATATTCTGTAGAGTCTTCTCTTCGTTTATTTATTATTTCTTTTTGCAAATAAGTTGGATTATCATACTTCAAACATCAAATCGTTGTTAAGTAAATTTAGTTATTTCATTCATGCTACTGATGAAATGACCCTATCTTCAGCAAAAAAAAAAATCATTTGAGATCGTTTCCAACAACCAAAAACAGTAGCTTCGCACCATGCCATAAGATTTTGACCTTGAATATTCAATGGCTATGGCTGATCAAGTAATTATATTAAGAATGACTTGATGGAATGGCCAGTGTTTTATGCATAAATAGTAACTTATTATTAGCTTACCAGAATACTTATTGCAATTGTTTAAAATGTTATGAATGCCAACAACTACGACATCAAAAAAGGAAATTGTGCCCATAAGGAATATGATGGTTGTATCCTCAATTCATACCTCAAGAATCTGGTTTGATCTTAAATAAAGTTCATTCATATTCTTAATTTTGACATTTTCAATTTTCATACTTATGTTTTTAATTATTCTTAATTTTGACATCTGCGAAAGTAGGGCTATAAACTTTATTTCAGACCATTTAATTGAACAACAGGTCATGAAGAATGAGAATGATATTGTGTCCTGACACTTACCCCAAATGTGATTAAGGAATGTGGTGGCAGAATATACCTTAAGATTCTGGTGTGATATTAAAGAAAGTTAATTCATATCTTTATTTTGAATATTTTTAGTTTTAGACTTTTATATTTTAATTATTATCCTTAATTAGAAGTCAATTCAGAACCTATAGGCCTTTTGTAAGATCATTTAATTAAACTACAGGTCATGAAGATCAATAAATAATTGAAGGTTCATGGTGATTGAGAAATGATTGGATAATTAATAAATACTGAGTTTTTTTATTTGCCTTTTATCTTGATATTAAGGTATTGACTTAGATTTCTCGAGTTAGTCTAATGGGAATAGGTCACAAAAAACAAAAATAGATAATAGCTGATTGATCCACAGGCACTTGCAGATTGCGCTCGTCAATCCACACAAGACCTTTAGCAATTCACCAATTTATATATTTTTTATAAGTAGTTTATGTTTTTTTTTCTTTGGGCAATTCATTAAGTCCAATCTCTATTCCATGTTTTGCATTAATTGTTAATCAAGTACCCTTTTGTTTTTTACCTTCATATTAAGGTATTGAATTAGATTTCTAAAGTTTGTCTGATGGAACATTCAAAAATAAAAAATAAACACAATAGATCATAGAAGATTTTTTTTTTTGGATAAGTACATAGATAATAGATTATTGATCCAAGTGCACGTGCAGATAACGCTCATCAATGAACACAAGACCTTTAGCAATTCACCATTTTATAATTTTTTGTGAGTAATTTCAGATTTTTTTTTCTGCTGATTCATCAAATCCAACCTCTGTTCCGTGTTTTGCATTCATCTTTAACCAAGCAACTTAAACACCTACATGAATGAGTATCTCCGTATAAAATCAAAGGTTGTTCTCATTGAATAATGAAAATCGTAAAAAAGTTTTCTTTTCTTTTAAAAAAGAACTCAATGAACAGATAATATAGTTTAAGATCATAATCAATAGATAATATAGAGATGTTTACGAACTAAAACTGAGAATCGCCTCTCATCCAGCAATCAAAGCCAAAAACACAAGTTTAATAAAACTTTGCTTTTATTAAAAACGAGTAATAACCAAAAACTAATTCTTGATTCAAGATGATTGCGGCTATACCTGACAAAGACTAGCACCTGGTGCCCAAGAAACCTTGTTTGATTTCCTCGATCGCTTCATGTTTTTTAACTCTCAAAATCGGAGTCGAATCCTTTACGCTAATCACCTTATTGTTCCAGTAACTAAAAAACTTTTATCAGATTTAAAATCGATCCGATTAGAGATTTTCAAATCCAGATTTTTTTTTTTTTTAAGAATAAGAATGCGTCTGCTGAGGAATTGTATCAATACGATACGAGAGTAAACCCTAGAAATCTCTTGTGGTTTTCCTTCTTTATATATTTAGCTTTGAAAGGTAAAAGGTCCCAGGTGGCAAGCTGGATTCGGGAACAGCAGCGAAAAATAATGTGTGGTGTGCAGCTGTACGGGTCAAGGAATATATGTCTGGGATTATTATGAATGAATATATGAATCTTATGTGAACTTCGTTTTCCTATTGAGGTTTGAATTTGTCTCCTGTGTGATAAATTAGGCAATTCTTTTTCTTTCATAGTTGATTTCTTTTGTTTATGAAGAAAAAATATAGAATTACCTATTAATCACTTTTAGATCATTCATATAAAAGATTTGGATTCGATCTTATTCTTGAAATCGATACATTTAAATCGATATGATACGAGATTGATGACTTTTAGATTTAATCCCTTTCTGTTAATATAATAAAAAATAAATAAACTAATGAATTTTGGGTGTTAATGTTACGGCCCATACAAAAATGATAAGTGTATTGTTAAAATAGCTAATAAATTTAATTAACATGAGATAAACCAAATGAAAAGATGTAACACAACACAAAGAAATTTAAGTTTTCGTTTTGGACTTAACATTTCATTACTATTCGATTTTTTTATAATTATAATTTGAGTTTTTTATAACTACAATTCGAGCTTTATGACAATCATACAAAATATGCTACACACCTATCACTACTCGAGCTAATATGTCTGTCTTTCAAAAAGGGATGACAACTTTGTTAGTTTTTATTTATTATTATTTTTTTAATTTTTGATTGTGCAATGTTGGGTGAGGTGTTTATTAATCAGTTAAAATTGATTAATTAATTTTTTAAAATTATTTTAATTAATTGATCAAACGGTTTGGTTTCTGTTTTATGAACAATGTTGGTCAATATGATAGTTTGAAATCGATCAATCAAAATTGATACCGATTTAATTGATTAATCGGTTTAAAACTTAAATTAAACATTAGTAAAATTATATAATAGTTAAGTGTCTTAAAGTCAGTTCCTCAATCCTTCAATATTAATTATGGAAAAATAACATTAGCCAAAATTAACCCACCATAATTTTGATCTTTAGGTAACATAGGGCGTGTTTGGGTAACAGTTTTCTGTTTTCAGTGTTCGAAAACTGTTTTCGAAAATAAAAACTGAAAACAGTTTTATGAAGAAAACATGTTTGGATAACTGTAACTCGAAAACTGTTTCAAAAACAAAAAACAATAAATTGTTGTTTGGATAATTTTATTTTGAAAACTGTTTTGATACACTTTATAATTATTTTTAATTTTGAGTTTAAATTTAAAATCTATATTAATTTTATTTCTCATATTTACTAAATACTTCAAAATAATTAATATTATTTTATTTTTAATATTTTTTACATACCATAAAAGAAAAATGAAAAAGAGAAGTGAACACTGATTTTAGGGTTTTTTTTTTCGAAAATTATGTCATAAAACATCAATTTGGAGTTTTCAGAAAACTATTTTTAAAAATTACTTTAAAAACTGTTTGTCAAATATAAAAAAAAAAAAAATCAAAAACTATTTCGGTCAAAACAGTTAGATTTTCTTGTTCTGGAATTTTTTATTCAAATTTTTAACCGGTTATATCGTGATGACAATTTGAACGCTCCTTTGATTACATTAAATTTCTATTTTAACTGGACTCCTGCTTTCAACTGGTTGCTAATTGCCTGAACTCATCACTTCATGAAGCTGCACATGAGTTTGGGCTAAATCAATATGTAAATGGATCCAATTCATAACTTTATTTTGACCCAATATTTTTAAAGTTCATTTCTAAAATATAGTCCATGACCAACCAACCCAATAGGGCAAAATTAGGGAATCCTGAATACGAGTGGCAAGTGAGCTTTAAGTCTACACAAGTTTTCCTTTTAACTCGTGCAAAACCTATCATGATTTAGTGATTACTTTTAAACTTTCATATTAAATACTCGAGTTTAACCTTTTTCTCGTTCAATGTTATAAAAAAAACTAAGCTCATTGTCGAGTATCATTTACAAATTTGGACTTCATTTCTTTTTTATGATTTTATTAATAAGCTAACGAGTAAATTTTTGAATTTTTTATGATTAACAATTAATTAAATCAAATTATTATTGACTTAAAAAGCAAAAGACCATAGATCACATAAAATAAATGAATATTATATATTTTTATTTTATTGACAAAATAAAAATGAAACGGTTACATTTTATAAATTGTGAATTGTTTACTGTAGTAAAAATGTGTGAAATTATTGACTTCACTTGATGTATGTATGTTGCATTGACCGTATCCCAACCGTTAAGAGGGAAGAGTACAAAAAAAACTTATTTTTTTCTCTCTCCTCTCAACGGTTGATTTGAGTTTGATGCACTTACACCAACTGCAATAAAAAAAAATTTCAAAAATAATGATGTTCGTGTCTGAACCGGAATTAGTTAGTCAGTTATCACAATATATGACAGAGATTCCAACCTCAGCTTGATTAACAACCCATTAATTTTGATACAACGATTTTTTTTCTATCAAAATTAAGAGATATTTAACTTCTAAAAGAAATTATTCAATATTTTTAAAAGCTAAAGTATTGTTTTTTTTTTCTGTTACATTATAAAAATTAATGAATGAACTTACATGAATCTGAAAGAAAAATAAAGGGGTAACCTCTAAAATAAATGTGTTGAAATCATAAATTTCGTTATGAACCCCAACAACATTAAATAATTTCTCAACAACTTTGGGATGTACGAAGGGATTTGAAGATCTTCTATTATTTGGCTGAGAAAAGAAATGGAAAAAACCAATAAGGACAGTTACCGCTCTTTTTATGGTTTGTAATCTTGTGAAAACATTGTGCACCTCTGGTGTTTCCTTTTTTTTCCCTCTAGAAGAAGAGATTGGCAAGAAATTAGATTGCCTAAAAGAGATTAAAAAAATTTACTTTACTCTCCATCTGTTGATCAATAAAAAGTTGACAACACATCATGGCAGACCAATCACATTGCACCGCATCCCAAATCTAAAGGACACAATCGTCATTGGTAAAAAGTAGACGATGTCAGTACTTAAGACTCCTCCACATTGACCTTACTGGCCTCCCATCTTTGAGTTTCCCACTATAAATTAGTAGGAGCAAAGTAAAACGAAAAGCGCGTGCTCGTTCTCTTCTCCTTCGAGAAATTATTTAATTTCCAATTTCACCGTCAATTAACGCCAGTTTTCTTCTTCTTCTCTCTTTCTCTCATACACATTTCAATCAGACTCGACAGATTAAACAGATCCAACCATCAATGGCATCCGAAAATGACGCATCCGGATCAGGTTCCACCGCCAACACCACCACCACCAATGGGGACGCGCCCACTCAGCCACGCAAGGTAGCGCTGATCACCGGCATCACCGGCCAAGACGGTTCCTACCTGACGGAATTCCTCCTCAACAAAGGGTACGAGGTTCACGGCTTGATCCGTCGCTCCTCCAACTTCAATACGCAGCGTATCAACCACATCTACATCGACCCCCACAACGCCCACAAGGCCCGCATGAAGCTCCACTACGCTGACCTCACCGACGCCTCCTCGCTCCGCCGTTGGCTTGACATCATTGCTCCCGACGAGGTCTACAACCTCGCCGCCCAATCGCACGTTGCTGTTTCGTTTGAGATCCCCGATTACACCGCGGACGTCGTCGCCACTGGAGCCATCCGCCTTTTAGAAGCCGTCCGATCTCACATCTCCGCCACTGGCCGCAACCACATCCGTTATTACCAGGCCGGATCCTCTGAAATGTTCGGATCCACACCGCCCCCGCAGTCCGAATCAACCCCTTTCCACCCGAGATCCCCCTATGCCGTCTCCAAATGCGCCGCGCATTGGTACACTGTTAACTACAGGGAGGCTTATGGGCTGTTTGCGTGCAATGGGATCCTGTTCAACCACGAATCGCCGCGTCGCGGGGAGAATTTCGTGACCAGAAAGATCACGCGAGCGGTGGGGCGAATCAAGGTGGGTCTGCAGAGCAAGCTGTTCTTGGGGAACCTGCAGGCGTCGAGGGATTGGGGTTTCGCCGGGGACTACGTGGAGGCTATGTGGATGATGCTCCAGCAGGAGAAGCCGGACGATTACGTGGTGGCGACGGAGGAATCACACTCGGTGGAGGAGTTCTTGGAGGTGGCATTTGGGTCTGTGGGGTTGAATTGGAGGGAACACGTGGCAATCGACAAGAGGTATTTCAGGCCTGCGGAGGTGGATAACTTGAAGGGCGATTCGAGCAAGGCGAGGAAGGTGCTTGGGTGGAAGCCTAAGGTCGGATTTCAGCAGTTGGTGAAGATGATGGTTGATGAGGATATTGAATTGGCTAAGAGGGAGAAGGTGCTTGTTGATGCTGGCTACATGGATGCCCAGCAACAACCTTGATGTGCCTTTTATTTTTTTTTTCTCTTTCTTTTCCTTGTTCCTTGGTTGCTTTGGATGTTTTTTTTAGAGCTAATACAGTGTGATTTAAGAGGAGGATATTAATTTAAGTGTTTTTTGCTCAAGTTGAAAGTTGTTTGATTCTATATTTGTAACCCAGTTCATTCAATTTCAATGAATTGAATCTTGCTTTAGTCATATTCGGCATCATGTGCTTTGCTGATATCGATTTCCTGCTTTGCTGATGATTAGCATCATGGATTATGTAGATATGTTGATGTCCTTAATCTTGAGGTTGAAAGGATTTGTTTTCTGAAAGTGAAAAGGTTTTGATCTCAGGTTTCCATTAATTTGATGGAGAATAAGTTAAATATCGCATTGGATCTTTTATGGTGATTTCCTTGAAGACTTGTGGAAAAATGGAGAGCTTTATATCTTGCATATTTGATCTGCAGAGTTTTTATAAATCTGAAACTCAAAAGGGTGAGAGTGGGGTTCTGTTCAATCAATTTTAAGAGTCAGTAGAGTGTATTTTGGTTAGTTTGATGTTAATCTCGCCCTTATTTTATCAATTAAGATAACTATAGTTCAGAATCTCTTGTTCATATGACTTGGATATTTTGAGGTTTGCACTGTTTACAATCTTATTTAGCAGACGAGATTATATCTGAATTTTCTTTAAAGGTGCTGCTGCTAAATAAAATCTCTGTGCTTATCCTAATTTCTTAAGATCAGCAGTTGTCAAATGGGCTAATTATGTGTTTCGGTGCTTTAGTCATATTCGGCAGCTGGAAGTTGTGATCAATATCAATTTATTTTTCTGGTGAGATCAACGTAGATTTTGGTCTGTATTCTGATGGGTCAATAATATAGGTATGTTCACATGTCTGAAGTGGCCATTGAGTTTGGCACTGTTCAGGGTGCCAGAAGTCTGGCTTTCATGTAAGCCATAGATATTCTCCTTCAAAATCCAGGCCTTTCACCTTTATGCTTAATATTCACTGAAGTTCTGCCATGCATCTCTTTTCTCTCTCCAATTTATCTCCCTTTGTGTGTTGGAAGTATGAAGATTATTGTGTAGAATAATTTTGACTTATAAATGAGTCAATTAAGTCAGTAGGGTTTTCATGTGTAACTATCTTCTTTCCCCTTCCCCATGTTTGTGGTTTTCATATCTATCATGTCTGTTGTAGTTAGATGCTTGAGTGGTGTATATACCTAGAGTGGGACAGGATTATCTGGCACTTAAAAAGGGGTAGCAGTGCGCCTCAGACAAAGGAATCCCGTGTCTGTTGTAGTTAGATGTTAATAATGCCAATTTACATCCCCTTCAAGTGATTTTTAGGTTTTTTCAGTTGTGCATAACTTTTTGATTAATATGGAATTGAAGCTTGAAAAGAAATCAGACAATTATTGACTATTCATCAGTAAAATTGTACATTGTCAGGATGCTACTTGTTTCAATTTAGCTGAATTGAGGTCCATGTAGTATATTAGTAGATCGGTATAAAAATTATTGTTTATTTGTTTAAGTAGTTTAGATTATTTGAGTCTATCTTAAAATCAATAAAAGCAGTATTAAAATAATACTCATTATGTTATTTAAATATAGTTCTCGCAAGTGTATGAATATTCTCCAACTTATGATATATTACATCTGTTTTTTTTTTTGTTTAATTTTGACTGATTCAGCGTATAACAAATATGTTAATTTTAACCAAAACGATGGATCCAATTAGTTAGTGGTTTGTTCTTGTGAATCTATGAGCTATTTGTTCAAGTTAAGAAGAGAGATTTTTATTTTTTGGCTAAATCTCAATTTTTTTTGGACACAAATTCATTCTTTTATGAACTAGTTGTAGTTTTTGATTTTTTAATATATAGTTTTTTTTTTTGAGTGGTTGAGCTATCTTTTATTTACAATAAAGAAAAACATTTCATAATCTCTCTCAATTGACTTATATACTCTTTTGTGAAACTTTTGATTAATAATTTTGAAGAACAGAAAATTTAAATATTCTTATGAGAAGTTAAATCCGCTCCCCAACTCCCCCAAAAATGCAAACATGCTAACCGTCGTTATTGAGGACAACCAATCCGGGTTAATCAAGTTAATCTAAAACAGGACTTAACCTAGCCACGCCTATAAAATCCAACCTGTCTCATTTACGCTCGTCAAATTTCAAAACCCGAATCTTGAAGCCTCCCACAAGCCTTAAAATCGTTCTTTTATCGATCTATTTCAATATTCAATAAATTCATTTAATTACTTAATTATTTAGCATTCCTAGGGGCACCCCCAGGAAGCAACTCGCCTCAAAGGTGTGCACCTCTCTCTCTCTCTCTCTCTCTATATATATATATATATATATATATATATGTGTGTGTGTGTGTGTGTTGGGAAACCACCTTCAAGATGCGCAGGTGGTGATCTTCCAAACACCTAAGTCTAAAGTGGCTTGTAATACAACCGAAACAAAACAGGAATCAAAACCAATTAAAGAAAAGACACTAGCAATTGTTATCGAGGTTCGGCAATAGGCTACGTCCCCGTGAGTTCCTCCGAACTCTCTGCACTAAATCAATGATTCTTACAATTACAGCAATACCTCTTCAAGAACACAATCTAATCTTGATATTAACACCGTTCTTGAAGAACGAAAGAAGAGAAAAGAACGAAAGAAAAGAAAAGAAAGTGATAAGGTCTTAAGTTACCCTGGAATTTTTCCTAAGAAAATTCCACTTACAAGTCCCTTGAATCCCCAATCTATACTACTCTCTCTAAACATCCAACCTCTCTACAATGAGATCTCTCTTGTGTTTAGTGTCTTTGCACTCTCACACACCCATATGTTCTATTTCACACACACTCACATGTCATCACATGTTATGTCACACTTGTTGAGATTGAAGTTAGGTGACCCTTTATATAGTGCACCACTTCTTGAACCTATCTTGAAGGTCAATCTCCACCCTTAGATCTTGAGGACCAATCAATCATAGCCCTTCATAAATCCTAAGTGATCATGTGAGTTTTGAACATGCATCCACGCACCTTTCAAAGAGGCTAAAAAACTTGCATCAGTGTGCCTCCAAGCCGCAGACTAGAACAGGGCAAGCCGCGGCCTGAGGAGGGCTGAAATCACACCATTCTTCATCCTTGCTAGAGGCCGTGGCCTGGGGTGGCTGAGCAGCGGTGCACAAGGCCAGGCTGCAGGGCGCAAACCTTGGGCCGTGGCGCACAACTCCTCTCCTATTTTCTGGAGTTCCTGGAGGCCGAGGTGTACACATTTTGAGCCGAGGCGCCATGACCTGATGCTGAACCTTCTCTAATCCTGTTTAATCCTTTGACAAATACCAACAATTTCTACCTTTGTCTAAGTGATTAAACCAGAACCCATTGTGCAGAGAACTCAGTATACAAACTCAACTTGAGTCACCATTCATCTGACTCCAATCCTAAGAAGTCCAAGGCAATGATTGAACTTACTTAGAGGTAGACCTAAATCTACAGGACTTTCTTTCGTTGCAACTTTATCCATATGAATGCATTTTTTTTGTAACATTTTCCTAAATGAAATGATACCGAACAACCATATACTTAGTCCTCTCATAGAACACTGGGTTCCTACAAAAGTGCCATGCACTTTGGCTATCCGAAGACACCACCACCTGCTTTTTCAGGACCTTCAACTCTTCCAATAACCCTTTGCACCACATAGCCTCCTTTATAGCTTCTGTAGCCGCTATGTACTCTGCCCCGGTTGTTGAGAGTGCTACCACTAGCTACAACCGAACCTTCACGTACCTCAGCAACCACTTCATCTCAAGCCAAAGCTTATTTTCGGGATTACTCACAAATCTACTGAGAACTCTAATTGCCTAATAAATGTCGGGTCTAGTGCTTATCATCATAGACATGACTGATCCAACCGCACTAGAGTAAGGGACCTTTTCCATTTCCTTATTCTCTTCATCCGTTCTAGGACATTGTTCGCTGAAGAACTTGAAATAATCAATAAGAGGAATCTTCACTGGTTTACTATCTTCCATAGAAAACTTGTACAACACCTTTTTCATGAAGGAAGACCGAGAAACCTTCAACCCGTTTCTCTCCCTTTCCCGAATCTTCTCATCCCAAGGATCTTTTGTGTAAGGCCAAGATCCTTCCTCTTGAACTCCTTACTGAGTTGAGATGTTAACCTTTCTATCCTCTCCCTGCTGTTCCGAACCAACAATATATCAACAACATAGATGAGGATAATCACCATTTTATCCGCCTTGTGTCCAGGTGAGAAGGTTTCTGTGAAATCTATGCCTTTTTGCGTGAATCCTTTCGCCACCAGCCTAGTCTTATTCCAAACTTCATCCCCTGGAGGGTTCCCTTCTTTGATCTTGTAAGTGCACTTACAATCCACAACTCTTTGTTTTCCTGGAATGTTCACTAATTCCCAAGAGTTGTTCTTCCTCAAAGAATCCATTTTTTCCTCCATGGCTAGCTTTCATCTTGATGAATCCTTACATCCCATGGCATCAATGTAATTCTCTGGTTCACTTAACCCTCCTTTTATCCAAAGAGCTGCTGCATCTGCAACCGCAAAACCATATCTCGAAGATGGTCTGACCATCATTCTTTCTCGGTCCCTTATGAGTTGATAGTCATTCTGACTTGCTGCATCATCCCCTTTTAGTTCAGCCTCCTCATGAGTGTCCTAAGCTTGACATTCATCAATGGGCTTTACCTGGTCTGAACCCTTTTACCTTCCTTGCTCTACCTGAACTGAATATTCCTTGATGCTATACTCCACAAATACCAAACTGGTTTGCTCACTATCCCCTGCAGGGTTAGTTTTCTCCAAATAGAGAAATAACAATTCATTAAAAATGACATCTTTACTTATTATGAGTTTAAAACCTTTTTGTTCTAAAGACCACAACCTATACCCCTTAGCCCCTTCCCCATATCCTAGAAACGCACACTTTCTAGACCTTGGTCTAAGCTTATCATCCTTTTGATGTGCATACACAGCACACCCAAAAGTTCTAAGGTTGTCTAACTCAGGGGGTTTACCACTCCACATATCCAATAAAGTCTTAAGGTCCACAATCCTAGAGGGTAATCTATTAACCAAATATACAGCAGTAGACACCGCTTCTCTCCAAAAATATTTGGGTAATTCGGATCCTATTAACATGCACCTAACCTTTTCCCTAAGGGTCTTATTCATTCTCTCAGCAACTCCATTTTGTTGAGGGGTTTTCACAACCGTTCTATGTCTTAGAATCCCATTTAACATACAGAATTGATCAAGTTTCTTGTTAAAAACTTCTAAGCCATTATCGGTTCTTAACACCTTAACTACCCTACCCGTTTGAGTTTCCTCCAACTTTTTTCACACTACTAACTTATTCAAAGCATCTGATTTATTCTTAAGCAAATAAACCCAAACCTTTCTTGAATAATCATCAATTAAAGACAGAAAGTAAAGATTACCTCTCTGTGTTGGTGTTCTTGTTGGCCCCCAAAGATCCGCATGGATGTAGTCAAGAATTTCCTTAGACTTGTGCACTCCGGTGTTAAAACTGACACGATGTTGCTTCCCAAGAACACAACATTTGCAGAAATCAAGTTCCTATACTTTGTTACCATTAAGTAGACCGTCTTTGCTGAGAACTTGCATGCCCTTTTCTCTTATGTATCCCAAGTGATTGTGCCAAAGGGCTGCCTTATCCATCTCAGCCATCAAGATTATTGCTTGACCCTTGATCTTCGTGTCTCCGATCATCTCATAGAGACCATCCTTTATTACTGCTTTAATCACTATCAAAGATCCCTTGGTTACCTTTATCTTTTCTCCTTTTGCTTTGTATGTGTACCCTATGGAATTTAGCTGCCCCAAAGAGATCAAATTTCTTCTCAACTCCGAAATATATCTCACATTCTTCAGCAGCCTCGTCATTCCATCAAACATCCTCAACTGGATGTCTCTCATGCCCCTCACTTGGTAAGAAGTATCATTTCCCTGGAAAACCTTTCCATCATCAGTTTCTTTGAAATTCTTGAACCAATCCCTGTGAAGACATATATGATGAGTGCACCCGGTATCTAAGATCCATTTCCCGCTGCTTTCTTCCCCACTGCTCACACTTGAGCACACAACAAGAATATCATCATCTTGCTGTTCTCCCTTGGTAACCGAAGCCTCTCCATTCTTGGTATGGCTTCTTCCCTTATCATCTTCTTGCAATCTTTCTTGAAATGGCTCTCCTTATGGTAGTAGAAGCATATCTTCCCTCCAAATCTAGGTTTGGAGTGCACTCTCTCATGACTTTCTCCTCTACCTCTGTCCTGGTAGTAGCCATGTATGTTACTATGCACTCTCCTATGGCTTTTTCTTCTACCTTTATCTCGGTAGTAGCCATGTATGTTACTGTGCGCTTTCCCATGGCTTTCTCCTCTATTTCTGTCCCGGTAGTAGCCATGTATGTTACTGTGAGCTCTCCTATGGCTTTCTCCTCTACCTCTGTCCCGGTATTAGCCATGTATGTTACTGTGCGCTCTCCCATGGCTTTCTCCTCTACGTCTATCTCGGTAGTAGCCATGTATGTTACTGTCATACCGAGTTGCTGGCCTTCCTTTAACAACAACCCTTCTCTACTTGATGCACTCCTCATCTTGGCATCAAGATTATCTTGCAAGTCTTTATTAGGATCTAAAGCAAAGATTCGTTTATGAAGATACTTCTTATTAGGGAGAGTCTTGGTAATAAATAACTTATATTGTTTCTTCCAAATTGCAGTTGGATCTTCCAAGTCTTCGCACTCCCTTGTGACACTATCTGACATATGCAAGAAGATAGTACTGTATGCCATCTTCTTTATCTCATTCCGTTGGACCTCCGTGATACTTGCTAGAAAAACGTCATATTCTCCAATAGCCAAGTCCACCTTCTATTGCATAAGAACAGCCTTGATCTTCCGCTTCCAAAGGGCAAAATCTAATTTTCCATCAAACTTATCAACAATGAAGTTCAAACCCATCTTGCGGAGAAGATCCCAGATTTATGCAGCACCCACAATTGTTTTCCAACTTCTTCTAAATCTAAAGAACACGATCAAAGATGGATCTCAATACCGTTCTTGAATCACCCTCAAGAACACAATCAGATCTTGATCTCTACTCCGTTCTTGAATCACCTTAAGAACACGATCAGATATTGATCTCTACTCCGTTCTTGAATCACATCAAGAACACGATCAGATATAGATCTCTACTCCGTTCTTGAATTACCCCAGAAGTTGACCTTTGATTCTTGGAGTCTTACTCCAATAAGCTCCTGTTCTTGCTCCGATACCCATTGTTGTAGCTCTGATACCACTGTTGGTGGTATCTCTTCCAGCTCTGATACCACTGTTGTGGTATCTCTACTAGCTCTGATACCATTTTTGGGAAACCACCCTCAAGATGCCCAGGCGGTGATCTTCTAAACACCCAAGTCTAGAATGACTTGTAATACAACCGAAACAAAACAAGAATCAAAACCAATCAAAGAAAAGACACCAGCAATTGTTATCAAGGTTCAGCAATAGCCTACGTCCCCGTGAGTTCCTCCGAACTCTCTACACTAAATCTATAGATCGAGGTTTCAACCCAAGAGGGGGTGAATTGGGTTTTTAAAACTTTTTACGGAATTAATACAAGTTTATAAAAACGAATAAGCAACAAACAATAAAAACAAGTAATGTGCTGTAAATAAAGAGTTTTAGAGAGAAGAGGCTGCAAACTCAGATTATAGTGGTTCGACAATATCAGATTCGTTTCGACCCTGCGTCCACTCTCTTCAAGGAACTCCTTGAAGTAATCCACTAAGTAACTTAGTCGTACAACTTTTCCGGTGTTGTACAAACCTTACAATCCCTTCCTCTCGGAAGCTATCCCCTTCCTCTCGGAAGTAATCCCCTTCCTTTCGGAAGTAATCTCTTTACAAAAGATGATGTAAAGTAAATAGTAGAGAAACAGCTAATGGAGGCTTATACAACTGAATAATGTCTCTCTTTCAAAGAAAAGCTTGAAGAATGGCTCAATAAGAATATTTAAAAGTTTTATGAGTTTCAAGAGTATAATAACTTGATTGTGTGAGATCAACTCTTTTTGAATGTGTGCATTTTTATTTTGAAAGCTTAAGAGAATGGGTTTATATAGCAATCAAATAATATGGCCGTTAGGACTTTAATTTGAAAAAGATTTGCTTTAAAATGTTCAGATTTGGAGTCCAACAGTCATATTTTTGAACTACCAGTCGACTGGGTCGTGATACCAGTCGACTGGGTTCACTTGAAAAAATCACATTTTCAGACCTTCTGGGTATCCAGTCGATTGGGGACTTACTATCCGTTTTACCAGTCGACTGGTATGAATGATCCAGTCGACTGGAGACATACTGTCTCATATACCAGTCGATTGGTATATGTACCCAGTCGACTGGGTTGTCTTCCAACCCAGTTTTTCTGTTTTAATTGAAAATGTTTGTTTAAAAATGATTGGTTTAGAAAAACCTTTTGTGTTCGAGCCATTGAACAAGCTATTACAATGTATAAGTGAGACTTACATTGGTTCTAAAACCTTAGACCTATACTAGTTCTTCAGTCTTCACTTGATACTTTGATTTGGTTTGAGTTCTTTGCATCTTGATCCTTGGTTGAATGCTTTTGTTGCTTACTACACTTAGTTAGTATAATAACAGTTGTGTTTTGTCATCATTAAAATACGGGTGAGGGTCAACAAAACCAATGGTTCTTACAATTACAGCAACACCTCTTCAAGAACACGATCTAATCTTGATCTTAACACCGTTCTTGAAGAACGAAAGAAGAAAAAAGAAAGTGATAAGGTATTGAGTTACCCTGAAATTTTCCCTAAGAAAATTTCACTTACAAGTCCCTTGAATCCCCAATCTATACTACTCTCTCTCTAAACATATAGCCTCTTTACAATGAGATCTCTCCCGTGTTTAGTGTCTTTGCACTCTCACACACCCATGTGTTCTATTTCACACACACTCACATGTCATCACATGTTATGTCACACTTGTTGAGATTGAAGCTAGGTGACCCTTTGTATAATACACCACTTCTTGAACCTATCTTGAAGGTCAATCTCTACCCTTAGATCTTGAGGACCAATCAATCATAGCCCTTCATCAATCCTAAGTGATCATGTGCATTTTGAACATGCATCCACGCACCTTTCAAAGAGGCTAAAAAACTTGCATCAGTATGCCTTCAAGCCGCGGCCTAGAATAGGGCAAGCCACGACCTGAAGAGGGCTGAAATCACACCATTCTTCATCCTTGCTAGAGGTCGCGGCCTGGGGTGGCTGAACCGCGGCGCACAGGGCCAGGCCGTGGCGCACAGATCCTCTCCCATCTTCTAGAGCTCCTGGAGGCCGAGGCGCGCACACCTTGAGTCGAGGCGCCAGGACCTGATGTTGAATCTTCTCCAATCCTGTTAAATCCTTTGACAAATACCAACAATATATATATATATATATATATATATATATATATATATATATATATATATATCATGGTTTGATTTTATTTGCATTTCGTTAGATTGCAATTTAATTTCTTCAGTTTGGACTTATTGTTTCATATTGAAGCTTGTGTTGAATTTTAGTGCGATTGTTTAGGGTTTCCTGCTAACTTAGTTTAACGTTTCTTTCTAGTAGTTTGTTAGGTTCAGAGTTCCATTTTATATCGTTTTAGTCTTCCCATTATATTTTATGATTGTGTGATTTTGCAATTACTGTTGATTTTTGTTTGCAAAGTTTTAGGGTTTCCAGCGACTTATCACTTATGGTTACGTGATATGTTTCTAAATCATATTTTGTTTATGTGTTGTTGGAGCTAGAGTTCTCATGATTTTCACAATGTATTTTTGGTTTGGTCATGATTGCTAATTGGTTTATCAGAGCCTATAACTTATAACAAACAAAATGAAGAGCTTTTTGGTAAATCAAATGCGATTGTTTCTGAATGTTAAATTTTGAAATGGCTGGTTTTACCTAAACTGTTTGGTACAATTTTGTCCTATCTTTTACTAACTCCCTTTAAGAGTTCAAGAGAGAGAGGAAGAGTTCAAGAGATCCATTGAACTTCTCCTAGAGAACTATAAAGTATGGCTGATTGTAAAACGTATGATTTCATATATTAGTCTGGTATCCTAGGGAGGTTAAGTTTCATTTTAAGTTTGATCATGATTTATATAATACCACATCATCGAATAATTGTTTCCTTAATTTGAATAAACAAGGAAGTCCGCACACACCACTGGGGGAGTCAAGAAACCTCATCGTTACCGTCCTGGAACTGTTGCTCTTCGGTAGATATGCTTTATGCATTCAATCACCGCAAATTTCTCTCTCAGTATTTACTATGTTAAACAAAATTAAAATTTATCTAATTTATTCCTGATATCTCTGTGTTGAACAGTGAAATCCGGAAGTACCAGAAGAGCACTGAGCTCCTGATCCGCAAACTTCCCTTCCAACATCTTGTTCGTGAAATTGCACAAGACTTCAAGGTAAAAATTCTTGGAAAGGTTATTTGCTTTTATCTATTTTCTGGTCTTTGGAATAATATTATGCCATTGTTTGTGTAACATGAGCTATAAACTTTTACATTCTTTGTGTAGACGGATTTGAGGTTCCAGAGGCATACGGTTCTTGCACTTCAAGAGGCAGCGGAGGCCTACCTTGTTGGTTTGTTTGAGGATACAAATCTGTGTGCCATCCATGCTAGGAGGGTGACTATCATGCCGAAGGATATCCAGCTTGCCAGGCGAATTTGTGGTGAAAGGGCCTAAATGTTGTTTGTTTGTTTAGGTTGTCTATGTTGTTTGTTTAGGTCATTTTCATGTACTTCTACTCTCAGGTTTACCATGTTGTTCTAATCTGAACATGAATTCACATTCTGAAAAATTGGCAATGTACACTTGTTTTGTTATGACAACTATGATTTTCTGTTTTCTTTATTATGTGCATCTACCTTCTCTTAACCGATGTTTGCTGTTGATATTTTTCCTAAATTGTTTCCTGCTGATTTATAATCTGATATTGGCTGCAAATCTAATCTTGCTCTGCTGTTACTATTGTCTCCTGATTTTTTTGTTTCTGATGTTTACTTGATGAAATCCGTTCAGTAGGATTCTTGGAATGATATTGCTGGGTGATATCAGCTTGTAGTAGTATATTTTTTCCCATCAGAGAACCATGCCTCTTTTGTGTATGTTGAACAGGTTCTGTGTTGGACTTGGTCTTTAGGGCATTAACCTTGCAATCTGCCATGATGCTCTGTAGTGGGTTTTCAGCTTATTGTTGTTGTTGTCGTCATTTTTTTAAAATAATTTTTTAGGCCTGTTGGCTATCTGATTTTGAAAGGTTGGTTAATGACCTACATCATTTGTGGAGAGTCACAGCGAACCTTTTCTTTCCCTCCCTTTGTCATTTGCCAGTATTCTCTTAATGCGGTTGGGGAAGGTATTTTGTACATGATTTTTGATGCGTTTCTTCACCAGCTAAATGTTTATTTGATATGATTGTTTTGTTGTAATATACAATTAATATACAATTCTTCTGCTTTCTGAGCATTATCCTTTTTCTTCTTGTATTAGTTTTGAGAGAGTACGCACTAAAGGATATTGAAGTAGGACTTTGTGGTGTTAAGAAGACTATTTTGCTATGCTGCAGATCTTCTCTGCTGTGATTGTATTTTAACTCTCATGTCAGCTCTTGATGTATTTATTGCTAGCAGACATGGCTTAGCTTTGAATTGATGGACCTGAGTTGTTAGATGGTAAGGCAGCTTGAATTGTGAATTCAAAATTTTGTTTCCATCAAGTAGTAAGTTTTAAGAGGAGAAATCGATCAAATTTTAGGGGTGTTCAGGAACAGTCTCCATGAAACATGATTATAATATGGGTTTTGTCAAGGTGAAGTTGTCAAATGTTCTATCTGATGTCTAAGTTACGATAGGAGGAATAACCATTTCCATGGGATTCATCTGTAAACCTAGAGCTGGGTTGGTTTTGGACTCCTTGCAGGTGGCACCAGGATCCTTGTTTGTAGAGAGCAGATTGGTATGTTCCGTTTATCTTGCTATCTTAACTTAAGCAGTTAAGCTTGAAGTTTTTCTGCTATCCTATACTTGCAGGCAATTTTTTTTCATCTCAGCAGAACGTTTAATTCAGTGTTGTCTCGCTGGAAACATCTGCAGTCGATACATTTATGAAGTTATTTGTTTTGAGATTTTTTTGTCTAAACAGAAGCAATGGAAGATGTATGCAGTGGAAGCATCGGACACTGCATGAGAAGAGGGAGAAACTCTTGCCTTAGGGCGGCATTTGCATTTCCCATATCTGGTTTACTCAAGAATTTTCTTTTTTTATGGTCTCTTTTGTAAGAGGTTTTCAAGTAGACTTGGTCTAGTGCATCTTATCAATCACTTTACGCCATGTCATATTGTTTTGGAAGTTTGGATCTTTTGCATAGAAGCTTAATTTAGTTTATTGTCAGCCATTTAAAAAGGATTAATCTTCAGCTTGTAAAGAGTACTTTTTTTTTTTTAATCATTGTAAATCCCTTTAAAATTTCAAGTAGTTTAATTTCTACTTATTTGAGAGTTTGAAAAAAAAAACAGAAAATGAAAGAATTTGAAGACCTACTCTTACTTTCTCTTGGAAATGAATGAAATTCATTTATTTTACAAATTCTATTAATTTTTATAAGATTTGTTATAAGTTTACTCAATTTCATTGTGAGTTAATTTATTAATGAATTTAAGTATATTAGGTTTTAAATATGAAAAAACCAAGTATGAGTATGAACTTGTTGATGAATTTTATTAAATATGTGGAATTCCCATTAACTATTTTCCTAGGGCTATTTTCTTTCTATTCAAATAGCAATGGAATCTCAAACCTTTCTTTTCAATGTGTGGCATTTAAATCATTGTTAAAACAAAATTTGATAGAATAATTTAAGTTGGACATCATTTTCAAATATTTTTAGAAGCTTCATAAAGTGAAATTAGGCTTACAGCCAAGGGTCCAATGATTCCTTCAACACATTGGTTGATTTAGGCTAACCAACTTACTTACTTATTTTTATATAAAAAAAAAGAATATATTGAATTCTGCCAACAAATTCATCGAAAAGGAAAGAAAAAAAAAACCACTCACGATAAGTATATTAATGGAAGAGATGAACGTGGAAATGCTTAACATGTAATATACTGTAATTAAATTTAGAATAGAAATAGATTTGTATGATTTCGGTTTTTTACATAATTCTAATCAGTTAAAACTTGAAGTACACAAATGTGCCATTTCGAAGGTCTAAAAGTTCACTTCTCATTCATTATGCTTGTTGTGAATTGTTATAATGAATTGAAGATGATTAATTTCGTTTTACTTTTATAAAAGAAATTGTTAAGCATATTCTCAAAGAAGTATTCAGTCACACGTTCATTTTAGATTCATCATCATAGTGTATTGAAGTCAATTAGATGTTAGGGACCAGAAAAAAATAATAACAATATGTGAAGGCCATAGAAGACCACTAAGAAATAATTATACGGGGTGTGTGGACAACCCATCCAAGTGTAAGTATATATCATTGTGCTTTCTCTAACTTTCGTGATGAGTCCATTGTGTTTTTATGGCATTTGCAATGAGCCTTACCCTGAAAATAATAATTAACAAGTTTCCTTTTTTTTTTATTAATTATTGGAATGAAAGAAAATAAAACAGTACATGTATTTTTTATTTTAAAAGCGCGTTGTTAGGTTAACATTTAGTTTTTGACATTTATTTTTAACATCCAAGTATGGATCAATTAGAATATATCTCTCATTCGCCACAGTGTTTGTTTGTTTTTTTTTTTTTCACACGTTACAATGACTTTTGAGAGTAAAATGATCAGTTATTAGTCAAACTTCATAACATGTTGCAAAATTACTGTCTTTCGATTGCCATATTTAGAGGTTAAAATATCAGTTTATATATTGAAAAGATATGAAAAAGTATTTTTATTACTCCAAATCTTTCAAAACTTTAAATATTTTGATTCTCTCAAATAGGACGGGAAAATTTGGAGTGATACTCTGCTATTTTTTTTAATAATGGGTCACGAATATATCTTAAAATGACATATTTAATTTAAGATTATCACACCGATTATTATATGATTACGATCTGTGGTATATGGTTTACAATTGGTTGAAAATATTGATTTGATCTATGTGATTAGTGTGTAGGTGATTGATGTGCTATCTCCTTTCGAAACGATGTGATTTTGTGATTATCCATATCTCAAATTGATAATATAATGGGATAAATCCTAATTTATATGTAAAATTTAATAATTCATAAAATAACTTGAGTTAGTATCTTTCAGTGATACATCTGTGATGTTACAATTTCCTCTCCTATACCCTTATCCAAATTGAAAAATAAACCAATTTTACCCAAGTAAATTATACCTTCAACCAATATCATCATTCTTGCACTCTACTAACATATATTTGGTACTTCTTTTTATGAGAATTTTTGTAAGCACAAGAGACCAGTGGGATAGTGATTAGTTGCAAATAATGAGCTTTACTTCATTCATTATTTGCATGCCAAGTTAACATAGAGTTCTTTGACCTGAAAAAGACATAAAAAAAAAAGAAAAAGAAAAAAAGGTAAATGCAGCAAAAGAAAAAAAGAAATGAAAAAACAATTACAACACCTTTTTGACAAAGTAGTTTATCATCAAAGCCAAATTAATTTTTATCTAAAACTAAAAGAGATATGTCTGTGCAACACAAACAACAGATCTCAGTGTCAATTCATACTCGTTATCATCGATTGTGATTGGGACTCCCTGCAATTCTAACCTTACAAAAGCTTTCATCAAACAAATATAAAGAGGCCAGAGTAGTAGGAGCCAACCAACTGTAAAACCACCACCACTTCTGTTTGCAGGACCCCTCAGCTCACCTGTGACCATCATGGCATCTATTTTCCCCATTCTTTCTTTCTTTCTTTCTTTCTTAATCAGTTGGCCCATATTCCTTCCATTCATGCCTACCTATTCAAGTCAAACACCTATCACTCAATATCATACTTGCAGTCGTTATCCTCTGCTACCCAATTACAAAGTATTGTAGGCGACAAACCAATCAACATGAAACACAAAATATTCAAGAACATGTTATGTTATTCATTCGCTACCCTATTATTGACGGACACAAATTCAGTTTCTTTTTTCATTTATGATTCTTCTTTAAAATTGTATTTTTTTGGTTTAATAATTTTTATTTCATAGAAACATAAACTGATTTAAAACTTTACCAAAAATTCCAATCGTTAAAATGTTTTCAATTTTTGAGACAATTGCTTTATTTTTTGAAGTCAAACTGCTGAAATAGAAATAGACACTTGGACACCTTGAAAGGTATTAAAGTAATTTAACCTTTAAAAAAGAAAAAAACTACTTATCCCACGAGAAATGTTTAATCTCACACTCTTCTTAAGAGCAAAAAAAAAGGTAATTTCATCTCAAAATGCTCTCACTATTTTTTCTCATTAGGTAAGATTCGAAACTCTATATAAAAAGTATATTATTCCAAGTGCATTCCTCCTCGAACAACACAATTTCTAAGCAGCTTCCTTTCCAGGCTCCTTGGCATGGTTGACGCGGATAGGATCTCGAACTCGGTTTGGACAAATTTGATCCGATTTGACTTGAATTAACGCATTAAGACCTGACCTCCTTCTTTCAACATCAAAAGGAGATTCGCAAGAACTCTTTTGCATTATTGAACTGCTTTATGTTTTCCAATTTTTTCCTTTTTCTCCCTTGGAAGCCTTCATGAGGGAACTAAAAATTCAGTCTCTAACATTGCTCTCTTTTTAGATTTTTTTTATAATGATTTTACTGTCACGAACCATTTTATAAATGATGTTTGAAATAGATTTATACAAATTGATTTTTTTTTTTTAAATCTGATCCCGAACAACGCCATAAAATGTTTGTATTGATATATTAATCAATCAATCAATCTGTAGCTTTTTTTTTTTCAACATGATATACATAAATTAGCCATAGGATATCCATTCTAATTCACATGATAATTAATCATCATCTCATATAATTTTACATTGCTGATAAAATAATTTTGTACTCCATAAATCTAGTAAAAGTTGCGAACAATTTCTATCAACTGGGTCTAAAAATATTGTGATTTTCAACCTTAGTCTCCTTAGTGAAAAATGTTATTAGGGGTTTAGAAAATAAAATAATATTTTATATACTGTAAATGCAATGTTAGAATTAGTAGCTACAATGGGGTGCAATGATAGTTCATGTCCCAATTGAAAGAAGCTTGTGTTTCACACCTTTGGATAGCTAGTTGAGCACAGTACTGGATCTATAGCTAGTAGTGCAGATGGAAAAGAGAGGAGTGAGGTTGAAGAGTTTGGTTGAAAAATTAAAAAAATAATTAATTATAATTATATCTTTTTAATATTCAAAGTATATTAACGTTTTCTTAAATCTCAATCATAATTAATCCAAATCGATAAAAAAAAATCTCTTGCATAATGATCAATTGCTAATAATTAAATGTTAATGAAATAAAATAACTTCTTTTCATATGACATTTTGATCAATTTGAATTAATTATAATTAAAGTTTAGATGTGTATTGATATATTTTTAATATAATTATAGTTTACACCAAATTTTAAGCGTATTTTTAAATCTTTCCTAAAAGTTTTTTATTTTTGAACGGTGATACTATAGATTCGATTCCATAAGAGTTACAATGAAATCGAAAAAGTTTATTAGTAATTATCGGTAAATTGAGTAGTAATTTCAGTATATAAATTTTTTCTTTTTAAATTTTTTGAAACAATTATTTTTTAATTTTTTTATATTTATTAATAAACTTTTTTAAATTTATGATAACTCACGTAAAACCGAATTCATGATACCACCGCTCTCGATTAATAATAGATACATGGTTGATTTCTCTCTTGCCACCATCAACCATAAACAAAAATACACCTAATCAAACGATAAATACTAAAGGGGTGAGGTGTTAATCTTTTGATAGAGCAAGGTGATTGGAGATGGGTCGATGTCAAAAGGGTTAAGATCCCAATAGGACCCCCCAGGATTTCCTTTTGCTGGTTACGCTAACTCTTATCTCCACATTTTTTTTGTCATTTTAAATTTATGTATTTAAGTTATTATTATTAATTTTATTTAGATAGACAGATATGAAGGGATAGAGGTTAGTTTCTTTGGTTCACCGCCCCATGGTGGGTGGGTACCACAAGGGGAGGTCTAATGAGTTCAATGATACGGTCCGCCGCATGATTAAGAGCCCACGGCCGACACACCACCGTCCTACGTGGACTATGCGTCCACATCGATCTTTAGCTAGTGACAGTACCCATGCTACACCAAGCTTTTTTTCTTGCTTCAAATTTCCTAAACTCAAATTTTCAAACTACATAAATTTCTGTATTTATTTATTTTTATTGTTTTATTAAATTTTCAAAATCTAAAACTTAAACATTTTTTAAAACTGATGTATGTTGTTAATTTTATATGTAATTATTCATATTTTACATATGTTTTTTATTAAATCTTAAAAATATTTAAACCTCTTTCAAACTTCGTATAACTTTTATTTATTCCCAATATTTTAGAGTAATTAAAAAAATTAAGAACATATATTTAGGCAATTATCAAGCATACATTTTTATGATTCTTTCATTTTTTAAGATCACTTTTTTTTTATAAAAAAAATTGTGTTTCTTTAATATTATATTATTTATATATAATATTGTTTCAATAAATTTTATTTTATTTTTTTAACAAGAGCACAACGCTCACTTAAAAAAGAAAAAATAAGTTAGGCTTCATCTTGTTTAAAATATAAGTGGTAGTTGAGTCCTCGGTTCACTTTCTTCTTAAATACTTTCATTAATCAATCAATCAATCGAAATTATACCTAAAATAGTGTAGATGGTCAAGGCCTCAACAAATTTCATTATATTCTTCAAATCTTACCTAACTTTGCCAAATTTTCTAAGGTTCGTTTGTTACCAAAGTTCCATATAATATATAGAAAGAAAGAAATTTTGTTATGATAATTGTATTTGTCGATGCTTAAAAGTATACGGTTAAGTTGGAGGTATGAGATTTTACGTTTGTATAAAAAAAGATGGATGAACAAAATAGTAACTGAAAAAAAATGGGTGGTGTCTTTGAAGATTCTTTAATGCTTTTTTCAATGCGAGGTTTTGAGAAAATTGAGAAGGTTGTGGTATTAATGTTTCAGTGATGAACTTGAATTGAATTGAGATTCACATATTTTGGATTTTTTTATAGTGGTTCAAAAGACAAGTTGATCACATGCTCAGGATGACGTGATCCCTAAGATCTCATTTCTTTGACAAATGATCTTGTTTGTGTTCAGAGACGACGCAGTCACTGAAATCTTGCTTTCATTCTTACGTGTGAGAAGTCTGTGAATGATTATGGCTTTGTCATCTGCTCTGTTACGTGTCCATTGTTAACATAGTTACATGTCATCTGAACATTGAAATGAAGTAATCCACGTGTCACTAAACTATTGGAGAGTGAATTATTCACCATATTACTATGCAAAAAAAAAAATCACCTAAAAGTTAATTTTTTTTTTTTTTTTTTACAATTGAAAGCGTAAAATTTTCTTACACTTTGCTCTCAGAATTTATTTTGAATTTTAATTTATATACATGGGTGGAATGATCTGCAGTTACAAGAATTAACCAGCCCAAAGCCGGGATATATCGTTATCAAACAAAAGAAAAGCTTAATAATTCCAATCCAAATTTAGGCTGTACATGACACATGCACCACGCTTGCAGCTACAGAATTATAGTGAATGATTTTGCATAAAGTTGAACAAATTTCTAAGCCACAGTCCCATGCGGTTTTCCATGATATTATGCGGTTTACCCTACTCTCCAAATCAACGTCAATTTATTCATAGTTGTTTTTTGGGCCACGTATTATCCCAGTCAATTGGAATATTGACTCTCAAATTGTTGTTTGGTACACTTTTTGAGTGCACTTAGTTGGGATTTTTTTCTTCATTTTTATCATATTTTTTTTCAATTTACACAATTTAAATATAATTTAAAAACAACACTTATATTTTTATCTTTTTAACATAATATTTAAAAAGATTGATATTTTTTTCTTCAAATTATGTTGAAAAAATAAAAAATAAATAAGAAATTAAACATCCTCAGGTAAGAATGATTTATCAATCTCAAATTCTCAATCAATTTTCTCTCTTTTCTTGGCGAGTGATACAAATAAATTAACTTGAATAAGGCTTGTCTAAATTCCACTAAAAACTTTCACTACTTATAAGTTGCTAGGTTCAAACATTAAACATCCTCAGGTCATATTTGGGTTCTTTTTTAAATATAGATTTAAACAATTTTACTTAAATAAAAAAATAGAATTGATTTAAAAGTGACTTAAATGATAAATCTTATTTAAGAAAAATTATTTAGATCCAACTTAAAAAAAAAAAAAAAACAAAACATGACCTCAGTTACACCGCTTTAGTTGGAGTAGACTATTTTTTAGACTGAAAATTCCCTAGTATGCTTAAGTCAATGTAATATGGGCACACAAGATTTAATCACGATTTATCATCGTGGGAGTTAAACGATCGTGATAAACTCGAATCAGGCTCTAATACTGTTTGTTAAAGTCGAAAATACTTCACACAATGAGAAATCACACGATACAAATTTGATATACATGGATGAACATCTATGACTCAAAAGCTTAAACTTAAAAGTTTTAAACAAAAAGCATATATATAAATCACTTTTATTTTTTTTCAGATGTGAGATAACTTACGTGTGGATATCATAACAACAATAAAAGTTGATAAGGTCCCGGTTTAGTGGTTAAAACTGAGGTCGTGGGACTACAAAACTTTAGGTTCGATTCATGCAATGTGTGAGCTAATTATTTTTTTGATTTATATATCGGGTATATCATTTTAAGTGGGTTGTGATAATATTATAAAATTTTGTGTGAGTAATGAGATAATTTAAATTTATATTATAATTAAATTAATTATTATATGACTTACATATAATACTACTTCAATAAAAAGTGATCGAGTTTGAACATCATTAAAGTTTTTTTACTTAAAATTTAATTCAAAGTACTCCAACAATTTTCAAAAGCAAAATTTTGAATTTTTAACCTTTATGTGGTTTGTTTAATTTACCCATTAGTTATGGTTAGTGTGTGTCAAAGTTCCTTAATTATTCTTTCAAAAAACAATCCTTCATTATTAAATAAAAGTACAAAAGTACACGAGTTTCAAAATATTAAATTATTAAAAAAACTATTATTTACCATTTTTGTTTTAAGAAAAAAGGAAGCAATGGGTGAGTTAAAAAGTTTTACAATTATTTACAAGAGGTAAGACCTTAGAATCCAATTGAAAGTGGAGGTTGGGGTCCTCATACTCAAAGGCTGGCCTTAGATGCATTTTAGTAGCACTAGTCTTTTGCTTTGTTTATCTTCTACGTAAAGAACAATGCCCATTCACCAACCACTGACAGCCACGTGTCCCACTGTTCTCCTCAACGTACGTCTTGCAGCCTTTCTTCTCCAGAGTACTTGTCGAGAAATAATCATTTTGGCGCCGTAAATTGTAATTGGAACCTCAAATGACCAAAACACTCCTGGAGGTAACACACGACAATATGGTGATGCTAACGTCCCTCGTGTCAGTAAGATAGGCTAGTAAAGTAAATTCACCATACGTAAAAGGGTAGATGAATTTTTTTGGTAAATTGATAAGAAATCTGCGACAAAAGCCGAATGTTAAAGCCATGTGAGAAGCGAGCCGCAGATTATGGAGCTCGGCGTGGACGGTCGATCTTTTGGCGGCAACTTGTGCCGCGAGATTGTCGCAGGTAGTCAGAATTTCGAGAACGAAAAGTGAATGAGAAGGGGAATTATCGAAATATCGTGATATTTTGATGATAACTTGTGTGAATTTTTTTTCTTTTCATGGAATTTATGTAAAAATGTTTTCATTAAATAGCATTTACATTAAATTTTGTATGAATAAAAGTGTAATTAAAAAAATATGATAAAAGTTAGTACGAGTTTTTGGATGCACACAACTAAATGATTTATCAACGCCAAATCATATGTTAGTATGTTGACGATACTTGACAAATTGTTTAAATCACTTCGTTTTAAGTGGTTCAAGGTAATAATTTGTTAAACATCGTTGTTATTGCATAATTAAAGTAGTAAAATGTTTTTTTTTATATCATTAAAAATAATTTATCTTAAAATAAGTAAATAAAAAATTAATTACGAAAGTATGACCTTTTATTTTTTTCTTTGTAATTAACGTTAATCTCTATATCAACTAAATGCATTTTATTGTGGTTATGGATATTATATATTTATATGTGTTAAAATACTGATTGCAAACATATCGATCTTGAATTAAGGTTTTTCTACTTTGCACAATTTACTCTATAAAATAAAATAAATAGCAGTTATAATGAAGTAAAAATCAAAATTTACAAGGCTATTTACTTTGATTTTTAGACAAAATATGTTGATGGTGTGATTTTCAATTGAAATTGACATAAAAGTTTAGAACCCTAATAAATTTACATAAAATTTAATTTTAGGATTTACAAGAAATACGTTTTTGTCGATTTGATGATGTGGAAGCATGTGGTTTGCATATAGTTGTATAGAGCTTATAAATTGTTAATTAGTGGATAAATATAAGAGATTTTTTTAATAAAAATATTAAAAAATTTATTAAGTAAATCATAGTGCTTGTCACGTCAATTGTTGACCGGTTCTATCAGTTTGTGTATTGTCATTAAGACGTCGTTTGAGATTTGTTTTAAGTTCAACTTAAAGTAAAAGATTGTCTTAGCATGAAACTAATTTTTTTTTTTGCTTTAAATTGAACTTAACGTATGTCCAAACGGAGCCTAAACATTTTCTTTATCTGGAAATAGCATTTTTCTTTTTTGAATGTTTTTAGTTTAACTCTGATAAATGAAAAATATATAATTTATGTGTTTTATTTTCAAATGAGAAAATAAAACTTATAATAGAATGTTTACATTTGTGAACGAGAAAGTAAAACTTATCGTGAACGTATACGTTGAGATGAAGATAAATTAACGGGAAATTAAAGAAGGGTTTAAAGAGGAAGCTAATATAAGGAGTGATGTAAGCGACTGGGGACAGCCATCAATCCCTTGCGCAATGGAGCGGTCCACCCCCTTTCCTTTCCTTCCTTTCCCCCTTTTATATTCTCTACCATCTCTCTCTCCTAACGGAAAATTTTTCCTCTCTCTCTTGTATTCTTAATTCAGGACCTTTATTGTTTTTTTTTTTCCACTATCTTATTGCTGTTCATCGTCTTCTTCTTCTACCACTTTTGTCTTCTTGTTCTTCATTTCTTCTTGTCTCAAACGAGTAAATACAGCTCTAAAGGCTAATCAATCTCAGGTAAGACTTAAATATAACACTTGCATATATATGGAATACTGAAAACTAATTCCATGCTTTCTTTTCTTTTTTGGTTTCTTAATTATTAGGCAACATTGCACTAATTAATCTGTAGAATTATCTGATACTAGTCCCTCAACCAACTTCATTCTCTCTCTCTCTCTCTCTCTCTATATATATATATATATATATATATAGAAAACCAAAAAGGGTTAATCTTCAGGTCACCTCTGTTTCTTTCAAAATCTCTTCTCTATCACTTACCTAGATTTCAGTTCATGTCTGATATTACAGTCCATTTTGTCCAGTTTCACAATTGATTTTGCTTAGTCAAAGAAGAAGACACGTACCCAGCTGAAGGAAGACCAAGATTTGGTGGTATTAACTATTATTGTTAGAAGGTTCATTTCTTTGTTATTCACAAATCCTCATCAACTTTTGGTATTCGAAAATTTTGTTTTTCTATTTTTTGGGTCAGCAAGTCACTATATAACACCTTGATAACGCAAGCACACCCAATATTCTTTGATTGATCTCTTTGTGAAATAGAAACCACTTAATTGACAAATCAACCATACCCAATTCTGGATGACATTAGGGGTCATTTTAGTGATTTAGATAGGAGGTAGGAGGAGATCAATAATAAGGCACACACCCATAATTTTTTTTTTCGTTTTTTGGGTCAGCATTTTCTCTGATCGATCAGTCTAACAATTAGAAAGAGGTCAGATTTGTGCTGTGGAAATTCTCGACAAACAGACAAAAAGGTCAGAGACCATTTCAGCAAAATGAGACACACAAGACTCTTTCTCTGCGAGTCCCTCATCTCATCAAGAGAGATCAGTGCTTTTCCTTTTCTTTTTCCTCTTTTTGTTTATGCCTTCTCTTTTGCAGGCTTGATCCAATGGAAAACTGTGTCCCTTTTTTTTTTGCACTCTAAATTAACCTTTTCTCTCCCAAAAGAAACGCGTGCTAATATTTTGATAACGTCATCAACCTTTGTATATATTGGGCAATTCAACTTTACAAAACGGAAAAACAAACAAGAGAAATTTTTGGCTGGTTCGGATCAGTTAGAAATTTTATTAATAATCTTAAAGAGTTTAATTGATAACGTTAATCTAAATGTGAGATTCAAATATTAATATTACTAGTAAAATTTTTATAATTATCAATAAAGTTTTTAGCTGGTCCCGGTCAATAATTTTTGCTTGTGAGGGGTTTGTATTATTATACTTTCTATGTTTTTTTAATACTAAATGTGTTGATTAAATTACATTTATCCATTCTAAATTGTTTCTATTTGATGGGTTTTGTCTAATTAATAGTGTATATAATAATTATGTAATGGAAAAAACCCGTTCTTGATGCATCATTTCCACCATTCACCAACACAAGACAACATCATTAGCACAAACCTCTAGTTTTCCGTTTCTTGACATATCAAGGCTAAAAATTACTACTTTGCAACTTAACTCTTGGTTTTTATCAAAAAGCACTTTCATGATTTGGTTTTTGTTTTTCCTTTTTCACCTCTTCTCCTTTTCATCCCTAGAAAAATCATTGTGGGTTTTTTTATTTATTTATAATAACACGCGTTTATTTCGTTTCAGAGGTTAAAAAAATTGGTGTGAGTGTTGCTCACCACCAAATGAGCTGATAATTATGCCTGCAGCACCTTTCTATTGGAGGGTTCATTATAATTCCTTATTTATTTATTTTTATAAAAAAAAATACACTCCTTTCTCTAGCCTCCTCTTCATAAGTTCATTCACATTGGTTATAATGATCATTCAAAGATGATGATGATGATGATGAAGTGTATATGAAGATTGATCATGGATCGAAGGTGCTAATTAATGGTGGGTGGTGAATTTGATGCAGCAACATCAGCTATGATGGAGTCATGTGTCCCACCAGGATTCCGGTTTCATCCAACAGACGAGGAGCTCGTTGGGTATTACCTGAGGAAGAAAGTTGCATCACAGAAGATCGATCTTGATGTTATCAGAGATATCGATCTCTACAGGATCGAACCATGGGATCTTAAAGGTATAACATATTTGTTCAGTTCCAAGTTTGCTGTTGTTCTTTTTCTTCTTCTTTTTATTTTTCCTAAGCTTTTCCTTATGGTTTTCTTTTAGTATATCCAATGCTAATTAAGAAATTCTGCCAAATACTCTTTCTATTAGGGTTTTGCTTTTACAGGATTATTAAATCAATTTTAATTTGCTCGTCCATTGTCTCCGGTAGTGGACATGACTATAGTACAAGAAGTTCTTCCATGAAACGCACGGCTTTAGTGGATCAATTTATACGTTGCTTTGAATTCATAATGCATGCCTAGTCTAGCTACACATGGAGTAAATATAGCGTCAATTAAATTTCTCATTTATGATTTTAATTGAGTTCTACACCAAAGACCGATCGATTACTAGATAGGGTTGCATTTTAATTAGCATATGCTAATATCCTTTACAGTGTAATAACCAATTCTAGCTAGTTCGAGGTAACAGTATTTTGTTTAATTTCCTATGGTTTACACTTGGCCAATTGATCATCACATATTTAGCAAGAAACCTATTAAAATAAATGTTTGTTCTTAGTAATTTTGTTTTTGTAAACAAATATATACATACATACTTATAAGATCTAACGGTGATCATGGGCAGAAAGATGCCGGATCGGGTACGAAGAGCAAAATGAGTGGTACTTCTTCAGCCACAAGGATAAGAAATATCCGACGGGGACAAGAACTAACCGAGCTACAATGGCCGGTTTCTGGAAGGCAACAGGGAGAGACAAGGCGGTGTGTGATAAATCAAAACTCATTGGCATGAGGAAAACCCTTGTCTTCTACCAAGGAAGAGCCCCAAATGGACAGAAAAGTGATTGGATCATGCATGAATACAGGCTCGAATCCGATGAAAATGGACCTCCACAGGCAAGCATTTATATATCTCATCTCATCCTTAATTTACTCTCTCTCTCTCAACTAAGATTACTATAATATGGGTGGAAAGGATTGTTCATGATCCTCTAAAGAAAGGTTGGAACTTGAAACCTTTTACAGTCAGCTCAAGTATATACAAGCTTTGTTCTCTCTCTGTCTCTTGGGGACAAAGTTATTAATTAGTATCTGATATATTCTTCACAAGACCTAACTTTTAGTACAAGGTAAAAGGGTTATTTCAGGTTTAATTGAATAACAGACCACTTAACAACAAATGTAATGTGAACACCTTTTCTTTTCCATACATAGACCAATATTTTGCAAGTTTTCTAGAAAGATGACTTCCACCATCTCTAATAAGTCAAAAAGTTAATTAGCAATTCTAAAAGCATATGAATAGCTTATATATGGAGTACCAGCTAGTAGCTTTCTTTCTGATTATTCCCTTTTCTGGCATGGCCTCACTCTATTCAGTTTGTCAAAAGCAAAATTCCAATTCGCCTCTTACTTCATCACCTTTGCATTACTACTACTTCCCTTTACTAAACAGAAAGAAAACTTGCAAAAGCCTATATTGAATATACTTAGGAGCGCTGCTAAGGTGCACATGCATTTTTCAGCCACCCTCACATACAACCAATTAAATTCAAGAATTCCCACTCCTTACAGTATCTTTTAAAGGTAAACTTATCATTTTACTACTCAAGCTTCACAAGTGTTAATTTGTTACCGTAAATCTAACGGGTAGCATAAGTGGTAAACTTGGGTGGCTCAACATCTTTACTCATATACTTAGAATATGAAAAAAGAACAACACTTTATATATTCTTCAAAGACTTTTAGGGGACTTTCAAAACAACTTTGCATTTGAAAAGGGTATTCTGGAAAAAAAATTCAACTGAGCGTGCTCTAAACTTTTCAATCCCTTTTTACAAGAAAAAATTAAATTGATGACAAGTTAGTAAACTTACAGTAGATCTCTAATAAATTTTAGTTGGGTAATTTTATTTTTTTTTTCCAGGAAGAAGGATGGGTAGTTTGCCGCGCATTTAAAAAACGAACCACTGGGCATAGCAAGAGTATTGAAGGGTGGGACTCAAGCTATTTCTACGATGAACCCAGTGGAGTTAACTCGATTGTGGATCCAATCGATTACCTCAGCAGGCAGCCGCAGAACTTTTTAGCCCAAAATTTAATGTGTAAGCAAGAAATAGAAGCGGATAATTTGAATTTCATTCACTCTGATCAGTTCATACAGCTTCCTCAGCTGGAAAGCCCATCACTGCCACCAATAAAGATGCCAGGAAGCTCAATATCTTTAACATCAGAGAATAATAATAACAATAATATAAATGAAGATCAAGACCATGAGCAGAATAAAGAAGGGTGCAACAATGCCAACAAAGTGACTGACTGGAGAGCCCTTGACAAGTTTGTTGCTTCTCAACTGAGCCAAGAAGACCGGTACCATGGCGAAGGAGTGCCGATGTTTGAAGCTTATGATCATAATAATTCGGATATGGGTTTGCTGTTATTGCAGAGTAGTAGAGAAGAAGAGAACAGGTTAAATGGATTCTTAAATTCAAGCTTAGATTGTGATTTTGGAATATGCGTTTTTGATAAATGAAGGGATCAGGGAGATGATCTATCATGCAAGAGGTTTCTTATAATTTCAATTGGTAGTATTATAGTAAAATGTTTGATGGATCCTGGAACATAATATCTCAGGTGTGAATGAGTGAAGAAACCCTCTCTCTCTCTCTCTCTCTCTCTCTTCCTCCCCCTATAAATGTTAGCATTCAAATTAGCATGCAGTAGTACTAATTAATGATTTACAGTAATAGTTTTAGAAGAATGTGTATTAGTAGAAAGTTTCTTGCCTTCATAAGATTTTTTAAATTTGGATTAAAAGTACTTTGGATACAGTTAGAGACAGAGAAATGGAAAATTTCCACGACTTTTGATCTAGAAAAATTTTATGAGACAAAGTTTAAACAAGAAAGTTTCCTATTTCTAAACCATAAAGAAATTAATTCATTTCAAAGTACTCTGGGCAGTTGAAAATTTTATATACCACAAACATTTGAAATTTATTATTTCTCTCTCCATCAAATATATATATTTTTGGTTTAATAGTTATTGCCTTAAATCAAATATATTTGATTGCGTTGAGGTCTTGTGAGGATAAAAGATTATCGTTGTAAATAAAATAAAATAAAAATATATACTTGTCTCTCTCTTTCCCATCTTTTTCCAATCACCAAGCATTATTTCAATCCTTCCTTTTTCATTTATCTTATTTTCTCTTCTTTATTTGAAAAAAAATAATTAAAAAATTGGATTGTTTGAATCCCTTGCTGTATACCTTGTTTCGTATTAATAAAATGATATTTTGCCATTTAAAAGAAATATTCAAGAATTTATTTTAAAAAAAGAAGTACTCATCTCTCTCTTCCATCTTCCCATTTACCAAGCAAAAGAAAAATGTTACATGTCATCCATTTTCTCTAATCCATCTTCTTAGCACGGTGACTATTTATAAGAGGGGTAGCACGAGCTTAAGCTTAGCTTCTCGATATCAAATTTGATATCTCTTATGCAAAATGAATATCACTTATTTTCATTTGATTATCGATGTAAGATATGCGTAGTTAAAAAAATGAATATACCAATGTAATGGCCTTTACAAGATCTTCAAGGTGGCTGCTAAGTTTCTCCCAATGGTAAAGTGAGATGCAAGCTTAGTACAATCAGCTGAAAGGTACTGTACGTGACAATAAAACCTTTCGGTGCAGCTAATAGACCTACAAGTCTATAACCGCATACGCATGCACTTTGCTCCCTGACGCTCGAACAGTGTAACTACAATTTTTGAAAAAGCTTAGAGGATCATATTTTTCCCTAGCTAATACTATGGCTAAGCAAATATACCCAATAACCAAATCTGAATCAAAATCATCTCGAGATTGGATTAAAAATGCGTTATCTAAAGCATTTGGTTTGGTCATAGTTTTTTTTATTTAGTTATGGTTTAATTGATTTTGGTGGATCATGATGCCTTGCGGAACAAAAACACCGATTTGCTTTGTCTATACTTTATATTATAAAACATATATTTTTTATAATAAATTTATACATAAAATATTAATGATAAAAAACAGTTTACTACAAAAAGTATGTATTTTATCATAGAGTTGTGAATTTTATCACCAAAAATATATTTTTATCACATAAGTCAAATTGTATTTTTTTGTTGTAAAGCATTAGAATAACCACCACTGACTTTTCAGTATATCGATTAGTCAATATATATATATATATATATATATATATATATATATATATACACTCATATAAATATTAATAATTGAGGAGAAAAACTTAAAGGAGAATTTGGATTTGAGTACTTGATTGTTAAATGTTTTTGTTATTTTTAATTTAAATTTAGATGTGTATGACTTATTTGTTTGAGTTTTCAAATATGGATATATTGAATAATGTTAGAGAACTTTAACAAAGATTGTTGAGTGTGGATTGAATGAAATTATTATAGTTATTTTAATTTTTAAGTTGTATATTATTTTATTAATGTATAGCTTTTTTAATTGTGTAAAAAATTGTTTTTTTTTTGTTAATCGATGGTTAACCGAGGTTAATCACAAAAATAAAATAGTTTGGGTTATCGACTTATGATTGTGATTATAATTTTAAACAAATCAAAATTTTAGTTTTAATTATTATTTCGCTCATTTATATAATTACCGAACCATATCGATCCATCCGTAACTAATACCCTCCTCAATTACTATAGACAAATTCCTGTCCTATGCTCGCATGGCAGCCAAATGAGAGATAAGAAGAGATCCTTCGAAACTTTAATTGCAGGACCAAAACGTGCATAAGGAATCGATATGGGATAGTGAAATTGATGGCAAGTAGTACTAGGATTTAGGAACATGAGAGCTGTGTTGATCGAGTAAATTGAATATGGTACAGCATGAGAACATCTCGGTGTGGGCTAAGTGGGCCCATGGCTTGTCTAGCATGCGCTGTGCACATTGGCTCCTGTTGAGCATGCTTTGTCTTTATGCCCATTTTGACTAAACTGTCCTCTTGCCGCCACACATTCGTCACTAAACTGTGCTATGAGAACTCACATTTAGTTAAGTACTACAGTAATATATTTTCTTTACTCTACACTTCCTTAAATATTTGTTTGCTTTTAAAATGTAAGTTTGTGCCGAAATGATTCTGTGATTTGACAAACAGCTTCGCTTCTGATTAGCCATTTTCATACCAAGTGTACCAAACGGTTAATGCAAAAACTTTCTTTTGGGCCCCCTCTCTACCTAGGTGTATCACAGATTTCTACTTTTCATTTGCATAATTGTAGTGTGAGCTTGACCTTCCCTGACATATTACATCAATATCTCATTTACAAAACGCTGATTAAAGATGATCTCAATTACGTGAAATATTAGATGGGCAAAATCATGAGATGTTTGAATAAAAACGTCATGTATGTATCATCTGATTGCTAAATTTTTTTCTTTTTATGTTATCGGATTATGTCCGATACCTATAGTTACAGCATCTCAAATTACTCATAGTTTGAGCATGATTTCAAGCATGTCACTTTTATAAAACTTAGGTTTCATTCACCAATAGGAGCATACCATGATCGATGTGGCCAGAGTGTTTTCCTTTCAATAAAACTGATTAAGCAATTTAGTCATCCAAATGATAATGGGTCTCCTTCTGTGTGTATTACAAAGTGCTTGATAATGACAGTGAGATTGGTTTTTAGTTCTTTGAATTCTTCTCCATATTGAACATCCTACGTACTAGTTATCCCTAAAAATAAAGAACATATATCCTACTAAACATGCAGAATCAAAGTAGTTTAGGACCATAGGGATACCTCATATTTTTCTATAGTATTAAAACACATGATCAATATTTGCCATATTTAGGGTAAGTAAAAACTCTTCATCAAACTCAAAGAAAAGGAAAAAAACCCTCTTCATCTGGTTTGACAAAATGATTTTTTTCTTCATAGAATTTATTTTGTAGCACTACTCAAAGAACCAATACTTCATTTTCGAATTCAATCAAGAGCAATATTGATTTAGTGCTTCCCATGTTGTCATTTTATTGATGTCACCCGAAAGTTAAACTACTAACGAGTTGATATTTATATAATTTAATTAGTAAAATGATACATTTATCTTTATAAAATCAATGTAATAAATATGATTTATTGAATTTGATTGAATGTGTGTTGAGTTAATATGATTTAGCCTTTCATTTTAGACTCATTTTGCCGACCTCACCATCATGGAAAGGTCTCGCTCAGAAATTTTTTTTGTTAGATCATAATATTTAAAATATATATATATGTTTATTTTTTTTCTCATTTCATTATATAAATTTTTGTACCATGTATTTTTAAAGAACTTATATTAAATAAAAAATTTTCCGTTCAATTGATGTAAAGGACACCGACCAATCAAGTGCCACCAAATGAGTGCAATGAAAGTACGATGAATAATCACCGGTGCAAAAAGATTACTCCACTTTTCTTATCTAAGCTTAATGACGAACCAGAAACTTCCACGTTAGGTGCTGTTACGCTTTTTACACAATGAGAAAAAAAGGAAGAAGAACATGGATAGCAATTAGTATAATGGTTGACCAAAACAAGCTCCCTTTTTGTAGAACAATGGTGGCAATGATGGCACCCAACCAAAACAAGCTCGCTCTTTGATGAGCATTTCATGAAAAGATAAGGTTGAATTGAATACCTTAAAAAAGGAAATAAAAAAAGTAAAAGCCCTCTTATCACCCTCCAAAAGCTCAATTGAATTCTGACCATGTCTATGTGGAAGCAGAGGCGAAGCCAGGAACATTGGGGCCAAGGCCTTAGGCCTAATTCTTTGAAAAAGGTTTAGTCACTGATATTTTTTCATATGGTCCAGAGGTCACGCTTAAAGAGCAGACCAATCCAATCCGCTAAAAAAATCGATTTATGACCCAATCAGGGCCCAATATGCGGTGCCGTTTAGTACGGGTCCCTGTGGGCCTAAGCGAAACTTCCTCGTTCTGTCTCTCTCTCTCTCTCGTGCAGCATCTTCATCAAATTCCCCGATTGAATTCCCAATCAAATTTCATAATCTTTGAAATCGATACGTGGAAAAATGCCGTCTGCATTCAGCGGCGATGAAACTGCACCCTTCTTCGGCTTCCTTGGTGCCGCAGCTGCGCTCGTTTTCTCCTGTAAGCTAACCCTAATTACCCTGTTTGGCTCCCCCAGCATGCTAAATTATGTCCATTAAGCGGTGATTATCTTGTGATTTACTAATGGAAATTTGTGGGGATTGAAAATTGGATTGGTTTTAGGTATGGGAGCTGCGTATGGGACAGCGAAGAGCGGCGTAGGTGTGGCGTCGATGGGGGTGATGAGGCCAGAGCTCGTAATGAAATCGATTGTTCCCGTTGTTATGGCAGGAGTGTTGGGTATCTATGGTTTGATTATTGCGGTTATTATCAGTACAGGTATTAATCCTAAGGCCAAATCCTATTACCTCTTCGATGGATACGCTCACTTGTCATCCGGTCTCGCTTGCGGTTTGGCTGGTCTCTCTGCTGGTATGGCTATTGGCATCGTTGGAGATGCTGGTGTTAGGTATTCTCTGTTCTTCTATCATTCTGTTATATATCAGGGTAAACTTGAATATATATTGTTTTGATTTAGTCTTTTGATGATAATGGAAATTGGATTTGATCTTTCTTATTTGTTCTTTTTTATGCAAGTATTATTTGTTGTTTTGGCTTTTCTTTATTTTTGGGGTGATTATCCTAGGCTTAGTTTTTTTTCACAGAAAATGTAATCTTGAGTGAAGTTTGTTTATGATGTTGGATGAGGCAAATCTGTCACCTTGATTGTAGCATTTTGAAGGAACAAACATTAGCACAACTAAAAATTAGCACAATTAAACATTAGCAAACATTATTAAAAAAAATAAATTCAAAACCAATTAGAGTAGCAAAGAGTTACTCATCAAAAGAGGAGGGAAAGGCCAGTTTTAGACTTTTCTACTACTTTTTTTCCTTTTTTACAAGCGCCATTTCTAATGATTCTGTTTATAAATTAAATGTTAGCAAACATTGTCAGGAAATTTAGTTTATTTGGGGTCCCTAATTATACCTTGGAAAAATATACTACTCGAATGTTAATGTCACGCTTTCTGATAATTTCCAACTTCTTATTGATGCAGTTCTGTTAATCATGCTGTAATTTTTGTCATGGTCATTGTTTTGTTCAGAAACCACCTCCATTTTTATCTGGAGAATGTGCCGTGTTGAAATTTGATTTCTTATATTTGCAGAGCCAATGCACAGCAGCCTAAGCTTTTTGTTGGAATGATTCTGATTCTCATCTTTGCCGAGGCATTGGCTTTGTATGGCCTCATTGTTGGCATCATTCTCTCTTCACGGGCTGGCCAATCCAGAGCAGAATAGAATTCAAGGTTCTGATGCGAGGGTTGCTGGATTACTTTCATATCCTATGGTTGGTTATGCTTGTGTAGAGTTCAAAGCGCAATATCAAGTTGTTTGTCATGTACTCCATTATGTGATTGTGTGGTTTTATGCTGATTTTTTGTTAGGAGCAAATTCTACTTTTTTTTCTCCCCCTTGAAATAAAGTTCTTTTAGTTGTTTCTTTATGTATTACTGTAATTTACAGACAAGTTCAAAACAATTTGAAACCCCGATGGTGTTACTATGATCAACTTGAATCTAAAATCATCCTCTCTCTCATGGTTATAATTTAGCCCAAACTAGTACTGTTAACTGTTGTTGCTTGTACAAGTTTTACTTGTTGAAGCTTCATCTCTCCAATGTTTGGTTAATATTTTAGGATCTACATCATGGGTTAGGCGTGGTTTGGGAACCCACTTAAAGTGGTCTTAGTCTTGTTGTTTTCATCTCCTCTCGAGATAAAAATAATATGAATGTACTCTATTACATGAGATAATTGGCGATTAGCATAGGGAGTAAGTAATCTTTTATGTGGCTAGTCATTTGGTGTTTTTCGTTACTCCCTGTTTCTTTGTTAATCTGGCAAAGATATTGTTGTCCAGATAGTTGCACGCATTGCCTTTTCTCATTTGGAGCTTATAGATGGAGAAATTATTACATTTTGATATTCGATTTTATTCAAACAATGCTGAACTCTTGAACTATAAAGGAGAGTGAATGCAGGTGATGGTTCGCAAGGTTAACAAGGAGATTTGGCCATCCATGCTTTTATGAATTCTGGTGTTCTTATTGTTGTCACTTGTTCATGTATGTTGACTTGCGTACTCCTTATGTAACAGTGGTATTGCTTCTTCCCTCCCCTAAAAAGATGAGGTTTTGAATAGTGATTTGTAATTTTAACTGTGTCTAACGCCTAGCCTAGATAATGGTTTAACTCTCAAGTCCACTTCAAAAATTAAACTGTGTAGAGAGAGTGCATAGGATGCATTCAAGCTATTTAATAAGAGTGTACTTTTTATTCTCTCTCTCTCTTCTTGATGGCTTGAACGTATCTAGTGAACACTATTTTTAGCAACTCCTCTTGCGTGCAAGAATTTCTCGTCAATGGGATTTAAGGCACCTTATGTACCTTCAAATGTTCCTTTGAGTCATGCTGGATCAAGTGGCATCGTTTTGAGCACGTTGGCATGGGTTGAAAGTCAATTAGCGTAACCTGTGATACGAAACTCTTTTGGATCTACTTGATATGAGCAGCCAAGAAGGCTGTGTCAGATTGGACTGAGGTTTCAGAGGTATAACATTGCGAAGCCTTTGTTTGGATTCTGTTTACATATCTAAACTCTGGCCCAAATCTAGAGTAAAATTTCACTTTGTTTCGGTGTGTAGCTGTCAAAAACGTGATACTGAGCTGAATGTTGGGTCTTGGTTGAGGTGTCGTCAGAGGGAGATGCTTCTGAAGATGTTTCGATGTTTTTGTTAGTACAAGGTCTAAAAAGTGCGTGAGTGACGGTATTTCAATTTTAGGTCAAGAAGAATCTCCTCTATTTGGAATGCGTACTTGGGTCTTTTTATAGGGTTTCGAGGATGAGACAGTCATTGCGTCAAGGATGGTGGTCACTTGGAAGGCGGTGGTAACTTGGGGATCCAACTGTGTGAATTTGTATTGTCCGCGTGTTGCCCTGCTTCCTTGGTTTGGGGTTATCCACATATCGTGTCTTCATTGGGTATATGTTTTTTTAGAACACGGTCGTTACTCTTTTTATCCATGATTTTTTTCATTTAAAAATTAAAATAAAAATTAAATTTATGATAAAATTAAATATCATCATAAAAAATCTGAATTTAAAACTTTTTAGTTGACGTTTGATATTAATTTGACTATGAATTTAATTCCATTCAACTCTTAAATGTAAAAAAATTTAAATCCAATCTCATCCATTATTTGGTTGATGGGCGGTCTTGATGCTCAAGCTTGGATAACAGTACTAAGGATAGGAAAGTTTGATTGACATGTTTTGGCAAAGTGAAATGAATTATTTTGGGAAATTATGACTTAAAAGTCTGATTGTTTTGTTTAATGAGTTATTTACCGTAAGAACAATGATTATTGTACACTCATTTCAAACACCATTAAAAAAAACCACCCTAAAACTTAACGATAATTGTTTGAAAAGTGTCTGAACACGGGTGTATACAGCACCGCTCTTACAGTAAAAAGTCATCATTAAGATGCGAGAAGAGACATTTTGGCTTATGCTATTGACAGTTCACCAACTTTATATGAAATAAAATGATGAGAAAGTAGCTTTCTTCTGATTCTTGTAAATCCTTTTTGGACGCAATTTAGAGCGAGGCCTGCTGTATTTGACCTCAAAACGACAAGAATGCGCTTGGATTGTTGATCAGCAAGTATAGACTCTTGGGCCTCTTAATCCGTAAGTATTGGCCGAGAAAGCTACAAGTACGTATATCTACATTACCAATTTACAATGTAGTTTCTCAAAACTTTAGTTTGTGGAAAGATTTTCTTCGATAAGGAAATTGATCGGCGAAAAACAAGCCAACCATAGTCAACAAAAGAGTAGTAAAACCCTCAACCTCAACCTGAACTCTCCAGGGGCAAAAGTATTCAGAAAGGTACGGAAGAGATTTTATTTCCGTGAAAATAAAGGTGATAATTTAAAAAAAAAATGGTTTGAACGGAATGAGAATAAATGAGTAGTCTTTACCTAACAAAATTCATGTTTCCGTTCTTTATATGTTTTATATAAATATATTTGTATATTTGATAATTACTTAATTAATTTTTAATTATATAAATAATCATTTAAAATGAATAAGATTTCATTCTTCATTTGTTCGATCGCATTATTTTTTTATTTATACTTAAAGTTTTTTTTTAATTGATTTAAGCTTTGAAAACACAAAAAAAAGACGAAAACAAAGATAAAGATTGAAATTTTTAAAAATTTTCGATGAAAAAAAAAAACAAAAATAAAATAAAATATTCAACAAAAATAAATCTAAAAACAAAAAAAATATATTTTAATATATAAAAACAAAAAAACAAAAATAATACTTTTCACATCAAACAGGTTTCATTGCTATCCTAAATACACTCTAAGAAATGGGTTTAAAAAACATAAACGGATGATTAAGGGGTTACTTCAGATTTGACATCACTTGTCCACTTCTCAATGTCCATTTTTAATTTATAATTTCCACTACTATCATTTTATTTATTTATCTTTGTTTTTGGCTTTTTTAGGAGAATCTTTTGGCTATTTTGCATGGTTTGTTTATGCCCAGTGGCGTACATGAAGGAGAAAATAAACAAAACTTATAATCCCTGAAAATTAAAGATCAAATGAGGAGAGGAAGTTGGTACTACGTTTGTACTAAAAAAAAAATAGTACAAATGACAAATCAGATACTATTACAATTCAATTCCAATAAAGTTCAAAAGTAATTGAATGGCGAGCTCTTTCTCTCTCTTTCTCCTTCTGTTGCTTCCCCATTTCCTGCTGATCCAGTGGGACCTGAAATTTTGGATCCTTTGTCTTCTTCTTCCTACCCTCTTCCTCCGTCCATGGCCTTGAAAAAATGTAAGGGCGACAGAAGTCAGAGGTATTCCACGTGACATCACTACAGACCAAAACCACCTTGAAGCTGTACCCCCAGCTTGGTAACCAAAACGCAATGCCCGGAAAAAAAATCGCTTGTTTATGTCTTCGGCCAGGCTGTAACCTCGGGGCCCACAAAATTAACGGCTACATTTTCACTCGCCAGAACCAGCGGGCTACCTCCGCCACGTGACTAAAGTCAGACTTTAGACAAGTCTTCTCCTCTCTCGCATTTGGCGGGAAAGAGCCATTTGCGGGTCCCACCGGACATTTTAACTGCGCATCTCCATCTCGTTCCGAAGACTGAACTTCAATCTTAGTGGACCCCACCTCCGAGGCCGGCATAAAAAATGAAAGAAAAGAAAAAAGGGCAAAAGTGTAAAAAAAAACCTCAAACCCTCCAAAAAGAAAAAAACCCACTGACTACTGTTACACTGAAATTCAAAAGAAAAATAATATGGTTAACGTTTAGTGACAGGAAAATTTTCTGGTTTCCGGTCATCGGATTGTTATTATGCCGGCGAGGGCTGAGAGGTGGGATCGGCGGAGGACGGAATATCGGGACCAACACGGCAACCTTCGAGCATGAAGACAATATCGGACATTGTGGGTCGATCAAGAGGATCTGGTGCGGTGCAAAGTAACCCAACTTTCACACCCAGCAAAAACTCTTCCCATTCTGATGATTCAGGGTCAAGCTCAAGCAAGCCTGGCTCTAACAATTCTGTGATTTGTCCTCTTTGTAATTGCTTCTTGACCCACTTCACTATATCCTCATCTTGTGTGAACATCACTGGTCTCTTTCCTGTTAGTAGCTCCAGCAAAACAATGCCATAACTGTAGACATCTGATTCTTTTGTGGCCTCCCCAGTTAGCACTGCTTCAGGGGATACGTAGCCCAATGTACCAACTGAAGTTGAAGTGGATGCTTCTGCTGGGGTTGCCACTGTGAGTCGGTCTAGCCCGAAATCGGATAAATGGGCTTCAAAATCGGCATCAAAGAGAACGTTTTGGGGCTTAAGATCACCGTGGACCATGTTGGATGTGTGAAGAAAGGCAAGTCCACGAGCAATACCGAGAGCAATTAGGTGGCGCATTGGCCAATTGAGGACATGACCATCTTGGTGAGATGCTTCTTGGAGTAGAGTTGCGAGGTTTCCGTTGGGCATGTAATCATAGACAAGGAGCCTCAAATCAGGTGAGCCAGCATAGTAGCCGCGAAGAACTGTCAAGTTTTGGTGCTTCACTTTTCCTAGAAACTCAGCTTCTTTTCTGAACATGTTCTCGTCCAGTGACCCATCAGGGAGGCGGCGAATTGAGATGACCATTCCATCGTTATAACAAGCCTTGAATACTAACCCATAACGGGTTCTGCTAAGCACATTGTCTTCATCAAATTGCCTAGTTGCCTCAATGGTCTCTCCGAGTGTGATCTTGTTGTTGAACATAACTAGCTTTGGCCCTCCATTATCGGTGCTACTACTACGGCCCCCGCTAGCTCCTGAGCTTGCCCTTGCTGGGCTCCGTTTCTTCTCCCCGGATGCTCTTTCTTTCAGTCTCTTGCGCCACCTTAAAAGGCTATAAATGTAGAAGCAACAACACATTGACAAGAGGCAAGCACTACTTGCAGCCACAAGTATCAACACAATCAACTTCTTCCTCCTGTTCTTATCAGCTGTACCCTTACACTTCTTATCCAGTGGCTTTCCACATAATCCTTGATTACCTGCAAATACTGATGGATTGTTAAATCTAGACCCCAGCAAGACTGGAATTTCTCCTTCAAGGTTATTTCTTGAGACGTTGAAGTACACCAAACTAGAAATGAGTGTGAGATTAGCTGGAATCCTTCCACTTAAGTTGTTAGTAGAGAGATCCAGCATTCTCAGGTTTGACAACTTTGACAATGAATCTGGAATGCTTCCTGAGAGATGATTATTGTCTAGTAACAATGAATTTAGCGACGTGCATCTGGAGATTTCCTCTGGGATTTCACCTGTTAAATTGTTGCCACCCAAATCAAGCACATTTAAATCCGAAAGGCGAGAGAAATCAGCCGGAACACGACCCATTAAATAATTTAATCCAATCTCAAGAACTTCCAGACCAGAGCAATTTGCAATCTCTGGTGGAACAGACCCAGAAATGTGATTATCAGACAACGAGAGAACAACCAATGAGCGAAGAAAACCAAACGTATTTGGTATATGACCGGAAAATGAATTAGAACTGAGGTTCACATATCGCAAGCTCATCAAGCTACTGAACCCTTCAGGGACATCCCCAGATAACTTGTTCTCTTGCAGAGCAATCACTTGCAGATTGGGCAAGCCTGAGAGCTCAAACGGTAACTCACCCGAGAAATTCTGCTTGCTCAAATCAAGAGTTGTTAGCTTGAACAAATTGCCCAAGCTTGCCGGTATCTTCCCAGAGAAACCATTGCCACTCAAATTCAAAACCACTATTCGACTCAAGTTCCCAATACTTGCAGGAACTTCGCCAGAAAACCTGTTCCCACTGAGATCCAATGCAGTCAAGTTACTCAATCCCACTAGCTCCTCTGGCAAGCTCCCAGACAAGACGTTATGCCTCAAGCTCAAGGTTTCCAGCTCTGTGAGATTGCGAAAACTCGCCGGAATAAAACCAGAAAAGGTATTGCCACCAATAGATAAAATCCTTAAGCCCCTCATATCACCAAGAAAGACTGGAATCTCCCCCGTAAACCGGTTTCCTTCAAAATCAAGAACGCGCAAGAAGCTACATTGCTTAATCTCAATAGGAATAATCCCATTGAAAGAATTATTAGCCATCTTTAACTCCTCTAACCTCGTCAAATTCCCAATCTCAGGTGGAATATTACCAGAGAACAAGTTACCAGAAACATCTAAGTTAGTCAATGTTGACACGCGCGTTAACCACAAGGGAAAACCGCCGCGAATCCGATTCTGTTGAAGATCCAACACTTGCAAGACGCTGTAGCACGCCCCGGACTCACGCGCGACAATATCCATGAACACATTGAACCCCAATTGCAGGATCCTTAGCGAAGGGGGATAAACAGATACGTTGCAGAACATGGAAAACGGCACCGTACCTGAGAGGTTGTTCTGGGAAAGCGAGACAACTTGGAGGTGAGGAAGCGCGCCAATCGCAGCGGGGATCACGCCTCCGAGCGCGTTCCCTTCCGCGCTCAAATGAGTGAGGGACGAGCAATTCGCGATTGCTGAAGGTAAAGTCCCTTGCAAGAGGTTGTAATCGAGCCAGAGGTACTGGAGATTCTGAAGTTCACCGAAGCTCACTGGAATCTCACCGGAGAACTGATTGTAAGAGAGGTTGATGAGTTGGAGCTGAGATAAGCTCGCAATGCTTCGCGGCACTGGACCAGAGAACCCATTCGATGAAAGGTCAAGGTACCTGAGGCTTGGAGGCAGGTCTCCGGAGATCTCGCCGGAGAGGCGGTTCTGGGCGACGTTGAAGACCTGAAGATAGGTGAGGTTGCCGATATCTGGCGGCAGGTTGCCGGAGAACGAGTTGTACTGCAAGAAGACGGCTCGTAGTTGCGTGCATTGGGACAGGGAGGGAGGGATAGTGCCGTTGAAGGAGTTGGAGCGGAGGCTTAGCTTCCCCAGCATGCGGAGGTTAGCGAGATGGTCACTGAGTCGGCCGCCGAGTTGGAAACGAGGCAAGCGGAGCTCGGTGACTTGGCCATTGGTGCAGGCGATTCCACGCCAGTCGCATGGAGCCGACGGTGTGGAGGGATCCCAGTCGTTCAAGACCCCAAGCGGATCGTGGAGGTTCAGCTTGAAGGACATCAAGGCATCGATCTCTACTTGACCCTCGGCGCTGCGGTCAGCGTGTGATAGAAACGGCGCACATTGCACCACCACAAAGAGAATCACAAAAACCGCATCTCTCATATCCATTAATAATAAACAGAGATAATAGTGAAAATATAGCTTAAAGGGTAAAAAAAGAAATCAGTTTTTGAATAAAGGGTGTGGTTGCAGAGAGCATGTTAATAAGAGCGTCGGCAGAGGAAGAAGAGGATGAGGCCATATGATGTGGCAGAGTGAATAGTGTTGTTTGTTTGTTTTTAGAGACCCACACAAAAGAACAGAGAGAAGATGCTCTCTCCCTCTATTTGTTTGGACTTTAGGGTACTGTGGTGGGAGGTGGGGGGTTTCCTCTTCCCCAAAACCCTTTGAAAGAGCACTTTTTGAAACGGAAGAATGGTAGGGTTTGGCCTTTTAACCTCATATGGTATGTTATGGGTTGAATCATTGAGCCCTGTGATCTAATCTTTGCAATGCCCTGCTGTCATTTTTAGTATTCTTTTTTATTAATCTTATTTTTCGATATTAGTATTTTTGACATGTTATGGTAACAGTTTTTTATTTTCAGTTTTCGAAAATTGTTTTTAAAAATAAAAATTAAAAACTAGTTTTTTAATGTTTTATGAAAAAAACATGTTTTGATAACTATAACTAGAAAACTGTTTTTAAAATAGAAAACAATAAAATGTTGTTTGTATAATCTTATTTTGAAAACTGTTCTGATACACTTTATAATTAATTTTGGTTTTGAGTTTAAATTTAAAATCTATATTAATTTTATTTCTCATATTTACTAAATATTTAAAATTAATTAATATTATTTTATTTTCAAATTTTTAATATTTTTTATATACCATAGAGGAATAATGAAATAGAGAAGTGAACACTGATTTTAAAGCAATATTTCGAGAATTATGTCAAAAAAACACCAATTTGGAGTTTTAATAAAACTGTTTTTGAAAACTACTTTAGAAATTTTTTTTTGAAAACTGTTTACCAAACATAAAAAAGAGTTTTTGAAAACTAAAAACTGTTTTCAAAAATTGTTTCCAAACATATCCATGCATGTTTGGGTAATAGTTTTCTGAAGAAAATATGTTTGGATAACTGTAACTCGAAAACTGTTTTTAAAACGGAAAACAATGAAATGTTGTTTGGGTAATCTTATTTTGAAAACTGTTTTGATACACATTGTAATTATTTTTAGTTTTGAGTTTAAATTTAAAATCTATATTAATTTTATTTCTCATATTTATTAAATATTTAAAATTAATTGATATTATTTTATTTTTAAAATTTTAATATTTTTCATATATCATGAAAGAAAAATGAAACAGAGAAGTAAACACTGATTTTAGAGCTATTTTTCGATTTTTAAAAATTAACTTTTTTAAAACTGTTTTAAAAAAATTACTTTTAAAAACTATTTATCAAAAATTAAAAACTGTTTTCAAAAACTGTTTTCAAATATAACTTACGTTCCAGCAAAATATTTATAGTTTTTAAGGTGGATTTTAAGATTTTTGTTTTAAAATAAATTAAATTGTTATCCAAACAACAGTTAAGTTGGGTTTACTTTGCAATAGTTAATCTAAACTACCCAAAATAAAATACAAAAACTTTTGTCCTTTTCATTTTTTGTTTCTTTTATAACTTTATTTTGTGTATAGTTCTTTGATTTTCTGACTTGGGTGGCCACTTTTTTCATTTTCTGCTTTCTCCTTTTACTATTTGATTCAATGGTCAAAAGATTACCACAACAAATTGTTTGATTAACAGCTTATGAGGATGTTAAGTACACAAAAGCGATATATATTGATTGACGTTTATATTCGATAAAAACAAAGGCCCACAAAGATGAAAAGGTCAATCAAATCACAGTGGGTCACAAAATTGGTAGTCAGTCACACACCAACCAATTGAATGACGCAAAAAAGCACGTAGTCTAGCATTTAAGCTCTGGTTTAATCGCTGGGCAGTGGCAAAAGTTAGAGAGGGAAGAGGATTTGGTGGCAAAATTGAATAATTGATTTGTGTTAGCGGGAGTTGTTTTGGAGCCCAAAATTACAACTTTTTCAAAAGGTTGCTTTACAGGAGATAAATCATTGGAATTACATACTTTATTATACTAATTAGAGGGAAATCACATGTTCCTTAAAATTAAGCTCAATTATCGTATCCAATCAAACTCACGTTTTAAAATTTGGTTTGAAAAATTTTTAAACAGTTTGATAAAATATTATTGAATTTGAATTAAGTTCGAATTGATATTAATATTAATATTTTTATTTATTAAAATTTGAGATCATACTCGAGCTCGAATGAACAATTTAAAACTCAAACTCGAACTCAGACTCGAAGAGACTCGTTTGTTATCTAACTCGAACCATTAGAAAATCGATTAAATTAGAGTTCGAGCTCAATTGTTAAGCTCAATTCGAACTTAAACTCGAATCTATTTATTTTAAATCGAGTCGAATTCAAATACCTTTATATTCGGTCCAATCTCTTATTTTCCAAGCTTATTTCCAATCGTCGGGGCAACACTAACTTGAGACCTGAATAGGAAAGAAAGCCTGCTTATGATAAATAGCCCAAAAAGATTTGCAACTCTCATAGCAGCCCAACAAAGCCAGACAAATAAGATTTGAACTGTCATGAGGGAAAAAGAAAACAAATGAACAATGCTAAAGCACCAATACTGAATCCTTTTAAGAAAGAAAAAAAAAAAAAGAAAACCGAAATCAAAATACTACTTGGAGTTAAAATTAGGCAGATAGATCATTAGAATTGCCCTTCTTCTCGCCATACTTTACTACTTCAAGTATGTTGGGGTAAGCTGCAATGGCAAAGAAGATGAAAATAATAATGCACAGAGATGGTACAGTAGCTTTCACTCCTTCGTCAAAACGTATCACCATCCTGTTTATTATGTACACCCATCCTCCTATTAATATGGCGATCGATGCAAATATGAACCGCATGGTTGCAGCCAGGTTGCGTTTTGGACCTATGTTGCTTAATTCCCTAAAACAGAAAAAATCAGGAACGTAAATAAAAAAGAAGAAAAAGAACTAAAAGAGAGAAAAATTGTGGTTGCCTTTTTCTTTTGTTGCAAGAAGCCCAGAAGGTGAGTAAATTGATCTTGGGTAGTCTCTCTTATATTCAAAAAAGATATTGATGGATCAGTTTGCTTCCTCAAAGGTCAATATATTTTCTTGGAGAGAGATTTTCTCTTTGGGGGGAAAAATTTTGCATTAGGAATGTTAAGAAATCCCCCTAATTATTTGTTTATGAAATTTGAGTTCTAATTACATCGAAAACGTTTGTTGGCACTGAATTTAATTCAGTTTAAATCCAACTTTTTGACTTCAAAATATTTATTCCAAACCTCGCTATCATACGCTCTTCTATCTTAAAAATCAAAATTTAAACTAAGAATTAAATTCAAAAGTATTCGAATTTGCTACCAAAACCAGTAGTTAACAAATGGTTAGAATTATTAAGGTAATTCTTGTTGTCCTTAGCTAAAGCCTTTGCTGGAATAGAAGTTTGCATTACATGTTCTGTGGCTCACTTATTGAATGAACTCTTTAGGTTATGTTTCAAAATTGGTAGGAAAAGGAAAGGAAAATATACAGAAAAAAAGGATAGAAAATGGAAAGTACATGTATCTCTTGCTTGCATGTTTAAAAATAAATAGAGAAAAGAAATGAAGGAAAGTATATATAGTGCATTTTAGTATTGTTGGAGATCAGTCAAGAGTTAATATCTTGATCATCTCCTTCAAATAAGAAGTATGATTTTTTCTAAATTAGTTATTTTGAAATATTTGTTACTATACTTCACCACACACATATACGTAACTGCCACACAAAACCAAATGAGAAATATAGTCTTAAGAACATTGCGTTTGTGCACGTAGGTTTACTGGTCGAACCATGTTAAACGATGTGTTTATGTATGTTTTTTTTTATTATTTATAAAAGAAGTTATTTATTATGGTGAGTGGTTTGACGAATCCATGCACATTTATTAATATAAAAATAGTTTGAGCATACAAAAAAGAAGAGACTTAATACCTTAACCCCTTAAGGAATTGCTCTCCACACTTGATGTTCTTTCTCTTTACTTTATGCAGTTGTTCGCATAACAAAATTGAACATGAAACATACATACATACATATATACATACATAGTATTTCACATACTAGAAAGATGGTTATAACCTGTTGATATTTTAAGCTACACAATAGCATCCTGTGCCATGGAAGTTGATGAAGGCACAGCCTGGATGCTACTAGGCAGTGGAGAATTTGAGAGCCCAAAGCTCTTGACAACATGAACTGTATCTGCGCAGGCGACGGCAGCAAAGAGGATAACGCAGACGGCAGCAAGGATGAGAAAAAACATGTAAATACAGACTACTATCATGCCATTATCTGAAGCAGTCCCCAGTATTCCTCTCCAGATTGCCAACCCGCTCATGGCCGCCATTGCAGGGGCCACTATAGGTCAAATTATATCTCATATCAAACCAGGCCTAGAGAAACACATGATTCCTCAATGGCTTTGGACAGGGTAATACAGAATTCAATTTATAAGCAACAACTACAACACCAGTGCAAATTCTGAACTATCAATTTGTCTAGGCCGAAAAACAGAGGACAGGAAAAAATAATTCAGCCAGATTAAAGAGAACAAGTTTACAGTAGCGATAGATAAACAATCAAGGCAGGAGGGATGATAACTTATTTGAAACTAACGGCTTAAGTGCAATGCTTTACAGATGAGAGACAGACTTTTCACAGGATGATTTTTAACTTCTGAAGAGACAAGTCTTGTTAATTGTCTTAGATTAAGAATTGAATCATCTTTAATAAAGGGTAGAGATAAAGAGTTTAACATTTCGGTTCTAGTTAGCCATTTGTCAGAATAAACCAATCAAATTAATTAATTTTTAGAAGGTAGAGAAACATTTGTTCCTATATTTCACCGAAGGATTTGATGACTTGAAAACTACGCTCAGAATTTAATAGCAAATCCATTCTGGCAGTGCACTAAAAGAAAAGGAAAAATAAAAAGACATGGACAAAGGGTTTCCACTGAATTAGTACTCAAATTCATAGATTTTGTTTATACTGTCATGCACATTTATGTGAAGGCATCAAAGGTGCCGGCTTGGAATTTTTAGACCTCATTCACAACCAATAAGGGGGAAAAATATAGTCCAAAACTCCATATAGAACTGAACTTAGGAGAGAGAAAGAAAGAGAACCAGCAAGAGGAGTGGAATGCTAGATTAGTAATTTCACAAACTTGATTATAAAAAAAAATATAAGAATATTTAATATTACATTCATAAAAGCCATATATAACACTCTTATAAAAAAAATTTCCTCATAACTAGATATTAGACGGTCAATCATACAGCCAAAAAACGAAAGCATCAGCTATAGCATGAACAGATTGAAAAATTTCTTACAATCAACTGTGTTCAGGCAGAAAAATGCAAAACTAAGACGTCTAAAGATTAGATATATCACCATGTAATCAATTGAAAGTAATCATCAATTAGCCAGAAAATATTATCTACTTAGCACTTGATAAGCGCTTAAATATTCATATTTAAGCCTTTTAATTTACATTTTTAAGTTCTTAGTTGTGTTATTTCACGCTATTTTTTTCGTTTTTTGAGAAAATGAAGCATTTTGGAACTATCGAGCTTAAAGAGCAAAAGTTAGAGTCTGCCTAGTGCGATCGAGTGCAGGAGACCTGCGATCGAGTGCAACAGCACTCAAGTGCCCAAGCCAGGATCGAGCGCACCAATCTATAATCGAGCGCACACGCGCATCAGTGAATAGTAAAACGGCAGAACCTATGTTAGAAAGTAGGGTAGGGTTTTGTTTTAGGAGTTTAGGGTTTCCAGATGTTCCAAAACCTTATAAATAGGCTCGTAAACACAGAAAGAAGGGAGGCGATTCGAAGAGAGATTGTGGAGACGAATAGACGACTCTTCTCCATAGTATTTTCGGGTTTCTTCTTCGCTTTATTTTATTTTATGAAGATGTTTAGCATCAAAACCATGTGTAACTAATTTAGTAGTAAGGGCTTGATTGAAGCCCTGATTATGTTTAATCAATAATTCAGTATTGACACATTTGCGATAGTTATATTATGATGCTTAATTTGATTAATGTCTGTTTTCTTGAATTCCTCATAAGTGTTTGCCTGATCAACATATGCATGTGGTATGGACTAATTAGTTAAATTAATTTGGATGACCGAGTCATGAGTTTAACAATAGTAACAAAAGAAATACACATCGAGTTCTTGGGTTAATCAACATGAAAAACTGGGAGTATATACCATACCCTAGGTCTCGTGTGCTTGTCGATTTCCACAGATATTATGCTTTCTTAGAGAACAACTTAATATACATCATGCTAAATCTTTTAAGAAAGAAAAAAGTTAGAGTATACCATGCTTAATTCGTTGCTTAGGAAAATCAATAGCTTAAGGAGTATACACCATGCCTTTAGGTTGACAAACATTAAGTATTCATGACGTGATTAAAGCATTGACATATTGTTTTGTTGTGGTAGCATGATTAGTGGTGGATATCAAGTCCCTACGTTTTTATCATTATCGATTCAAACTCAATATTTATTTCTCTCGTTTTATATTGCAAATTTAATTCTAAATCAAAATTTATCAATCCCTGTGGAGATGATACTATACTACTATGTTGACCTTGTACACTTGCAAGTAAAACCGTTCAATTATTTGCTTATTAATTTAGGTAGATTTTTACACAACAACACTCCCCAAACAAGCTTACAAGATAGATAGAGACAGCACACTGCGTTTCCAGCGGTTAGATTTCTTGGTTGTGCGTCGGGGTGCAAAGTTGAGCCCAAACATCTCCTTCGTACCCATCCCTGAATCTACAAAACCAACCACCATTGCAACAACAGCGGCACTCTCGCTAATATGTTCCATGTCTTTTGTGTCAGACCACAAGCGGTGTGCCAACTGCAACCTCCTTTGCTTTGTATTCAATCCGATACCCCATCTAAGGAAGAGGTTCTCTCTATCTTCTTTAGAGAACCTTTTCTTCATTTGTTGGCTCAGCCTGTTCCTCTCACGACCAAGTGCCCTCAAGCTGTTCACAAGATATATATATTAAAGATCTCTTCTTGCACGTACACAGTAGAATATAAACACAATAAAACCCCGGAAGCTTCTAGCTTTTAGCTAAGATGTAATAAGCATACCTAGAAGTGGGTGTCAGTGTTCGTCCATCTTCCACAGTTTTCCTTCCCCGAGAAAATGTGTCCTTAATAAATGACAGCCTCCTGAGCTCTACCTCCATGTATATAGAATCATTTGGATCTCCTTTGAATAGCAGGAAGAAGTAAGTCCTGTGAGCCAATGAGACGTTGCAAGCATGCCAAAGTTCAATGATCTCTCTTTGAAGCCTCTTGAATTCTAAAGGCCACATTGAAGGAACTGTAAAACAATCTTGTATAGGGTCCAAGCCAACATCTTTTACATTCTTTGCAGATACAACGGACTTCTGTTCTGTCTCCTTCACCTGTAATGCAGGACTAGCACAGATGAATGACTGGCTTCCGACTGACAGAAAAAAAAAAGAATGGGGGGAGAAGATAAAAAAAAATGATCCACGCTACATCTTTGCCTAGCAGATTTTGCAAATGCTGCTGGATTAGATGGTGTCCAATAGAAATGTAAAACAATGCTCTTTGTGAAACATCATTTAGGTATCGATGTATCAAAATCGTATAGGGACTTAACTATTCCCACCATTATGTGATAATGTAATGCATGATTGACCTGTAAAAGAAATAGGAAGATAGAGGGTCCAGAGCCCATCTCTAAATCTTCACCTTAGCATCTGATATCCTATTTAAAGGGCTATCAAAATCATGATAAACAGAGACAAAAGAGAATAAAAACTAACCGCATGCTCAGCAAGTGGCATCTCATATTGAAGTTTGGTCATTTCCTTCAGTCCTCCAACATCATTTGAAGTTTTAACATTCTGTGCTTTATGCTCACAAACAGCAGCATTGCTTGTAAAAGTATGCAACCCGTTTATTGATAGCCTCTCATCATCGCAACCATATTTCAACATGGAAAGTTTTTTTTGGATACCCTCAGGTCTGCCAGTGAAATTTTTCTCAAACCAATTTGGTGGTGTGCACTCATTCTTTTCTTCCTTCTCAAACGAAAGCGGAGAAGAACTACTCATAAGGCTCGCTTTACAACTTCTACTCCTAATTAACCTCAAGCTTCTAGAGGTAGATATGTTTTCCTCAGAAAGCCATGAAGAAGATTTTTCAGGAGACGGGATAACAAAATCTGGAAGGGTTCTGTTCGGCTCTTTCTCTTCCTTCAGTGGGAGTGAATTGGCCCTGAATTCTTGTTTTCCTCTATGTTCATTCTCAACCTCTGTCAATACCGAGTTAACTGTGTTTGCTTCGGACAATGACATACTTAAATCTTCAGACCTGTTTAGACTAGACTCTGGCATATTTGAGTCTGCATGTATGTTCTTGCTTGACTCTTCCGTCTCTATGCATCGAACTTCCTTGCAATGATCCTCTAAATATTCATCAGGCTGCTCTTCGATCTCCTCGGTTTCAATAAAACCAGGAACTGTAATTGCCAGCTGTTGAGAGCAACCAGTGTGCAGGAAATTTACTTTGAAGTCAGGAAGCTGGAATAAGTTCTCATCAGAACTACTCCAACTGTGTTCACCAGAATGTGGAGATGCGTTAGAAGATCTGACACCAATACCTTGGCAGTGAGGATCTGCCGAAATTGGGTTCTTCAATATCGATAGTTCAGAGTCCCATGAATTCCGCACTCGCAACTTAGGGTATTGATGATCCAGACTCACCTGGAGGAGGAGGATGGATAGAAAATTAAATATGGGATAGAAAAATTGAAAAAAGATGGGATTGGATGCTCAAGTTAAAAATTAATAAATAAATAAGCACATACCCATTTTGTTGATGGCTTATCATCTCCATCCACTCGTCCTAGATCCTCAACCTGAGACCAAGCAAGGTCTAGTTGCACGGTCAGATCCATTATCTCTCTTTTTAGCTGTATGAAGCATTAAAAAAGAACCTAAGAATTCAAGGTTTCAGCAAACATGAAAGTTTCTGCCAGTTGCATATATGCATGTGTGGATATTCATCAATTCACATTTAAAGTTCACTTGAAATATATTTTCGCGAAAACGAAATACAAGGATTAATTATTATTGACTAGTTGCAGGCCCATTTCCACTAGAAAAGTGAATTGCATTGGCTTTCAAAAGGACTCAGCATTGTGGAAACCACCGCTTCTCTTTCAAGCAGTACATTTAGATCCAAAATTTGAGACATTGCAAAGTCAATCCACCAAGGAAGACAATGATTTGACTGTTATGGTCGCCATAAGCCCATGTTATTTGTATGGCACATAAAGCAATCATATGTGAAGGAAGGTTAACATATAGTATATCATTTTCCAAAAAAATATGTATTTTAAAAGGGTAAATGCAAAAAAAAGAAACAAGAGAATGTTATGACCTCTATCATATACAATTAGAGTAGTGAAACTTCAGCACTAAGATGAAGGTTTTATATGACAAAATAAAAATGTAGGATCCTGAAATCTGAAGGAAACTAGGAATATGGCTACGGAAGGCAGAATACAAATATAAGTCCAGCGATTAATAGAAGACAGGATAATGATAAAGATTTTGGAAATAAGACTTTAAAGAAAAAGATAAAAAGGCCCTGAAGCTGATTCTTTCTGTCAAGCTCTCATTGCTACATCCAACTACTAAACCCTACTTTCAAGAATGAACATATGGCTAACTTTTATAAATGTAAGCACTCTACCTTGATATCAAATGGAGAATAATTGAACTTTAAAGAGTTCAACAGGTACTAAATTTGATAGGAGTATATTTCATCACCTTTTCAATCTCAAGGTCTTTTTCTCTTAGTAATGCAGCTGAATCAGATGTAATGCAAGTTGGTCCTTGACTTCTCAACTCACTCTCCAATCTAGCCAATTCTCTCTGCAAATGCTTTACCAATGCTTTATCGGACATGACTACATTGACTTGTGCATTTGTGATCACTTCTTTAGCACAGCTTGCAAACAAGAGAGTATTTCTGGATTGCTCGACATGGGTTCTTGCAGTACTCATGGTACAGATTATGGAAGTTCTAGCATTTCCTCCTAAGGAGGACTGCAGTATGCGGGTTAGCTTTGAATCTCTAAAAGGAATGTGTCCATTTCTTCCCTTGCTGCATCCAATCAGTCATAAGTTAGTAACAGCTAGAAAAGTTATACATGTTTTGTAGCTTCATTAAGGTTTAGATACAAGGAAGAAAATTCAAATATTTTAGTCAGATGTCAAGGGTTCTTATGGGACTGTTTCTTTTGTCAACTACTACCACTAAAGGAAGGCGAGAGGAAGCTTGTAATGACTAAAGAACAAGCAACTCTAAGAGTATAAGATAAACTCATCTTCAACTCTTACGGTAGTATTGCATCCATATATCAACAAGAAAGCAGATGATACTAAACTAAGGTCTAAGATTATAAAGCTCTAACTAAAATTTTATAGCAAAGTGCCACCGGAGCTTTGCTCAGGTGGTTGGGCGGATGAAAGATTGAGCAGAGATCTTAGGTTCAAGCCATAATGCTCTCCTCTTGCACCCAAAAAAAAAATCATAGCAAAGTGTCTTAAGAAGCCAGGTCAGTTCATAAAATAAATATATAAATAGATGAGTAAATAAATATACTAGGGCAAATCCATATCTCTAACTGTAGTAGTGGACGAAATTAGACCACAAATATGCAGAAGATATTTGCACACAAACTATAGTACTACACCAGCTAACCTTAGCTTACGGATAACAGTTCCTAGTGTTAGTAAGCTGCGATTTATGTGGCAACCTTCTTTCAACCTTGTACCAGCTGATAATGACTGAGATGCACGTTCACTCCCTGCAAGATCAACAAAATTCTGTAGAAAAAACGGTTATTAATTTTTTTTGACATTGTTATTTTCCATTTGAATATTAATGAAAAAGAATCTCGGTTTCCATACCACAGTGGCTGAAAGGGTGCTTAATTTTTCATTGCCTGCAAACTCGCGCGCAGAACTTTCAATTGTCTGACAGAAAAACATAATTCAGCTGTTGAAATATCATATAATAATCAAGCAGTGCAACATTTAAAATGTCGTAACAAACCAACAATAAGTCATACCAATCTCAAAATCTGATGAGATCTGGAGCTTGCTTCATTCAGAGCAGTCTCCCCGATTTGCCTTTGAGCTGCCAACATGCGCAAAGTTGGTGTTTAAATAAGCAGTAACCTATCATCAAGTGTAAGGAAGGCTAATTTAGATAATCATTACCTTCACAGACAGATAGAAGTTCTTTAAAATGATTCCAGTCCCTCAGAGTTTCCTCTGTGAGTTTCTCAACCACAGTCCCTTTCTGTCAAAATAGCAAATGATTTAGTTCGATGAAATATCGTACCTGTTCCTCAAGATACCAAAATGAAATTTACCTCCGGATCATCTAGAAGTCTAAGCGGAGTGCTATCTGCACTTAGGAGGTCTCTGACAGATTCATTGTAGATCTCCATAGCAGAAAACTTCAAAATAAATTCTCTTTCCTTGTGCTATAGAACAGGCCATGAAAAATCTAAGGGATACCATAGAGTGCAGAACTGGAAGTAAGGAACAGTAATAATATCATAGTGTGTTCTTTACCCTCTCTATGTAGTCATATATATCTGCTAAGCTGTAATCAGTAATTCCAGTCATAGTGTATGTCTTTCCACTGCTTGTTTGTCCATATGCAAAAACACTTGCTGAAAAATGATTCATATTAAGAAAGAATGTAGATGGGATGAGGAGAGTCTCATACACAGAGAGAGAGAGAAGAGGTCATACTCACCGTGTATACCACTAACAACCGATAGAGCAACTTCCTTGGCTCCTTCCTGATATACCTGCCTTGTGGAGCAATCAGAACTAAACACTCTGTCTAAAACCAAAAGATAGAACAATGAATAGAACCAAACAAGATTTATCAGAAGCATATTTGATGAAGACTTTGTGAAGAAGAGAGCTAAAAATTCTGCTAGTACAATATGTTTTCCTAAACACCTACTTCAACTTGCTAAATTGTAAATTCTAAAAGAGTTGTACATGAAAAATAAAAATGAGGGTAAATTCATTGTTAATAATTTTATAGAAGAAACCATTCTCTCAACTTCGAAACAAATTCAACCAAAATGTTACATCTTCCCCCTTTCAATTTCTTCAAGCCAAAATGTTTTATTATACTGCATTGTCAGACAGAAAAAAACAGCAATTTGAGAAACAAGCCCACAATTTGAGATGCACTTGAAAGAGGAAATCATTTTTTCAAAGACTATAATCTAAGCACTTCCTTACCAAATGTATAGCCAGTTGCATACATGGACCGCTCAGAAATTGAAAGGTTGTTCCTGTATATAATGGTGTTATCATTTATGCATTCCCAATCTGATACATCTTTCCTTGCAATTTCCTTCTCATTTAAAGGACGCAGACGAACAGAAACAAAAATCTTCTCCTCTCGGCCACTTGGCCATTGCGTTTGCTCCTCTTCACCAGCCATTCCCATCTCTCACCTTCACCCCACCTCTGCCAAAGCTGACCTAAAAAAACTATCGAAAATGAGAGCATGTGTAAATAAATCAACCTATTATGATGAAGAACATAAATCTTTGCCTCCTTGACTCATTTCTCTATGAAGTACGATTTTTTCTTCATTATTCAATTAATGCATCATGATTCAGACTGTTTGATAAAGCAATTGTTGTTGGGCTCCTACAGAACATAAGGGCCACTCAACTTTTGCACCCACAATCATCATTCGCATCAACAGCCTAATCATGGGTTAGTTCTAAATTCACCCACAACTTTGTCCAGTGCTTTGTCTCAAGCAAGAAAACCTATTTCTCTATTTTTTAAATCCAAACATGTCGTAGAAAATACATATCCTAAATCGTATGCCACTCTCATTCTGATGAAACAGAACAAACGGTGATTTGTTTCATTTAATATATAATTACATATAGAATTTGGAGTTTTCTACGATGGTCCCGTGGTACAGACTGTCAAAGTTTCCCTCTCATAGTCTCATGCTATACCATTTTGAATATAGAAATAATTTTGCAATAAACAATAGATAGATAGAGATATTTTTACCTTGGACGTTGAGGTGTTAAGAATTCAGAGTCTTTTTCAAAGAATGTTTCATCTCCCTCATAGATTCCCCAATAGCTTCATGTGCAGTTAAGAGCAGAATTGATCCTCCGGTAGATAGTGAGAGATACTTTGGCTGTTCTGGTTTTTGTCTATATTTACTATTTAGCCTGAAACAACAAAATTCCAACACAAAATTACCATAACCCCTAAAAATATACCATATAATAGAAAACTGGAGATTGTTCGTGTAGTCATGAATTACAACAAAATGCGAACCGAAATGAGCCTATATTTCCAGATAAATAACATTTCAGAAGACAAATTCAAATTCTCTCACATTGGTTCAATCAAATTCAAAAACCAAGGTCTAGTTGCTTCAAATTCGATATTGAAAGAAAGTTTTAATTAGGAAGAGTTTTGAAGTCGACAGAAATCAAATTTAGAATTTCACAATCTAAACCTTATAAACACAGGTAAATTATCTTTTGAAGTTTCTTCTTGGAATCTGTCCAAATTTTCTCTGAATTGTTGGGCGTTTTCAAAATCAACAAGAATTAAAAATAAAATAAAAAACTACTCCATAAATGTAGAATTCTCTTACCTCGAGTAGATCAAATAGGCAAAGAAAAAAACCAAAAAAAGAAAGAAAGCGGAACTCAATAAGACAGAGGAAATTAGAGAAACGCAGGCCAGAATCACTACATTTTCGAAACAAATTAGAATAGCAGAGAAACCTGAAGAAAGAGATTGAGAGAGATTTGATACTTGTGACCCCTCTCTCTCTCTGTTGTGGATAATTCGGTCTTTTGATGATTGTATTAGGGAGGTTAAGCAAAAATAAAGGTTTGGTTACTTTTGCGGAGTGGTTATGGCGTCTTCTTCTTTGTTAGTTACCAATACCATGAACATTATTAGCCTTTCAATTAAAACTACCGCGCTAAAGAAAGGAGTTGACAACCGCCGAGGCGAGATTACCAAATTAACCATAATATTATACCTAATTTGCGTGGCAGCCATACCTCCTGCAAAAGGAAAAAATAAATTAGTACTACTGCCGGTTTAAGGCACATGACACTACTTTCCAACAGGAAGAGCGTTTTTTTCTTTTTTTTAATTTACTTTCCCACGAGAATAGGTTAAATTAAAGAAACTATTATAGATTCGATTTTGTGAGAGTTATCTTGTAATTTAAAAAATTTATTTCAAAATTTTTAAATACTAAAATTATTATTTAATTTTTTCGTAATTAATAGTGGATTTAACTACTATGAAACTGGATCCTTAATATCACTAATCGGCCAAATAATTAGTAGATTGAAAAGTTTATTTGGCATGCCCTAATTTCTTTAATTAATACTCCATATTGTTAATTGACTATTAATTAGCATTCTTTTCTCCCTTTTTTATTGAATGGTCTACACAACGGGAGACAAAGACGAATCTGGATTTTTTTCTTAAGAGTCGAAGTATACCATTAAAAATGTATAAGGAATTAAAATATTTTTTGAACTCAACAAACTCTATTTTATATAAAACAAAAAAAATCATAATTGCTGATAATATGTGAAAAAATATTCTATGTATATAAATAGATTTTTTTTATATCATGCAATAAAATTTCTCTACTTTAAATTATTAACTATAAAAAAGTATTTGTTAGTAAGTCCTAAATTTCACTAAATAAAATATGAAAAATGCCAACATCATACGTTTAGATCATCTAAATTCAATACAACTTTGTTTTTCTTTTAATCATTTTAAGTTTTTTACTTGACTTAAATCTAATTTTAAATAACGTCATAATTTTTTTTTTTATAAAACTCTCATATTACTAACAAAATTTTTCCGATTTGATGATTGTAGTCAACTTTGACAATCACGATGATTCGCCCATGATTTTTTTTAATACCTAATGCAAATGAGATTTGATCTCACATCTTATGTACGATAATAAAATATTTTTACCAAATAAAATAGTTGACACATATGTTTGTATTTTTCTCAACTCTCTGTTTGTTTTCATGTAAATGTAAAATCAATTCATGTAAAGTTATAAATTTTCCTTGTTTAGTTGAAGTTTAAAAATAAATTATGGAAAACGTAAAAAATAAATAAATAAATAAAATTAGTTATGCAATATGTGAAAGAAATTTTAAAGAAACATGATAGTAGTTTCTTTTACAAATAATTATTTTTCAATCATTTGTAAAATAAATTAACGAAAATTGTTTTGTTAAGTTGATCATCCAGTGGTGTAAAATATTATTTTATATGTATTTAATTTTCATACAGCTATTTTTCATTAAAACAATTTGTCAACACAATTTTTAAGAATTGCATTAAGTTACAAAATTGCCATTGCTTAATCCATTTTGAATGTGATTTTCATTTTCTTGCTATAAATATAATGCCGTCCATATATATATATATATATATACACACACAGGTGTGAGTGGTCTCTACTGGCAGTCTGGCTGTAGATTACTGTCTAGTTGGCTTTGAATTTCTTTTCATGCCCAACGTGAGGCAAAGAAAAAGCTGCTAAAGGAGAATGGGGACCCCTTTTGACCAAAACCCAAAACATTAATAATGCCAAGCAACCCATGTGATGACAGAAGCCACAGCTTTATGACTCGTCCATGACTGGAGGCCCATGCATGTGCATGATATATCTTAACCTATACAAAACAAAAGGCCTTTTTTGGAAATAAGAACCTAGCCTTGCTCATTAATCTGCTAAAATTATGAAGACAATACTTTCCGGCACTTACAAAATTACATCAATCTGTAATAAAAATTAAAAAGTAAAATTTATAATATATTATTTTTTTACATAGATTTAAACTTTTTAAATTTTTAAATTGATAGAAACTGCTTTACAATCAAAATTTATATGTACTGTAAGTTTTACTACATAATTTTTTAATATGAGTTGATCCCGAAATGAGATCAATTCCAAAAAATAGATTCATACGCCAACTCTTAGTATCATTTGAGTGAAATGCTCCAATGACCTGAATTTTTGTTTGCGAGAAAGAAAAGAAATGCTAGTATTTGCTTATGATGTTTGTCGTTTGTGGGATTATGGTAATGAATTTTAAGAGAAAACGATAAAAAAATCTTGTTTAAATTTGATTTATGAATTTTTTGTAACGTATGTATTTTTTTTTTGTCAAATAAAAGTAAGACATTTTTTTTTCTCTTTTTATCTGATGATGAAAAATATCATTAGTTTAAAATAATTCTATGAACCAAATTTTTGTTGAATTTGCAAAGAAATAAGAAGTTCCATGCACATGAATAAGAACCAATTATGATCGTTATATGTATGTTTAATCCATCTTCACATGGGGTTAGATCACATGTGTTCCAATTTTTTATTATCCTTTATGTTTCTTTTATTACTTCACCTAAATACGAACAAGAATCTGAAACTAATTATGCTCGCAATTGGAAGCCTTAATTGACACAGGTGATCATAATAACAAATTTGTTGAATTTGAAACATAATAACACCCATTTGGATCCGACAAAAGTTTTTCTTAAAATTTTGGTAATTTATTTTTTTTATATAAAAAAATATCATGTGATGTAATCAAAATAATACGGCATAAACATAGTCTGACACATGGTTACTCAATAACTCACTAGTAGTAAAGTGATTCGGACCAACTATTGAAGTCATATTTTCTAACACGGTGATGAGATAGCTAAAAAGGTGACCATCCCTTAAGTACAAATAGTTATCCATTGTGAGACTCGAGATATTAAGACCTCAGTCTAACAGTGTCCTACCCTGAGAAACCAACAACATGCAAATGCCTATATAAATGAATCTTTACCTGTGAATAAGAGGGATGAAATTTTTTTTTTTTAAAAAAGGAAAGTAAAAAGAGACAATAACGCACACAAAAATAGACGGGCCAATAAAAAGAGAGAAAACCCAAACACAAAAATAGCAGTTAGAGAGTTGAGAAAGAGCCACAAGTATAAAAAAAAAATTATAAGAAGAACAAAAAAAGTTTATCCAATTCTCTCTTCCTTCCAAATATCACATTACCTCTTAACGACACTCTCATTTCCACTTCATAAAAATGTTCAATATCTTAAACGTTGGATGGTCTTTTTAACAGTACAAAAACCTTGAGAGATTTTTTTTATAAGTTTTGTTCATTATTAGCTCTGAGAGATTTTTTCATCTAAGGTTTTTTTTTCAAAAACGAATCTTCAACAAACTCCATGGAGAGCCATTAAAGGCAGTTTTGTCGTTCACTTTTCTGACATCAATATTATGCACGGAACCCAACTAATTTGAAGTTTCATCCAAGATTTTGCACTCTAATTACTACTACAAGGGTCCGTCGATGAATAGCTAGCCCATGGCTCTGTTTTATATTACGTTTTTGGTTTTTGGTTTTCAGTGAGGAATGGTTTTCCACAATAACAGAAGCATGAAAACAAAGCAGGTGATTCCATGTAAAAAAAGACATATCAAATGGGCTGGGTGGCCTATCTGATTGCAAGATACTGGACAAATCAAAGGGTGGGTACGAAGCCTTTTTACCACCACTAATCAAGGTTGGGCATAGGGTCCCCATAAGACTCAGGGTCCAATTAGACTCAAGGTCCAATTAAGTTACAGTGAATCACGTATCATATAAAATTACGATTTTTTTTACGCTAACGAAAAGAGATTGAATTTAAATCTTTTAATTAAAAAATCCAAACATGATTATGAAATTATGATCATATTCATTTAAAGCATTTGGTTACTCTTAACAAAATTATCACTAATCTTATCGATGGATATTAAAAAATTGGGTTAATTAGATTTTTTTTTGATTTGATAGTTTTAAGTCTTTCATATAAAAGATCTAAATTCAATTTCTATTGTTCCTAATTTAAAGAAAATTAGTTTGATTTTTTCGGTTCTCAAATTAATAGAAAGACCCATCACGAGTTGATTGAAACTCAGATTTGTATTCGAGTTGCAAATTATAACTTCTTTTTTAAGTAATTAGGAAGATATCATTGCTCAAAGAGTCCACATCTCAAAAATATGGTCGGTTGGTCACAAGTAGTAACTTTTGTATCATTTTATTTTAAATCACTGAGTAGTTTTTAACATAATGTGCGGATTACATGTTCTATGTCGTGAGAATCGCTTAATACCATGGAATTGGGTTTGAAACTGGTCTATGAAATCAATTTTCTTAAAAAATAATATTCGTCTAGAAGATAATAATCAGTTAACATGTTAAGCAAATGTCATCCTCAATCAGAATTATCTTCACTAGCCGAAACAGACATGTTAAGCAAGTAGGAATTGCTCAACCACCTAATGGTGGAACAGAGCCATAAAATTTCAAGGAAAGGATGTTAGGCAGGACAATATTTAAGAGGATTAAAATTGGATAACAAATCAAAAGATTAAGATATATTTTTGTGTTTTATTATAATTTTTTTAATATATATAAAACCTAGAGTGAGAGAGTAAAGCTCTTTTTTTTTTTTTTTTTTTGGCTCTGTATCATGAGAGAAAAGGGGAGAAAATGGGAAGGAGGGGAGGAAGAGGAAGGGAAGGAGGAGCCGTGGGAGGAAGGGGAAGGGAAGGAGGAGAAGAAGAGAGGAAAGAGGAAGAGGAGGAGAAGAGAGGAAAGAGGAGGAGGGGGAAGGAGGAAGAGAGGTGCGAGGAGGGGGCGAAGGGGCGGTGGTGCGGGGGAGGAGGGGGAAAAGGGCGGTGGCGAGGGGAGGAGGGGGAAGGGGTGGTCGTAGAGAAAAAGAAAGGGGAGGGGGGAAATTGGTCATTGGAAAAAAATTTAATTTCACAAAGGTGAGATCAATTTTGTCCTGGAAGATGGGATAGAATTTGAGAGATTATGACTAACTTAATCTCAAGTTAATCCCTCAAATCAAACATGAGATTAACTAATCTTGTCCGAAGTTAGTCCCAGTTACCAAACGGCCCCTAAATCCCCTGCTCCCTTTCTCATTCTCTCTTTAGTTCTATTCAAAGTTGGCACTTTACTGTTTCACTCTGTTTGGTTGTTTAGAAAATTTAGAGAAAGAAAAGTAAAGTTGCTTTGAATCCTTTAATTTTCATGTCCTGTGTTTGGTTGCTAAAAACATCTAGAAAAAGGAAATAAAAATACCAATATCGGTAGATTCCCCTAAAGTAGCTTACTCAGAACGTAAGGGCTAGGTTTTGCTTCTGAAGAATCTAGTCAAGATGCCAACAACTCTTTATGGGATAAAGGGCAGCCAATTTCAATTTGATTGAATAAAAAAATCAACCTATGAAAGTTAGATGGCAGAGCAAACACATCTTGATTTACTACTTTCAATGAGCCCATCTCCCAGTTAAGCCTCGTGAAGAAGTAATCGCAAGATTGGAAGATTTGGTGGCAACCATACGGTTTAAGCGGCTGGTCCCAAAAGGATATCTTCTTCTATATTGGCCTACATTAGTAACATAATTTGGACGCATGGATAAGCAGTGGAAGGAGGGAATGTTAAACTTAAAGTAGAGAGGTGGTAAAATAGGTTTTTTTAAGGATTAATTTGAATTTCACGTTAAATTAATTGATGTAATTTTTTTTCGTTTAATAGTGTGGGAAAAAAGTACCATATTTTTAAAAAAAAGATCAAAACAACTTTATTTATTGAATTAAAATTTATAAAACCCTTATTTAAAGAAAAAATCAAACTCTCTTCCAAACAAATATTTTCTGCATTTTTCTTAATATATTAACTTTTAAAATTATGAATTTTGTATATAAATTCAAAGAGACTTTCAAAAACTAATGATCATAAAATTTGAAAATTTTCACAATAATGATAAAAAAAATGATTATATATATTATTTTTATATTTTAATTAGTTATGTGGTTCGACCATTTGACTCAATTTTCTCATTCAAATCGATAATTTTAACAACTATGATTTCAACAATCCTAAACTACTATTGTCTATTGCTTCTATCCTTAAACTATAAATTTGATATAAGAGACTCTTAAGTTTTCAACTACTGTAATGTAAACTATTCAATTACTATAATTCAATAATAAAATTGTTCTAATAATTTAAAAGATAATAAATTGGCACATACTAATTTGAATACATGCAAAAAAATAATAGTGATATATCATTATTAGAAAAATATATTTTGTAGTACTGGAAATATTTTCTATTTTCATACTGTAAAGATTTGAAACTTGAAAAAAACACATGAGTGCGAAATTCACAAAAATTGTTAAGTGATAATTCAATCATTTCAAGAGGGAAAAATTGATATTAATTCGTGAAATATGTGATGTTGCAATTAATTAAAAGTTTGGAAACCTCTTATTAGGAAATGTCTTGAGTTTAGTTGCTCGGAACTCAACAAGGTTGTCAAATCAAGCTCGAGCTCGCTCATAAGCTTGTTTAGTATAACGAGTAGAGCTTAAATTGACACTTGACAATCATTTGACTTGCCAGCTCGCAAACTCGATTCGCATGTATAATATATAATATAAAAATATTTTATATTTTAAAATAAATACATATACCTTCATTTAAGTTAAAAAGGATTGACGTAGATATATTTTGGTTCACACTATAAAAAAGAGCTTGAGCTCGAATTAGAGTTTCGAACTAAGCTCATTTTTTCGAATAAGCCGAGCTCAAATATGAAAAAAGCTTGGCTCATAAGCTCCCGATCTCAACTTGAATAATTATAATAATTATATATTTTTAAACTAAATATTTATATTATATTTCAAAATGTAAAATTATATATCTTAAAATATTTTATACATAAATATATATTTTTAAACATATTTATACATTTTTTACTATATCCTTAGGCTTTATTAGGTTTGTTAGCTTGAGCTCGAGGAATGTTAGAACTCGAACTAAGTCGAACCTGTTAATGTATATATATATACAATGTATATGTTAGTCTTACATTGGTTAGAATGGAAAACATTCCCCTTAGGTTAGGCTATAAATAGGATACATCTCTTGTAAACAAATCATATCATTCAATACAATTATCTTCTCTTTGTATTGTCTCACTTCCTCTGTTAAATTCAACTTAGTATCAGAGCCAGGTTCTTAGTGGTTCTCGGTATATCAAGAGTTGAGTATGCTATGTTATTGCTACTATTAGTGGATCATTCACATCAGAAAGCCTTCTTATATATCCTCTTCATACCTGTCAAGTCATCACTATAGTCGTAGTCTTATTCTCTATCGACTTCATCTCAACCGTCGCTCCATCGACGTCACTATAATCGGAGTCTTATTCTCCATCGACATCACCTCAGCCGCCACTCTATCAGTCATTGACCCCAGTTGGCTTTTCCAATTAGACGACTCAGTTCCATCCTGTTTAGACCTAGTCAGTCATTTCCTGACCAATTCATTTCTTGCACACTATGAAGCATCTTGAGCCTTCACTATATGGACTTAGGCTATGTCAAGCTTTCTTAAGGGTAGAAAACTTTGGCGCTATATCACTGGCGATATCACCGAACCAGAGAAAATCGCTAGAGAAGACAACACCAAATACATAGACCGTCTCGAGGAGTGGGATAGCAAATCCCACCAGACCGTCACTTGGATTCGCAACATGTGTGTACACTCCATCAGTCTCCAGTTTGGTAGATTCAAGATTGCCAAGTCACTTTGGGATTTTTTAGAGAAACGTTACACCACCGCGGATCTGTCTCATTAATACCAACTTCTGGGCACTCCATATCGCATGAAACAACAACCTGAGCAATCCATCAATAATTTATTATCTGAGATGCACTATGTTTGGGATCAACTTGCCTTCTCTCAGAACCAGAGTTTACAGATGCCACTAATACTGAAAATTTTTCTAACTATCGGGATCAGTAACACTTGGTTCTCTTTCTCATGGCCCTCATTAATGAGTTCGAGCATGTTCGTGTATCTCTTCTTCAGCGCAGTCTCTTACTTACTTTGGATCAAGCTGTCACTGAACTTTTCTCGGAGGAAACTCGTCTTGCCCCTCGCAAGACGAACCCTATAGATGTTGTCTTCGCCACTCCCAGAGGACCTCAACTCAACAACAAATGGTATCCATATGGATTTTTTCAATCTAACAACAAAGGACATCAATCTGAATCCTTAAAATTCTGCAATTACTATAAGAAATCATGACACATTCTCTTGGAATGCTCGATTCGAGTTTGTCAATTCTGTAAAAAGCAAGCCTCTGGTCATCTTCACTGTGATTGTTTCCAAAACCCCAACAGACACTCCCAACAATGCATGTTTCGCAGTACTCCTTCTAGATCTGCTGCCACTACTGCTGAAAGTTCATCATCCACTGCTTCCATTGCAATGTTTTATGCCTCTGACATATACGAAATTATCAAACAAGTCCTTGCTCATTCTAGTAATCTACCTTCTACTGCTATGTCAGTCACATCAGGTAATTCATCTTGGTTCTTTGACTATGTATGTTGTAATTACATGACTCCTGATTCCATTTTCTTTTCCATCAAACGTCTTGCTAATCATACTCTGACTATTCAAACTGTTGATGGTTCTCCCATGACCGTGAGTTATATCGAAAAAATTGTAACATTAAACACTTCTCTTCTTGATACTTACTCTCAATCTCATATCTATTGGCCAATTATGGGACTTTGGTCTAATTGTCATTTTTTTTGCTTCTGGTTATTGTGTGCAGGATCCAAAGACGAGACAAACTCTTGGAATAGATCGTAAGGTTGGACAACTCTTTGAGCTCATCAATCTTCACATTTCATTCCGTTTATCCTCATCAGTTCAGACAGCATCCCCAGTCTCATCTACCCCATCTGTCAGTCTCTGGCATTCTCGTTTGGGTATGCTGCTGTTGGTTGTCTTCAATACTTAGTGTCTAGTGGTTATTTATGGCTTGTTAATAAAGAATAATTTGATTGTCTTCCTTATCAACTTGCCAAACAATCAGCATTTCCATTTCACAAAAGTGATTCTTTTTCTTCTGCACCATTTGACTTGATTCACTTTGATGTTTAGGGCCCATCTCCCACTGCTACTATGGGAAACTCTAGATATTTTGTCATTTTTGTTGATGATTACTCTCGTTACACTTGGATATTTCTTATGTGTACTCGATCTGAATTACCTCAATTGTACTTTGATTTTGCTACCATGATCGAAACTTAATTTTCTTGTAATATTAAAGTGTTTCGTGCTGACAATGCTGCTGAATACACAGACTCTAGCGTCCTTAACTTTCTTTGCCAACATGGCACTCTTCCTCATCATTCATGTCCAGGCACCTCTCAACAAAATAGAGGTGTTGAGCGCAAACACCCAGACATTCTCAATACCGTCCGTGCTATTCTCATATCCCCTTTGTGTCCTGAACGTTTTTGGGGTGAAGTTGCTCTTACAGCTGTTTACACCAAGAACCGTATATCTTCTCCCATAATTGGGAATCAATCACTCTTTGAGCATCTATATGGTCACCCTTTTTACTATAGTACTTTTAAGGTATGTGGTTGTGCCTATTTTGTGCTCCTTCAGCCTCGTGAGCGCACCAAATTGGAACATAGACCTCCCTTATGTTGTTTCTTAGGATACAGTGTTGAACACAAAGGCTACAGATGTTGGGATCCTTATTCCAAATGTCTCTGAATGTCTCATCATGTTGTTTTCTAGGAATACAAGATGTTCGCCTCCATATCCAAGTTTCACCTATCGCACGACAACACCTCTCTCCTATTCACTGACCTCTCCAAAGATCTTTTTCCCGACACTCTTGAGACAAACTCTTTTTCTGAGTCAACATCTACACCAACACATCCTATCTTATCAGATATGTCATTACCACCTAAAATGTTTACAAACATCTCAATTGAGTTATCCACCTTACCCTCTTCTGAGCAACTTGTATTTTCTGATGGATCCGCTCCAACAGCTTCTGATCTCCCTGAACCACAGTTTTATCGTGAAGTTAGTTCTGATCATATTTGGCAAAAAACAAATAATGATGAACTACAGGCACTCGAAAACACTCACATCTGGGATCTAGTGGACCTACCAAAAGGCAAACATGTTCTGAGATGCAAGTGGATTTACAAGATCAAAACTCTATCTAATAGGTCCATTTATTGATACAAGGCTCGCTTAGTAGCTAAAGGGTTTACTCAGGAGTATGGGATCGACTATGAGGAGACATTTGCCCCGGTTGCCCACCTCACTTTAGTTCGTAGCTTAATTGCAGTTGTCGCCGTTCATCATTGGGGCTTATTTCAAAATAGATGTGAAAAATACTTTTCTTAATGGTGAACTCACTGAAGAAGTTTATATGTACCCTCCTCTTGGTTCTCATCATCTTCTGCATCAAGTCTGCAAACTTCATCGGGCTCTCTATGGTCTCAAGCAAGCTCTTCGGGCTTGATTTGCTAAGTTCAACACCATTGTTGGAGATTTTGGATTCACTCCCAGCGCACATGATTCTGCTATTTTCATTTAGAAAAAAAACCAGTGTACTATTATTCTTCTCCTCTATATTGATAACATGATCATCACTGGTGATGACCCATTTTGAATTTTGGATTTTAAGACTTATCTCAGCCAACATGTTGAGATGAAAGATCTTGGGAAGTTCAATTACTTCTTAGGACTTGAGATCACTTATAACTCCAAGGGATATTATCTCTTCTCAAACAAAGTATGCTTCTGACCTTCTTACTCGAGTGGGACTCACATATAGTAAGACATGTACCACTCTTCTTGAGCTCAACTCTAAACTCACTCCTATGGATGGTACACCTTTGGAAGACCCCACATTGTTTCGCCAGTTGGTTGGTAGTCTTGTTTATCTTAAAGTTACTAGCCCTGACATCTCTTATACTGCCCATATTGTCAGTCAATTTCTCTATGCTCCTCGTACACCCCATTACGCCGCAGTTCTTCGTATTATCAGGTACATGAAGGGGACCCTATTTAATGGTCTCCATTTCTCAGCTCACTCTTCACTTGAGCTTCGTGCCTACTCAGATGTAGATTGGGCAGGTGGTCCCACTGATCGTAGATCCACCACTGGTTATTGCTTCTTTTTTGGTGATTCTCTTATTTCTTGGTGAAGCAAGAAGCAAACAGTAGTCACTCGATCCAGTACAAAAGCTGAGTATCGAGCCCTTGCTGATACAACTCAAGAACTTCTTTGGCTTCGCTAGTTACTTGAGACATGTGTGTCACTCATTCTACTGCCACTATCATCAGTTACGATAATCAAAGTGCTATCTAGATTGCTCACAATGATGTATTCCATGAACGCACAAAACACATTAAGATTGATTGTCACTTTGTGTGTCATCATCTCACCCGTGGGACTATTAGACTATTATCAGTTTCTTCTGCCGATCAAACTGTTGATATCTTCCCTAAAACACATCATCTTGAACGCCTTCAGGATTTAGTTTCCATACTCAAGTTGGTCTCCATTTTACCACCTTGAGTTTGAAGGGGAGTTGTTAATGTGTATATATATACACAATATATATGTTAGTCTACATTGGTTAGAATGAGAAACATTCCCCTTAGGTTAGACTATAAATAGGATATCTCCCTTATAAACAAACCACATCATTTAATACAATTATCTTCTCTTTGTATTGTCTCACTTCCTCTATTAAATTCAACTGAACCAAAAACCCAAGAATTGGCTATTGAACCAAATATGAGTATGAGCTTTAAGATTCGATTCACGCTTGAGTCGAGCTAAAACATCTAAAAGCTTTTGAAGATTTGTTTTCATCCATAATTTTCATTTCATTAATTGGTAAAACCTAATGTTTTTGGTCAAAGTGGTTCGGTCAATCGGTTAATTAGTACTATATCAATAAGTTAAATAGTGTATATTAGTGTATCGATTGGTTGATGGTAAAAATATCTTTAACTATTTCGATAATAATTAATAACTATATAAACCTTAAACAACTTTACTTGAAAAGTATATAAAATAATATTAATATTAGTAATATATTAAATATAATAACTAATAAATAATTTAAATAAACTCTAACAAACCATAAATTTTAAAAATTAAAAATTTAGACGGTTAACCTATTAACCAATGGAATTAATTGACAATCGGTAAACTTAAAATAAATGGTTAAAACAATTAAAAAAATTAGACGATTAAAGTTTTTAACCGACGGATTAAACACCCCTAATTCCCACGATCTGCCAATAGAGCTGCTGATTGAGTGGCCGAAAACACCAGATTGGACCTCTGTCCAGTTCTACCGCCTTTGCTAAGGACTGATCGTTTGTGTCATGGGCCTTAGCTTTGGGTGGGCTTTTTGTTGATTTGAATGAAATGGTTAAAAAGAAAAACTCCCCCTTTTTTCTCTCGCACCTATTTTCATTCAAGTTGCCCTGACTCGAATTTAATCAGTAGCCACCGCCACAACTCTCTCTCCCTCTTTTATTCAAAGTTGCCTTGATGTACAGTCGTCTACTTGCTTTTGATTTTGCACCGAGCATGAAGCACAAGAAGAGCTATCACTTTTGAGGTGTGTATTTGTTAGTTTTATGCATTGCTTATTGGAGATTTTATTTTCATTTGATTAAAGACCAATTGTAACTTTGCTTATTTATGTATTTATTTAGTTTTCCAATTCCACTAAGAAACCCAAATTTCAATCTGTTGCTAATTGTTAATACTGTGGACAAGAACTTCAAATGCAGTATTAAGCAGGATTTTGATCAAACTTTGTACAATCTGGGCAAATTAATGAAAATACTTATTAAGCGGATTCTGTCTCTCTTTTTTTGTTATGTGTATTTTCTTTGATTTATACGTGTTCTCTTGAATTAATTTGGTCTTTTTCAATTATATTTTGTTACTTTGGCTATGGGTATTGATTGCTAGATTTTCGAAAGGGCTTAGCCGTTATTTTGTTCCCACTCTTGAAGTGGTGAGAATGTGGGTGAAAGTGGCATGCTGCGTGCCAATGCCACGGTGATTGAATTATTCATTCAAAAGGCTTATATACAGATGGTGAAACAGGATAAAGAAATATTTTCTTTTTGGAAGCCCATTTGAAAAAGAAGAAGAAGAAGAATAAGAACAAAGTTTCTATTTACCATATGAACAGAGTCATGTAAACATGAAATTTCAAGAGGCTGCTACATTCTTAATATATTATTTTTATTTATAAATATATCATCAATATATTTTATGTTCTAGGTGATGCATTTTCATATATCTTGGTGGTTATGTGAGTTATGGTATCAAGGTTTGTGTTCAGTAAAAGAGAAGTGCACTTCACTTGGAATTTAGTAATGCTAAATCATGAATTTTCGCGATATTTAAATGTGGTAGTAGCTTGAAATATGTGATGTTCTTCTGGCTTGATCTGATCGTCTTTGCATCTTTGATTAGTAATTAGAACCTTTTGTACTTAGGTACTTGCTATTTCTCTATGAAGCTTGCTGCATTCTTTTCTGAGTCTCTTTGGTTTATTTATAAGATCGTTTGGTTCTAAAGAAATGCACTGAAAATTAGGTGATAGGAAGGCATGCAATGACTTCCGGGTCCACAGTTAATTTTGTTTTCGTTAAGAAATGATTAAATTCAGTTTAGTGAAAATGTACCTTAGAACTCCTTTTTTTTTAAAAAAAATCTTTTGGTAATTATGATTTGGGAACCTTAATTCATTTATTAATTTTATCTGTATAATAGGATTGTAAAGTTTTGCTTACCAAAATGTATCAAATTGATGTGTTGTAGTTGCGGCTGTGTTTCTTTTATATCAACTTGGATCACCATTTGATTAGAGATTTTCTTATCCATGTTTAAATTTGTTAACATATATTATTTTAGGCATTTAAAGCGCGTTGGGAACACAATTTAGTTCCTTCGAGCTGGTTTTGTGAGCTAGGATGGCTCCTCTGTCCTTGTTTTCTTCATGTACGCCCTACAAGGGCTTGCTCGCTCCAAAAACATTAAATTGCAATGGAGAGTTCATTGGCAGTTACTCAAATCCTTTTAATGAACTACCTCTTCATTCCAAGTCATTTTCTTTATCTGCTGAACCTACACATTCAAGGTTGTTTCCTAGCAAGAAAATGATGAATTGGGATCAATCCCTGAAACTGTCTTTGAGGAATGGAATCCAGTGCCAAGCTGTGGAAGTTGAAAACAAGCCTTCATTTATGGTGGCGAAGAAATTTCAAGTTGATGATGTGATTGAAGCTCAACAATTTGATAGAGATATGCTCAGTGCTATATTTGAAGTTGCTCGTGAAATGGAGAAGATTGAAAAGAATTCACCTGGAAGTCAAATACTTAGAGGTTACTTGATGGCTACCCTCTTTTATGAGCCCTCTACTAGAACTAGGCTTTCATTCGAGTCTGCCATGAAACGTTTAGGTGGGGAAGTTTTAACAACCGAAAATGCACGAGAGTTTTCATCCGCAGCTAAAGGGGAAACACTTGAAGGTACGTCTTCTCAACTGTCTGTTAGGGATTCATGGAGTTGTATTTATTGTGTTATAGTTGTAATCTAAGAGCTTGATTTGCAGACACTATGCGAACAGTGGAGGGCTATTCGGATATAATTGTGATGCGGCACTTTGAAAGCGGTGCTGCCAGAAGAGCAGCAGCTACAGCTGGGATTCCTATTATTAATGCTGGTGATGGTCCTGGACAACATCCTACTCAGGTGTGCACTTGATGCCAATATATATGGAACATTTTACTTTAGTAGTTTTGGAGTTTTGTATTCTTTAAGAATTATCGTATTTCTACATGTTACCTGGTAGTTTTGTTCTAAAGGAGCATTTAAGGATATTTTGATTCAATGTTTGTATGAAATTAAGGCAATGATAGTATTGGAAACTTCATTTCAGTTTGTTTTGTCTAGCGTTGCTCTAGAGCTTAAGCTATAAAATAATCGAGACCAGTGGAAGTCTCTCTCACCCCTGTTCCCTCTTTGAAGCATGGACAACTTGGTCTTTTGAGACCCAAACAACAAATAAAACATTGCTTGCTGACAACTTAAAGTAGTGTGTTATTGCTTTTAGGATCTTCACTTAAGTAATGTGCGGTAAATTTTAGAAATATGTTACTTTTGGTGATGGCTGATCGAGTAATCCTTTTTTCCCCTCTCTGAAGCTATTGAATTGGCTTCCTGAGATTAGTACTCAGTTTATATAGGAATTTGGACTATTTTAAATGGGGGAGGGAGATGTCTACTTACCTTTTTTGGTGATCGGATGATATGTCAATCATTTTCTTTGTTGTTATCTGAATGAAGGATGGATTTTCCTTTTTCGTATCTACAAGGTGGAAAATTTCACTTGTTTAGCTAGTACGCTGCTTATATTTTCATATGATGCACAGGCTCTTTTAGATGTCTATACCATTAAAAAAGAGATAGGAAAACTGGATGGCATAAAAGTTGCACTAGTGGGAGATCTTGCTAACGGAAGGACAGTTCGCTCACTTGCATACTTGCTTGCGAAGTACCAAGATGTGAAGATCTACTTTGTTTCCCCTGATGCTGTGAAGATGAAGGTTAGTGTTTAACAAATTTCAACTTATTGTCACCAAGTGATCTGCACTTTAATGAGTAAATTAGTCCTTTCTATATTTATAACTTGGGCAGTAATTAAAAAGGTTGAGTTATTGGAGATCTACTAGTTTTGTCTTTAACTCTATGCATTTCCCTTTTTTAAGGATGATATAAAAGACTATTTGACAGCAAAGGGAGTACAATGGGAAGAAAGTGCTGATTTAATGGAGGTGGCTTCCAAGTGCGATGTTTTGTATCAAACTCGCATTCAGCGAGAACGGTTTGGAGGGAGAATTGATCTTTATGAAGAAACTCGGGGTAAGTACATTGTGGATCGTGATGTGTTGGCAGTGATGCAGAAACATGGTGTGGTGATGCACCCTCTACCAAGGCTTGACGAGGTAAGCACAACGTTCTAGTGATATTGGCTTCATTTAAATTGACTTGAAGGTCTTGCTATGTGATTATTGGTTTAATTACCTTACTCTTATTTGGTTTAACTAGATTACTGTGGAGGTTGATACGGATCCCAGGGCTGCCTACTTTAGACAAGCAAAGAATGGTCTCTTTATTCGTATGGCTCTTTTGAAACTGTTGCTTGTTGGGTGGTGAGAGATTTATTATCTTTAAATCCAAATTTTCACACTATGCTCTTAGTTTGGTTAGGTTATTATCTATGATATTTAAAAAAAAAAAAAGAACTGTGAGCATGATTCCAGTTTTATGAATGATTAAAATTTTATGTTTTTTGGAGTTTTGAGAGAAATGTCGCAGAAAGAAAAACAACATAATCAAGCGCTGGTCGTGGAACTACCAAAGAAATTTCTCATGTTTTGGAACCTTGTGGCTTTCAGTCTTTACAACACTCGTTTGAACTTGTTCACTACGACTTGTCTGAACTTATACTTGAGTATATAAGCGTAGGTCTTGTCGATGCAACGTTTTAATTGATTTTCACCGCTTCCTCTTGCTAGAAGAGGAAAAACCATAGTCATTGCACAAAATTGCGTATTCTTGCTGATAATTAACCAACTCAAAACTGACCTGTAAGTGATACCAAGCACTAATGAAATGTGACACCGTTCAAATTTTAGTGATCGCGAGGTGATTGAGGCTCTCCTCATTAGTAGTGTTTGATTTTAAGTTCTCTTACTACGATGGAATGAGAAAGATCTTATCTGATAGTTTAACATGAATCAATATTTGTGTTTGATTTTTATGTATAAATTAAATATTTACATAAACCGGTAATTATATTGTGTGTGTGAGACCCTCTACGTCTCTCCTAGCTATGTATGCCTATCGCTTTCAATTATCATGTTTGCTTTAGGACAGTAATGGCAAATTCTACTGTGGTGTTGAACTTATTTGTTCAGTAAGAAAAATTGAGGGCAGAATTACAAAATGTGATAATCTCACATAATTGGTTTCTTAATAATTACCAAGGAATTGTGAAAAGTCTACTAATAATTACGTGAAAATAAAATAATAATTTTGATGTTGATTTTTTTAATTTTTATTGAATAGTTTTTAATACAACGTGTGGTATAAGGTGTGTTATGTCTCAATTCCATCGTGGTTATTATCATGGAACCGGTTTCATGAGATCATCATTTGAATCACATTTAGATGTATGAATGAAATTATGGACTTTATACTCCGTTTTAAATCAAATAAAATTATAATTCATATCATTTTCAATTTAAAAAAAAAAATCATTTACAAATGACCTTAAATAAATTACAACTCATAATTTTTTCCTCTCAGAATCATTACATCCAACTTCAATTGAAAAAAAAAACTATATTGCCCACCCCCCCCTCCAAAAAAAAAATAAAATTGAAGAACAAACAGAAAAAAGAAGTAACCATATTGGATAATATAATCAGAAAGTTTATAAGATAGTTACTGTATCTTATTTGTCTGATTGGATCGAGAGAATCTACTAGGAAAGTTCCTCATTGAAAACTCACTTCTGAAAATGACAAGATCAAGTGTAAATTTGAATTAAAGCAAGGAGATAATTCCAAAATATTGGGTTATAAAAGTACCACTGGTAGTGTGGTTCATGCAAACAAGAGTGAAGAGGTAGAGAAAGGAAGAAGCTGAGTGTAATTAAGCAAAGGAGAGTAATAAAAAAAAATGATGGAGATCGAGGAGATGAGCAACTACGAGGCACTGCCCTTGCTCTCATTGAATCACGTATCTTTGTTGTGCAGATCAGTGTGGGATTCAATTAGGTTCTACGAAGAAGTCTTGGGCTTTGTTCTCATCAAACGCCCCTCTTCTTTCAAATTCAATGGAGCTTGGTAATTACTTGGCATATAGTATACTGATTTGTTTTTCATCAATTTTGAAACGTAAAAACTAATTGATTTATCTGCTCGAATTCATGCAGGTTGTACAATTACGGCATCGGGATACACTTGATCGAGAACCCATCAATCGATGATGAGTTTTACATCATCAATGAGGAACGACCAATTAATCCAAAGGATAACCACATCTCCTTCCAAGTAAGATAAATGAAATTCAAATCAAAACGAAATTAATTAAAGACTAATAAAATATTGCTTATACTTAACAATTAAAGCTTTTTTTTTGGGTGAAAATTAATGTTAACTTGTTGGTTGAGAACAGTGCACTGATGTTGGGCTTGTGAAGAGGAGGCTAGAAGAAATGGGAATGAAGTATGTCACAGCAGTTATAGAAGATGATGGGACAAAAGTAGATCAAGTGTTCTTCCATGACCCTGATGGTTACATGATTGAGCTCTGCAACTGTGAGAATATTCCAATTATTCCTCTCTCTCCCTGCTATTTCAAGCCTGATCTGGGAAGTTTCAAAAAGGCAGCACCTTTCAATAGTTGTTGGTTTATGGAGAATGTGATGATGGAGAGCTTGAGCATGGATATGATGAACTTTTCGTTTTGATAAGCTCCCACAAAAAAAAAAGGGTGAACACCTTCACTTCGTTTTGTCTGTTAAAAGAATATCATCATCATCTTGAAATTGTTTTTACAGGTCTTAATAGTATTAATGATGTGTCTTTGTTTAATGGAGAATATTTTGTATTGGTTATGAAATGTTGTGTAATAATATTCTAAGATTGAATTGAGTTTTGGGGGCGTTGTAAGCCAAGACGTGGCTTCTACCATTTATGTTGAAGTGTACTGCAACTGTATTTTGTATATAGTCAATTGCGTTGCCTTGATTCGAGTTTGGACGTTGAATAGGAGTACATGTTCGAGTGTCGTATTTATATTTTTATTGTAATTTTTTTTTAATTTAAAATATTCAAATATTATAATTTTATTTGAGTGACGAAAATTCGATACAGAGATAACATAATAAAATAAAAAATGCATATAACATAATGTGTCAATCAACGGATGAACAAATTGTGTATCAAAAATTGGATATTGAGTTTTTAGTGTGGTATGAAACTAGCCATTAATCCGTTATATAGTATAGTAGTTATCTATGAGGGTGTCTATCAAGATTTATTTGAATTCGAGTTTGAATTTTGGATTGTTTATTTGGGCTCGAGCTTGAGTCTATACTCTAATTTTAATAAATAAAAATAAAAATATTAATATAAATATTACCTCGAGTTCGGTTCGAGTTCAACTCGATTCGAATTCTATAATACTCTATCAAACTGTTTGAGAGTCTTTCAAGCTGAATTACAAAGTATATAAGTTCGGTTCTAAAAACTAATCAAACTTAATTTTCAAACTCGAACTCAATCGAACTGAGTTTTGATTGAAATCAAACTCGAATAGTTCAATAAAAACTTGATTCAAATCAACTTTATTAATCAAACGGAGAGAAATGAACCAATACTTGTGGCATATAAATTGTTTATGTACTCATTTCTAAGAATTTCTCAACCAACAGATAATCAATTGATTATAGACTTGAAGGTTCAAAAAATACCCTCACCAGTAAGTCTGGCCAGGACATTTTTTTTCTTCTTATTGGAAGATATTTTTTCCAAGTGGTTTTTGTTTTGTTCCAAGTTTTGACTAAAACAGTATGTCTAAACATATGGTTCCCACGTGGTTGGAGCTTCGTGGACGAAGAGCACCGTATGAAACGGACGGCTGAGATGGAGTAGCCAACACCGGCGACACTCTTGGAATTTCTCGACATAAAACAAAGATGGGTCTTCTGGTGGATGTGAATGAACTAAGAGGCGCTGTCAAAGTAAACCCCACAAGCCTTTGAAACTATGTTAGGAAAAGAGTTATTCAGAATTGAATTTGTAAAATGTAATAAGTAATGATTTTTGAGGAGCCACTGTTTCCACAAATGGACTTAATGAAATTGATCTAATACCTTTCATTGAAATGTAAATGGTTTTAAATAGGCACTGGAAATAAACTACCCACTACTAGAAATTGCCCACTACAATAATAAACTGTCCACTACAATAATAAACTGCCTACTAATTAACTGTCCACTACTGAAAACTGCCTACTACAATAATAAACTGCCTACTACACATCCATGTCATAGCAAATCCTAACAATACCCTCTCCATCAAAAGATCTTGCCCACAAGATCAGGAAATCGTCTCTTCAAAGTCTCGAGGTCTTCCCATGTCGCATCTTCGGCCATCATTCCTTTCTAGTGAGTAAGAACCTCAACACCTGCAAGACTCCCCTTTCTTTTGAGTCGTCTCTCCAAAATGGCCTCCAGTTCTAGTGTTAAAGCACCATCAGATGTTACTTGAAGCAGCTGGGTGTTGGCTTGAACATGTTTCCCGAGCTTTGGCTTTAAGCAGGAAACGTGAAAAGTGGGATGAATCTGTGCTCCCTGAGGTAGATCAAGGTGATAGGCAACCTTGCCGATACGGTGGAGGATGCGATATGGCCCAAAATGCCTTGGGGAGAGCTTGAGATTCCTTCTCATGGCCATTGTCATTTGTCTGTATGGCCTCAATCGTAAGTATACCTAGTCGCCTTCTTGAAATTCCTGATCTGTTCTCTTTTTATCTGCATGCCTTTTCATTCGGTGCTGAGCTTCTTGAAGATTTTCTTTTACCAGCTTACTGATAAAGTCACGGTCTTTAAGTTCTTCTTCCACTGCATGCACTTTAGTAGCCCCTGGTTCATATGGTATGAGTTTGGGTGGGGGAAATCCATATACTGTTTCAAAGGGAGATATTTGGAAAGAGCTATGGGTTGAGATGTTATAGACGAACTCGGCTAGGGCTAGTCATTTCTCCCAATCCTTGGGTCTGTCACTACTAAAGCATCTGAGATAACACTCTAAGCTTTTGTTGACCACTTCGGTCTGACCATCCGTTTGTGGATGGGAAGCTGAACTTAGCAATAGGTCAGTCCCACATATTCTAAACAACTTAGTCCAGAATTGACTGGTAAACACTGGATCTTTGACACTTACTATCGTCTGTGGTAACCCGTGCAGTTTGAACACATTCTCCATAAAAACCCTAGCCACTTTCAGAACAGTGTAAGGGTGATGCATTGGTATAAAATGAGCATATTTGCTCAATCTATCCACTACCACCATTATTACAGTGTACCCCTCTGATGATGGAAAACCTTCCACAAAATTCATACTGATGTCCACCCCGTTCCTCTCGGGTATTGGTAGGGGCTGAAGCAAACCCGCTGGATGAAAAGTTTCCACATTGTTCATTTGGCAAGAATCACATTCCATGATGAAGACTCTGACATCTTTTCTCAATCCAAACCAGTAAAACTCTTTTTTATTTTATTTTTTATCATTGAGTATGTTTTATATATCCCTGTGTGGCCCCCTAATGGACTACTGTGATACTGTTGCAGGATCTGCTGCTGGAAAGGTACCAATGTTCCTAGGTGAAGTCTGATCTTATAAAAGAGGAGGTCATTTCAGAGTTGGTAATAAGAAGGGTCCAAGGTCCCTTTATGGTAGTTGCTCAACTGCTTCTGCTACTGGGGATCTTGGGTGCAGGTTTTCTTCAACTTCTCTATCCATTTGGCTTGTATCATGCTGATTGCTTGTATGACTAGTTCATGGGATTGGTGGGTTGGGTTGGAATTATTTGGTAGTAGTTGGCTGTTAGCTGTATGATGGGTTGAAGTGTTAGGTTTATTTGTGGGTGGTAGTCTGGATAGGGCATCTGCAACGGTATTGGTTTTTCAACTCTTATACTCCACCAAGAAATCATACCTCAGTAACTTAGAAACCTATTTCTGCTGGGCAGGGGTTCAAATCCTTTGTTCCAACAAATGTTTTAAGGCCTAGTGATCAGTGCGGACCTTAAATGACTGCCCCAATAAATAATGTCTCCACTTCCTTACTGCCATCACCACAACAAGTAATTCCTTCTCATAAGTAGATAAAGTTAAGCTTTTACCTTTTAAAGCTTGACTCAAGAATGCTATGGGTTGCCCCTCATGCATAAGTACAACACCTAGCCCTTCCCTCGACGCATCACATTCCACCATAAACTGTTTTGAAAAATCTGGAACCCGTAGAACTAAAGGGTTGATCATTGCTTGTTTCAGTTGAGTGAATGCCTTTAATGCCTTTTCTGTCCACACAAATGAGTTTTTCCTTAGCAGTGCGGTAAGTGGTGCTGCAATCATGCCATAACCCTGCACAAATTTACGATAATATCCCGTAAGACCCAAAAACTCTCTTAGGGCTTTTAGATTAGTAGGTATAGGCCATCCTTGCATGGCAGCTATCATTTATGGATATGCCTTGACTCCTGCCTTAGAAATGAGGTACACCAAGTAATCCACTTCCTTATTTCCAAATATGCATTTAGAAGCCATGGCATAGAACTGGTGGGACTTCAGAATCTCCAAAACAGTTATTGACCCTCACCCGTATTTTAATGATGACAAAACACAACTGTTATTATACTAACTAAGTGTAGTAAGCAACAAAAGCATTCAACCAAGGATCAAGGTGCAAAGAACTCAAACCGAATCAAAGTATCAGGTAAAGACTGAAGAACTAGTATAGGTCTAAGGTTTTAGAACCAATGTAAGTCTCACTTATACATTGTAATAGCTTGTTCAATGGCTCGAACACAAAAAGTTTTTCCAAACCAATCATTTTTAAACAAATGTTTTCAATTAAAACAGAAAAACTGGGTTGGAAGACAACCCAGTCGACTGGGTACATATACCAGTCGACTGGTATATGAGACAGTATGTCTCCAGTCGACTGGGTCATTCATACCAGTTGACTGGTAAAACAGACAGTAAGTCCCCAGTCGACTGGATGAAAAATACCAGTCGACTGGATACCCAGAAGGTCTAAAAATGAGATTTTTTGAAGTGAACCCAGTCGATTGGTATCACGACCCAATCGACTGGTAGTTAAAAAATATGACCGTTGGACTCTAAATCTAAACATTTTAAAGCAAATCTTTTTCAAATTAAAGTCCTAACGGCCACATTATTTGATTGCTATATAAACCCATTCTATTAAGCTTTCAATACAGAGCTGCACACATTCAAAAAGAGTTGATCTCACACAATCAAGTTATTATACTATTGAAACTCGAAAAGCTTTGACATATCCTTATTGAGCCATTCTTCAAGCTTTACTTTGAAAGAGAGACATTATTCAGTTGTATAAGCTTCCATTAGCTGTTTCTCTACCATTTACTTTACATCATCTTTTGTAAAGGGATTACTTCCAAAAGGAAGGGGATTACTTCCGAGAGGAAGGGGATAGCTTCCGAGAGGAAGGGATTGTAAGGTTTGTACAACACCGGGAAAGTTGTACGACTAAGTTACTTAGTAGATTATTTCAAGGAGTTTCTTGAAGAGAGTGGACGTAGGGTCGGAACGAATCTGATATTGCCGAACCACTATAATCTGAGTTTGCATTATCTTCTCTCTAAACTCTTTATTTACAGCACATTACTTGTTTTAATTGTTTGCTGCTTATTCGTTTTTATAAACTTGTATTAATTCCGTAAAAAGTATTAAAAACCAAATTCACCCCCCTCTTGGGTTGAAACCTCGATCTACAATTGGTATCAGAGCTTTGTTATCATATTTAGGCTTAAAATCCTTGAGTTGATCCAATGGCAGCAAATAGCTACTCTGAGGGACACCCTTATACTAGACCACCTTTGTTCAATGGCTCCAATTATAACTATTGAAAAAACAGAATGAAAATATTTGTCGAATGACAAGATTACAATCTATGGAGAATCATTGAAGAAGGACCTAGAATTCCTACAAAAAAAATAGCTATTGGAGAGACTCATCATACAATGCCTAAACTCAAAACTGAGTACACTGACGAGGATTGTAGAATGATGTCTCTCAATAGCAGAGCAACAAGTATATTACATTGTGCATTAGATATTTCTGAATATAATAAAATATCTGCATGTGTTTAGGCTAAAGAGATATGGGACAAATTACAAGTCATATATGAAGGAACTAGTGAGGTACAAAAGTCAAAAATTTACATGCTAATTTCTGAGTATGAATCCTTTAAAATGTCTCATGACGAAACTATTTCTGAAATGCACTCACGGTTCACCACTATTATAAATAGTTTAAAACTGCTTGGTAAGAATATTGAGGAGGTTGAACTAACCAGAAAAATCTTGAGATCTCTGCCACCAGAATGGAAACCAAAGAAGACAGCCATACAGGAGGCCAAAGATCTTGACAAACTGAATGTTGAGACACTACTTGGGTCATCATTGACGTATGAGAAGGAAGAAATGACTCCCTTCGTCAATAATGATGAGAAGAAGAAAAATCATATTGCTCTTAAAGCTTCTACGAGAAGCAAAGAAATGGAATCAGAAAATGAAGCTGAGAGCAGCGAGGAAGATGGTGAAATGGCATTGATCACCAAAAGATTTCACAGGTTCTTGAAGAAAAGTAAGAAACCTTACACAAAAGATCCCACTCCGAAAAAGGAACCGCTTATGTGCTATGGCTGCAAGAAGCATGGTCACATTAGAGCTGATTGTCCGGTTTCAAACAAACCATACAAGAGCTTCAAAAAGAAAGCCATGGCAGCAACTACCTGGAGTGATGACGAAGAAGATGAGTCATCAGACAAAGAAATCGGATACGAGGAAATTTCCAACCTTTGTTTGATGGCAATCGACGATGAAAGTGAGGTAACATCTTCTCTTTCTTCTAAGAATAATATTGTGAGTAGTAGTGAAGAACTGCTAGAAGTAATAAATGAAATGCATGAGGAATTGAAGAAATTTGATTCTAGAAATTTTGTTCTCAAGAAAGAGGTATCATCTCTCTCCAAAGAGATGATAAGTCTTAAAGAAGAAAAAGAAAAATTATCATCTTTACTGTATGATTCTTCTCAAGATTTTCTCAAAGATGAAAATGAGAATTTAAAAAATAAAATTTCTGAATTGAATAGCACTATATCAAGACTTATGCTTGGTAAAGAAAAACTTGATGAAATGCTTTCTTCCCAAAGATTAAATGGAGGAAAATCTGGTGTAGGATACTCTCCTTTGGGAAAGCAAAAATCAAAAGAGAGCTTATTCATGAAAGCCTCATGTGTAAGTGAACCCTCTACTTCAAGAAACCCTAGCAAGATTAAAAGCACTCCCTCATTAAATGCTATAAATTCAAATGTTCATACAAAAATGAAGTAACCTAGAAATACACATACTTATATGTATGCACACTCTAGAAATGCTTATACACATCCTAGAAATAACCAACATGTACATAATCAACATATGAACTCTGCACATGCTCATCCTAGGAATTACCATCATGGTTATCCTAGAAATAATTTGCATACACATGCTAGCATGTATCCTAGAATGTATCATCATTCATTTTCTGGAAATGACATGCATTTTCATACTCCTTACCATAGAAACATGTATCTTAGGAACTATTATCCTAAGGATTATAGGAATGCACATATAAGATATCCTAGAAATTTTAATTACTATCATCCTAGGATTGTGCATTATCAATATGTCCATAGATCACTATATACTGCTAAGAAAGTATGGGTTCCAAAAGGAACCGTGTTTTCTAGGACTAACCCCGAAGGACCCAAGAAATTTTGAGTACCTAAAAGTGCTATCGTATATCCTTGTGTGATGTAGATATGTCTCCACACCAAGGAGAAAGGTAACTGTTGGTACCTTGATAGCGGATGCTCGAAGCACATGACCGGTGATAAAAGTGTATTCAAGGAGCTAACTCTAAGAGATGGTGGACTTGTGACCATTGGAGACAATACTAAAATAAAGATCATCGGGCATGGAAAAGTCGGTAATGATTTCTCAACCTTAGATAATGTATTGCTAGTACAAGGCCTTAAGCTAAATTTACTTAGCATTAGTCAATTATGTGACAAAGGATACAAAGTCATATTTGAGACCTCTCATTGTCTAGTTATAGACATCAAGAGCAACAAGATCAAATTCATTGGCCATAGACATGAAAATGTCTACATAGTTGATTTGAAATCCTTGCATTCTGAAAATGAAAAATGTTTTCCTGCTTTTAGTGAAATTCCATGGCTATGGCATAAAAGGCTTGGTCATGTAAACATGAACTTGCTAAAAATTGTTTCAAGAAAAGATTTAGTTATTGGACTTCCTAAAATCAATTTTGAAAAAGACAAAGTATGCAATGCTTGTCAAATGGAAAAACAAACTAGAATTTCTTTTAAAGCAAAAAATGTAGTTTCAACTACTAGACCTTTGGATCTTTTGCATATGAACTTATTTGGTCCAATTAGTATCATTAGTCTAGGTGGCCATAAACATGCTCTTGTTATTGTTGATGACTATTCAAGATATACCTTTGTTATTTTTGTTGCTTACAAGGATGAAGCTTTCAAAGGATTTGAAAAGTTTTGCAAAAAGGTACAAAATGAAAAAGGAATTTGTATTTCAAGCATAAGAAGTGATCATGGCAAAGAATTTGAAAATCAAAGCTTTTCAAGATTTTGTGATGAAAATGGAATTAATCACAACTTTTCAGCTCATAGAACTCCTCAACAAAATGGAGTTGTTGAAAGGAAAAACAGAGTTCTAGAAGAATTTTCAAGAACTATGCTTTATGAAAATAGTTTACCAAAATACTTTTGGGCTGAAGCCGTGAATACTTCTTGCTATATCTTAAATAGAATTTTGATAAACCCTCTGCTTGATAAAACTCCATATGAACTATGGAAAGGGAGAAAGCCCAATATTTCCTATTTTCGTGCTTTTGGTAGTAAATGCTTCATCTTAAATAACAATAAAACTAACTTGGGTAAATTTGATTCTAAGACCGATGAAGGAATATTTTTAGGATATTCAACATCTTGTAAGGCTTATAGAGTTTTTAATAAGAGAACTTTAGTGGTTGAAGAATCTGTACATGTAACTATTGATGAATCTAACCCAATTAGTAGTAGAGAAGTTTCCTTTAAAGATGATGCAGATTTTATTCCAAGAATGGAAACTCCTACTCCCATTGTTGACCCAAAAGAGAGTTCACCTCAAGCAAATGAAGAGATGAAAACTCCCAATTTGGACCAACCATCCTCAAGCCAACAAGAGGAAAGTCTACCCAAATATTGGAGGTATGTAAATTATCATCCAATTGATCAAGTGATTGGTGATCCTTCACAAGGGGTAAGAACTTGCTCTTCTATTAGAAATATTTGCAATTTTATAGCTTATTTGTCTCAAGTAGAACCTAAGACATTTATAAAAGCTGAAAAAGATAATGATTGGATAATTGCAATGCAGGAAGAGATAAATCAATTTGAGAGAAAAAATGTTTGGAAACTAGTTCTAAGACCTAAAGATCATTCAATAATTGGAACTAAATGGGTATATAGAAATAAAATAGATGAAAATAGAATAGTAACTAGAAATAAGGCTAGACTAGTTGCTAAGGGATATAATCAAGAAGAAGGAATAGACTTTGATGAAACCTATGCTCCCGTAGCTAGATTAGAAGCTATTCGAATGTTATTAGCCTTTGCATGCTTTAATAAATTCAAGTTATTTCAAATGGATGTGAAAAGTGCTTTTTTAAATGGCATTATAGAAGAAGAGGTTTATGTTGAACAACCTCTTGGATTTGAAAATCCTAGTCTTCCAAATCATGTCTACAAGCTTTCTAAAGCTCTATATGGGTTGAAGCAAGCTCCAAGAGCATGGTATGAAAGACTAAGTAAATTTTTGATTGACAATGATTTTGTAAGAGGTAGAATAGACACAACTCTCTTCACAAAAACTCACAAAAATGACACTTTGATAGTTCAAATATATGTTGATGATATTATATTTGGTGCTACTAATGAATCTATGTGTCAAGAGTTTGCAAAGTGCATGCAAGGTGAATTTGAAATGAACATACTTCCTTGGACTTCAAATCAAGCAACTAAAATGAGGCATCTTCATCAATCAACAGAAGTACATTAAGGACCTACTAAAGAGGTTCGGGATAGAAAGCTCAAAGCTACTTGGAACGCCTATGAGCACAACTACTAAACTTGATCTTGATGAAGGAGGTAAAACTGTAGATTCTAAATATTATAGAAACATGATAGATGCTTTACTTTATTTGACTGCAAGTAGACCTGATATAATGTTAAGTGTATGCATGTGTGCTAGATTTCAGGCTAATCCTAAAGAATCACACGTAGTTGCAGTAAAAAGAATCCTTAGATATCTACAAGGAACCCAAACCATAGGATTATGGTACTCTAGAGATTCATCTTTTGAGCTTGTAGGTTATTTAGATGCTGATTTTGTTGGATGTAGGTTAGATATAAAAAGCACAAGTGGTACATGCCAATTCTTAGGAGCTATGTTAACCTCTTAGTTTTCCAAGAAACAAAATTTTGTTGCACTATCCACCGCCGAGGCGGAATATGTTACTGCTGGAAGTTGTTGTGCCCAAGTATTATGAATGAAACAACAACTAGAAGACTATGGCATGAACCTCAAAAACATCCCAATATTTTGTGATAATACTAGTGCTATCAACCTAACCAAGAACCCTATTCAGCACTCCAGAACTAAGCACATAGAAATAAGACATCATTTCTTAAGAGACCATACTAAAAAATGTGACATAAGACTAGAATTCATACCTTCGGAAGATCAAATAGCTGACATTCTTACAAAACCTCTAGGTGAAGCTAGTTTCTGTAAGATAAGAATGTTAATGGGATTGCTGGATTATGATAAACTGAATATCTGATTGCTTCATAATTCATCATATGCATGCTTGACATCTAGTGAAAGAGTATTAATTCTTGTTTAAATATCTCCCTCACCCAAGATGTCATAGATAAACAAATTTCGTGCTATATTTCAAGACTGAAAATTTTCATAAGGGTCCAGTTGACTGGTGAATATATACCAGACGACTGGTAAGTCACTGCCCTTTCATCCAGTCGACTGGTAAGTTTGATCCAGTCAACTGATAAGTCTCTGTCTCTTCTTCTAGATGACTAGAAAATCATGTCCAGTAGTCTGGTATCTCTAGACCCTGTTTGGAGCCAATTTTTTGAAAATCAGTTGTCATCCAGTCGACTGGTATCTTACTATCAGTTCACACAGTCGACTGGTTCATGAACCCAGTCGACTGGTTCATGAACCCAGTCGACTGGTATGAAAACTATTCATCTTTTCAAAGGGACCCAGTCGACTGGTATCGCGACTCTATAAAAGGGACTGTTTATTTTTCTGATTTGTTACGCCATTTTCGAGCACCCTTGCTTTCTCTCTCTAGAAAAATTCATCATTTTGATCCAAAAACCATCCAAACTTCATCTAAACACACCAATCTACTCATCCGTAACGAGATTTTTAACTTTCTAAGGTTAAAATCTTTTATTTTTCACTAAAATCTCTTTTTCCCAAAAACCCTATTTTTCCAAAAATGGCCAATAAAATCTGTGTTAAATTCACAACTAGTGGACCAAATACGCCTAAAAGGCCAAGGTCTACAAAACCCTCGACATCGGAGTCACAGGGAAAGGGCGTAGCGAGCTTATCAAGCAAGACGCCTAGAACAGAGCTTGATGAATCTCTGTTTTCCAGTCCTACTGCAAAGACAAGGTATGACTCAATCATTCGCCATAAGAAGATCATAACGGGTAGAGTTGTCAACTTCGACTCTATTCGTCATGGCAATTTTGATATCTTTCCAGCCTTTGAGGCAATTCACTTGACCCCACTGGTCAAAGTGCATGAAAAATTCTACCCGAGACTGATTCACCAGTTCTACGCGAAGTTGGTGAAACCCAGTCCTCTGGCTCTGAAATTCAGGACCAGAGTCAGTGGTGTGGAGTTTGAGGTCAACACTGATCTCCTCATGAGCATTCTGAGAATCTCTGTAAGGGGGATTCAATGGAGTCTGGATGGATGGCCAAACAGCTTTGATTTCGAGGCGGCCTGTCAGATAGTTAAGAGAAACCCTAACTATGTGTATAGATCCACTAAATTTCATACATGTAGTGATATGCCCCTCGACTCGAAGCTGTTTCAGCTGATAGTGAGTTGGACCATCCACCCTAGACTCGGGAGTCGAGGGTATCTATCTAAGATAGATACGGTATTGATTTGGTGCCTTAAATCTGGGCATCACTTCAATATTTATCCTCTACTACTCGCCAACATGATAAATGGCGAAGCGAGCGACTCTGGGTGTCTTCCTTACGGGATGCTCATTACGCTCATACTCCAACATTTCTGGGTGCCTCTGAGGCTCAGGATATTGGACCGACGGACATCATCAATGTTTTATCACTGAAAAAGATGGGATGTGTGGTTCGAGATGGCTTTCTCCATCCAAAAACCGAGAAGTTCTTACGGATACCAGGAGATGAGAGTGATGATGATGAGGAGGAGGAGGCTACTGTCTATGCTGATATGGACACTGACACCCGAGCACCTCCGATTGGTGACTCGAGTACTGGTAAGACTGGATACAGAGATATAATTCAGGCTATCTCGAGCCTTCAGATGATGATGGAGTCCGGATTCCAGTCCATACAGTCAGAGTACCAGAGATTGAGCTCCTACATCGACCATCTATGGGACAACTTTGAGTTACATCGAGAGCACACCGAGGGTTTCTTAGCTGAGATTAGGGAACTTCTTCGTCATGGCTCGGACTCTCTCGCTCCTTGAGTCTATGTCTTTATTATGTACTTAGGATTTTCCAGTACTTACCACATAGCACAGACATATTTTGTATTATTTTGTCTTATTTATGGCTTTATGAAGCCCGGACATGTATTGAATTTATGTATATGATATTCTGTTATCATTAGCCATATTTCATATATCTATTTACATTATTTGTGATATGTTTGCATAGTTTCAAATTGTTTTTCTTCACGAAAATGCTATGAAACTGATAATGACTGTATGAAAACTTTCGGTTCTTCCCGGGAAGGCTTCTGAAATCCGAATGAAGCCAAATTTTTGCGTACAGGTTTTTTTAATCATACTCTAGATGACTATAGTTACTAGATAGCTTAT